>CM029494.1:14849721-15237145 GCA_017140595.1 Eucalyptus curtisii
GGTTGCCCAACCTAGGCAACCGGTCGCCTGAGGTCACGTGACGGTCGCCTAGGTCGGGCGACCTCAAGCGGCCTCGCCTAAGGTGGTTGACCTTAGGCGATGGCATCCGGGTGCCATATTTGGCCGTCCGGAGGCCAAATTCGGCAATCCGGTCGTCATATCCGACGGTCTGACAGTCAGATTTGGCCAGTCGGGGGCCAGACTTCAAAAAAAAAAAAATCCAAATGTTTTTTTTTTATTTTTTTAATTTAATAAAAATCCTTTACAAATGCAAATTTTATCAAACAGTATTTTGGCTAAAGTTATTTCTCAATACACTTTAGAATTACAATTCACCAAACGCTATTTGCATTTCGAAAAACTCCATTCACCTAAAGGTATTTGCATTTTTCTAAAGACATTCCCCAAAAGCTGAACCAAACGGGGCTAAGGTTAGGTTGATTTTATGGGGAAGCTGAAAAAAATTCACTCCTAACCTATTAAAAGAAAAGAAAAGACAAAGTAACTTTTTATTAACAAATATTTTATTTCCGATGGTGGTATCTACGTAGCAAAATTTCAACGGCTTCACACTCTGGTGCGGTCCGAATGTCTTGTCCACTTTTAAGTACTTTTTTTTTTTTTTTACGATCCACTTTTAAGTACTTGATCTTGCTCAATAAAATTAAAAGTATAAATGCTTGTTTAGAAAAACTTGAAAATATAGAGCCGAAGGGTGAAATTTTTCCATCGATTTTTTCTGCCGATGGCAATTTTATGTTCTATGGATTGAACAAACAAAACTTTTGTGATTTTATTTTATTTTAAATGTAATTAGATTAAGGGATGTGCCGCGGACTCATGTAGAACTTTGCTTTGTGTTTTTTTCCTCCTTTTGACAGATCTTTCAATATGTTCGATCTTCAAGAATGTTGGCCATGGACTATAGACAATAAATTCAATCAAACCTTTTCAAAGATGTCAAAAAATGCACCCGAAAAAAAGAAGAAAAAGCTTCCGGTTAGCCGAGAAACTTCTTTAAAAAGACCTCAAAATTGTCATTTTTGTCTTTCACAAAAGAAAAAAGAAAGAAGGAAAAAAACAACGTGTGATACCTTCCGGGAGACAAGGAAATTGCTTAGCACCGACGGATTTTCTCCTCAAAATTAGGTGACTTCCCACTTCATACTAGTTATAAACTTTTATAATCCATAGAATAAATCAATGTCGGCTATTATAAATAGGTGTATGGTTTAAGTTCGGACGTTGGTGGTACACCTCTAATGCTGGAGAAGTGCCAAAAAAGTCCTAAACCTTTTGTGTTTGTGCCAGTTTAGTCCTAAATCTTTTTTTTTGTTGCCAATTTAGTCCTAAACCTTTTTATTTAGTGCAGATTCAGTCCTTTTGGATGGATTTTACTGACTGGACGCCGGCCGGCTGACGTGGACAATTTTTAATATTTTTTAATATTTCTTCTATTTCTTCTATTTTTTCTATTTTTTATTTTTTCTCTTTATTCTTTATTCTTTTTTCTTCTCTCCTCCTCCCTCCGGCCGCTGGCCGGACCACGACGACCGGCCAGAGCCTCGCCGGCCACCTCGCCAGTGGCCGCAAGGGCGGCCTTGCGCTGGGCGGCGCCGGCGAGGCTTGACCTCTCCAGATCCGGCGAGGGGGAGCGCCGCCGGCGCCGCCCAGGCTACGATTCGGCTAGGTCGAGCCTCGCCCATGGATGGCTAGGCCGCGATTCGGTGAGGTCGAGCCTCGCTGGCCATGGGCGAGGCTTGACCCTCGCTAGATCCGGCGAGGGCGAGCCTCGCCGCCCAGCGCAAGGCCGCCCTCGCGGCCACTGGCGAGGTGGCCGGTGAGCCTTGCCGGCCGTCTCCTCTGGCTGGTTGCCGTGGTCCGGCCAGCGGCGGCGGAGGGAGGAGGAGAGAAGAAAAAAAAAAGAAAAAAGGAAAAAGAAAAAGAAGAAAAAATATTAAAAAAGAATAAAAAATATTAAAAAATATTAAAAATTGTCCACGTCAGCCGGCCGGCATCCAGTCAGCAAAATCCAGCCAAAAGGACTGAATTGGCATTAAATAAAAAGGTTTAGGATTAAATTGGCACCAAAAAAGGGTTTAGGACTAAACTGGCACAAATACAAAAGGTTTAGGACTTTTTTGGCAGTTCTCCCCCTCTAATGCTTAAACTTTGACATCATCTTAACAATATTGTTCACGCAGAATCTGCAGATTTAGCATCGTTGACGCGGCTTTGATAGTAAGACGTCGAATTTTTATATGAAGGCCAAAGAGTTGTTTTGAAGGAGTGTCGAAGAAAGAACATGAAATATTGGGTGATGGAGGGAAATCAATATTTATGCAAGTTGAATTAAACTGAATCCATTATTTTTAAGCGATGCAAGATATTTTCGACCTGTCTACAACCAGTTTTTTTTTTTTTTTCTTTTAAAGAACCTATTAAGTTGTTTTCTCCTGACAAAAACTATTCACAACGTTAATTTCTGGTCACCAATAAGTCGGGAGTCACGAAGTTGGTAAATGTAGCACAAACAATGATAACATAATTTTATTGTTGTCATCATTTGTCACACTCAAAAATTACTCTGCACTTTCAAATTTAGGTCATTCGAACAAAGTACCTTCAGAATTCTTGTTAGAACTCTACTGTGTACTAGGGTCAGGTCTTAATTATAACACTTAGAATTGGAATTCTGTAAAATCATGGTGAAGTTGCCCCCGAAGCGTAAACACTTTATTGTGAAATTTTATTCAAAACTTCCCGCGTCCAAAGTCCCAACCTAGGAGAAAATATTGGGTGTAACTATTGTAACCACCTTAGCAATGCATTAATCCATTCTGCAAGCGACACGTGTTGTTCATGGCCCACCTTTCAAAAAAACTGCAAGCCCCTCCGTCTCCTTCGTTTCTCTCTCTTCTTCACCTTTTCTTCTTGCTTCTCTTTTTGCCTTCTGAGGCCATGGACGACGCTTGTGTCATGGATTGCAAGTGGCTAGCCATGGATGAACCGCTCACGAGCATGCCAACGCTCATTCATAACCGTCGTTGGTGTTGTTTAGGCATGCCATTGATCCCTAGGTATCTTTCTTTCCCATCCAGCCATGGACGATGCTCGTAGCTAGCCATGGATGATTGGCTCATGAACGACACTGATGCTTATCACAAGTTGTCCACCGTCTCCGCAACCGCCCCCGGTCCAAGAATAAGCCCAAGCCCGACACCCATCGTTTGCGACCTCAAGCCCTCCTTCAGCCCTTGTATCCTTGAGGTCCCTAGTGGCTCCGATGTTGTCGCCTCCTAAACTCTTGCCAGATCTAGCAAGTATCCTGGTTGTGAGGGTTGAGCCCTTGCCAAATCGGATGAAAGTGACCTTAGCCTGTGATTAGCAAGGGCCGTGACACCCTCATCGATGTCGTTGCCTTCCAAACCCTTGCCAGATCTAGCGAGGGCAACCATCGCCTTGGTCATGAGGGTCGAGCCCTCACTAAATCCGATGAAAGCAACCCTTGTCGACCTTCACTTGTGGCTAGTCGCTGGCCATAGGCCAAAGGGAAAGAAAGAAAAAGGGGGAAAAAGAAAGAAACAGTGAAGAAGAGAGAGAAACAAAGAAGAGAAAGGGGCTTGCAGGTTTTTTGAAAGGTAAGCTTGTGAATGACATGTGTTGCTCGCGGAAAAGACTAATGCATTATTGAGGTGACTACAATAGCTCTACCCAATATTTTCTCGTAACCTAAAGGTGGCAAAATGGGTCTAGAAACCAATATTTTAACTAATATGTAAAAATTTGACAAAAAAAAAAACTCATATTTAATGGTGTGTGTCATAAATGTGTACATAAGAACTTAACGGATATTAAATGGGTTTCAAATGGGTCATACATGTTGGGGCTAACAATATAACTTGGAGGGGGATGAAGAGGTTGTTTGGGAACTATGAAGAACATTTGCAGAAGATAACAAGTTCAACTTCAAACATTGGCGGAAATAGATTGCAGAAATCAGGTGTAGGTGCTCCTGTTTAATAGAACGTGATAATAAAGATCAGGTAATGGATATAGTGAAGAGATAGAAGATTCACAAGCATATATATAATGGTTTGACTTTATCCTCGAGCCTACATTCACTCCCAATATTAACAGCCACAACAAGGTCAAAATCCATTAGTAATCTTCAAGACTAGTTACAATCAGCAAGTACCGCCTTTCTAGTAGGTTACACTACCAAGACTCACGTACTGCTATCACTCTTGTATACTTGCTCTTGTCACCGATTACAAATAGTAGCATCACCTAGACATTGACATCAGGACTATAAAAACAAAGCAAAGAAGAAGACTTGAAGCACATGACTCATCCTGTTCGGTCCACCAATTTAACTACTTCTCTTGGACTCTATATAGCCATCCATCCTCAAATGACTATTGCCCATCAAAATCCACAAGTAGCAATTGGTTTTAGCCATTGCTAGCAATAGACCATTGCTAAAGATCGTCAAAACGACTCTTTGATAGCAATTGTTCTCAAACAATGTCAGTGTACTTTTGTTAGACTTGCTCATTAATGCCAAAACTAGTTCCGATCAACTTTAGTGACCAGCACATTTTAGGACTAAATATCCTCACAATCCCTTACCCATAATCAAGACGACGTGTAGATCTCTACTAGTTCGTTGATATTGTTCACTGACAAACCATGTGGGTAACTTGCGATCAATCATCTAATGATCCTTTTGGCTTCCTCAACATACAAAGACTTCCAAGGACATCAGCATCCTAGTTGATTCCTCATCTTTGCTGATTAACTATACCAGTTTCCAAAGATCTCCAAGGACATCAACATCCCTACCGATTCCTCATCTTCACCAATTTGATCGAGTCAGCTTCTAAAGATCTCCAAGGATACCACGTACACATGCTGATTCCTCATCTTCACTAACTCACAAGGATCACCGATATTGTTATAGTCTTCCACGTCATCTAAATAAGGCAGTTGCTCTTTGCTAACAATCCGTTGCACTCGATCTTTCTGGTCCTTCCAAGCATATTGGCAATTTCGACTCTACCAGGCTGGTTGTCTTCACGGTCTTTCCAAGCTTTACCGAACATTCCTATTCTAGGTTTGTTCACCTCACCAAAGTCTATCCAATTGCTCATATGATTTTTCCCTGTTTTTCTCAGTTTGTTCACCCTCAATCAAGGTCCTTCCAAAAGTTCACCTTCTCTGAAGATCCTCTCAACTTGTTGACATCTTCAATCGCCTAATATCTTGTTCATCTTAAATATTGACAGAAGACTCAAGACAGTGGTAGAATACTCCTTATATCAGTTCACCTAGTACTGTTTATGACAACATCTGCATTTTGACCCGTGCATAAATTACTTGGTACTAATACATATATTAGTAACCTTTAATTGTCTTTGTCATCTTCAAAACAATATAAGCATTTTCCCAACAATACATAAGTTATCCAACAAGTTTTAAGTGAATCACAAACATGTCATTTTTATTTTTTTAAATATTTTTCTGAATTATTTATTTCTCCTTTTTTTTTTTTTTTTTTCCTTCTTCCTTCTCCAATGGCTGACCATGGTGACGGCCAGCGACAGGTGAGGGAGTTGGCGAAACTCGAGTTAGTTGATCCGGCTTTTGGCAGGTCTCGAGCTTGTTGACCTTAGGCGAGCTTGAGCTCGTTGACCTCTAGTGTTGGCATGACTCAAGCTTACTGGCCTTGGGCGAGCTCGAGCTCACCGATTTGGCAAGACTCGAGCTTGCTGGCCTCTAGCAAGATGGAGCCTTGCTTATAGCCGATCGTCGGTTGTTGTTTGGACTTTTCCTTTTTACAATTTTCATTTTATTCATTTACATCTTCGTTTTTTGTTCTTTTACTTTTTTAATTTAATATAAAATTTTATCCAAAAAACACTTTAGCATGGAGAGCTTAAAATGAGTTAAGTGAGTTGGTATTTATTATCATAGCTAGGTTTGAGTATGGATGTTTTTAGTAATATAGGTCGGGTCAGTATGGATTGGGTTGAGGTCGAGTCGGGGTTGAGTCAAGTATGGATTGTTGAAATTGTATAATATGAAAATGAGTCAATATGGATCGGACTATTTCGGACCCGATCCAACCCACCCATTTGACAACCCTAGCCCAAACCTAAAACCCTCTTCTCTTCCCACCACCTTTCCTCCTACGTCATTGCCCCCTTCTCCTCTAAAGTCTTCATGTCTCGCCCATCCGCTGTTAGCCATCGACCGTTGGGGTCGCTGCTGAGCCTCCATTGTTGTGTCCGCTATCCGTGAAGACAAAGGCGCTTGCAGTGGTCGTGCCCTAATGACCAGATTGAGTGATGTGCCAGCCCTAGGTGGGATTTGGGGTTGCTGGAGAGTGGCTACGTCGGGCCGCTCTCTATTTTGAAATTTCAACTTTTCGTGTTCATCTTTATGGGTCTGTCGGTGATTGAACTTGATTGAGCTTTATTTGTTGGCAAATAAATCAAAATTTGCTTTAATCCATATATGGTCAAGGTTTATTGTCCTTCTTTGTCAATTCAGTGGACACAATACATCTGAAAGGACCATATTTCCCTCCATTCGTGATCGGAGGAAACAGGCACTTGATTGTTGCATTAAAACATATGAATATCACTCGTATTTAAATTTAAAGGTGAGTATTGTCCATTTTTAGAGCCCACTAATTAAATACACGAAAATACATTATGATCAAATATTTTCATATCCATGAAAGAATTTTTTACAAGAGCCGTGTTTTCCTTAACTCCTATTTGGATGAAAATCCGTCCTTCAGTATGCAGGTATGCAAACGAAGCACATGAAAATTTTACCAAAAATATAAGTCAATGATATACATATTTGTAATCTACAAATCAAAAGTTTGGTAAGAGAAGTTTGATCCATCCAACCAGGAATAAAAAATTACAACCTAGACTGAATTTGCAAGTTGCATATGAATTTTTTGATTACACGTATTTAACTTACAAACAAGAGTTCCTCTTAAGAAGGGAAAAACATAACAAAAAGAATGGGGCGATGTTGAATCACTTAGGTCTAGTTTACTGTTGTCTTGAATTTTTTTGTCTAAAAAAAGCCTCAAACTTTAGGTTCCAAACTGTTGTGCTTCAAGCATCCTAATTAGATGAGATGAAAAAGAAAAACAAGAGTAAATAAGAACACAGAGATTAACGTGGTTCGGCGAAAATCTACCTACGTCCACGGGAGAGACGGAGACGATTTATTATTATTATTATTATTATTATTATTATTATTATTATTATTATTATTATTATTATTATTATTTGAGAGTAATTTTGGATACAAGGTACTATGTTGAATAAATAGATCCTTAGATCCCCATATCCTTAATCCCAATAGGAAAGGAATTTCACCCTAAAGATCTTCTCAGCTTAGGACATAACAAAAAGAATGGGGCGATGTTGAATCACTTAGGTCTAGTTTACTGTTGTCTTGAATTTTTTTGTCTAGAAAAAGCCTCAAACTTTAGGTTCCAAACTGTTGTGCTTCGAGCATCCTAATTAGATGAGATGAAAAAGAAAAAACAAGAATAAATAAGAACACAGAGATTTACGTGGTTTGGCGAAAATCTACCTACGTCCACGGGAGAGACAGAGACGATTTATTATTATTATTATTATTATTATTATTATTATTATTATTATTATTATTATTATTATTATTATTATTATTATTATTATTATTATTATTATTTGAGAGTAATTTTGGATACAAGGTACGATGCTGAATAAATAGATCCTTAGATCCCCATATCCTTAATCCCAATAGGAAAGAAATTTCACCCTAAAGATCTTATCAGCTTAGGAAACTAAGTAATAAATCTTTAGTGATTATCTGTCATGCTCACAACGGCCGTTGATGACCCTCGAACCTTAGGGTCTGCCACACCCTTTCCTGGTCCTTGCGTTTTTTTTTTTTCATTGCCGAAGCGAGTATCTAACTCCATTCATAATTTAAAATGATGCACACAATATATAAACCAGGCACTTTTATTTATTTATATTTTAAGACAACTCCAGTCGGTACATATAGGCCAAAAGTTCCTATTTTTGGCTAAACCAAAATTTGTCCGACTATCCTGTAGTCTATCTACACTGTCGTCTTGGTATCATGTCCTAGCGTCCAAAAATGCTGCCATCCTCTCGGGTTCTCCACCTACTCGACCTCGCTCGAGCTGTCATCATCATCATTCGGAAGCGGCAGCGGCGCTACCGTACGCCCATTGACTCGGGCATACAGGACGATGAACCCCATAAATATGGGGCCCGTGGTGAGACCAGTGTCCACTGTGAGGATCATCGTGATCTAGATGAATGTGACGTCTGGAAAATTAGGGTCTGCATGCTCCACCTGATCCCACTTGAGGTTGATGGGAATACCGTAGAACATGTCGGAATACGCTGGCTGTAGCGGCATGGTCACATCTCTCTCTATAATATGATAATCCCACAAGGGGTGAGTACAACTACTCAGCATATGGAAGCCTGTTAGACCATATTACACAAGTCTACTGCTACTTAACCGATGACGTTCTAAACATGCAATATAGGAAGAACAATAAAACTCATGTAATCATGATTCTAAAAGGGATAATGCAACATAACATGCCAGAACCTGAATCAACACTTAGAATGACTTCGATAATCAATTCGACTTTAATTCTAATTGCCGCCATCTTCTAGAGGGACCCATGTTTGCATCCCTCCAGGCATCTTGCATCCTACCTGGCATCACGAGGACCTTCGGTTTCATATTTCAGTCCCCAGGCATCCAGAGCGTGTTATGTTACACCCCCAGGCATCTTGCACCCCACCTGGCATCACGAGGACCTCCGAGGCTCATCACTGTCCCCAGGCATTCGGAACGTGTTACGTCACACTTCCAGGCATCCCGACACCCGGGGTACCTACGAGGCTCATCACTGTCCCCAGGCATCCGGAGGAATCATTTTCACGACCCTCCAGGCATCCTGACACTCGAGGCATCATCGCCACGAAGGACCGACGCATCAACAACACATTTCAACCATGGAGCAGCATCTACCGGTTCATTAAAATCATCGTATCCATTTAACCTGAACTACTATGGACACCTAAACCTAACTTGACCATTTAATTCGGAGATTGTATTATCTATGTTCGACTCGAATCTAGTAACTCACCAACGACTTCTAGCATCTGAACCCTAAGCCAAAAGACGTCGAATCCAACTTGAACTCGCCTAGGATGACCCCGAACACTTCGTACCACCTAGGCGTTACACACTCCAAGCGAGACCAAAGCTGAACTAGGACAGGATTGCCTACCACAATTTAACTCACAAAATTCCACACCCTCTAAACATTGGCAGCTCGGTCCACCACTACCACGCAATCCGGACTTGTGCCGACCGTGTCGACAGTCGTCACGCACACAATCGGGCAGTTTCAATCATGGAATCAGCTCAACTCGCTAAGGGCAGGTCTGATTATTCTCGTACGGTCTAGACATTGAAATTTTCAAGCTCGAGTAGCAACCACTTGGACCGGAATGCCTAACGAAAGTCGACTAACGCTAATTTCGCGACCTCCATCCGACGGTTAGCGCCATTCTTACTAACATGCAAGCGGTACTGGCCACCCTACAACCGACGATATACGCACACCCGTCATCTAATCCAACGCCGATCAATACGTAAACAGACTTGATTCCGAACAACCTGCCATATTTGGACCCGAACTCTAGTCGACCCTAAACCGAACATGCAAGTAGGATATCGTCACGCAATATAGAATAATAGGATTGCCACTTGCCTCGAGTCCTTGGAACGCGAGTGACGGCATGGCTGATGGCGAGGCAACGGTGGCAGTGGCGCATGGTGAAGCTGCTGGTAGTGAACGACAAGGCTGAGGAACGGCGAGCTATGACTTCTTGGTCGGTAGCGGCTGAGGTGAGGTGGCGTGGGAGCTCGCGGCGTGTAGTGGTCGGCGGTTGGCGACAAGGCGTGACCGGGGCAGTGAGGATTTTCTGGGGTATTCTGTTGCAAATGCCGCTGGAATGAGGGGAATGTAGGCACTGAGAAAGAGAGAGTAGAAGAAATAATTTTTCTTCAGCTTCGTGGACTCTGCCCATTGACAATGGGAGTAAACAATTTCAGGGATCTTTGTGGCCGCTTAAAGAGGTGATGGGTGGAAGGACGTGGCTGCCGGTGGCACTTCTCCTTTGCCATGCAGATGTCTATCCAAGGAGACATGTGGAAGGGCTGGGCTGGGGGTTTAGTAAGCATTTACACTTTTGTTGACCGGCTGAGGGGGGAAAAGAAACGTGGCTGTTGGTGTAGTCCACGACCTTCGCTCGCTGGCCATCGGAGAGGAAGGAATGTAATAAAAAAAATTGGGTGGACGTGAGGCGGCTCGGGGTTAACGTTTTCCTTCGTAGTTGACCACATTGGATATGTGCATGGATACTTTGAACGCTTGCATGAAAGACAACTTGGCGACGCACCAATGAGAGTGGATGTTGGTCTCGCTTGCCTCATCGCGCATGAAAATTTTAGACGAGGTGCCATCTCGAGAACGTGACGATACGTAACGTCTTGGTACGATGAGAGTGGTGACAAAATGGGGGCCGTAAGTGGTACCAACGACGTAGTCCGACGACAAACTTGTTGACCCGTCACGGACCGTTATGTATTCAAGGTTCGGTGAAATCCGGATATCACATTATCCCCCAAATATGAGGAATATCATGACATATCCTAGTTACATTGAAATAGGACTATTTCCCATGAAATCCCATGTAGATAGGTCCAAAAATAGAAAATATATCTAGAAACGTGTAGCCTGCAAGCAATCCGCCTTCCTAGACTTATGGACTGACATTTTCGAGTCTCTAATCGATCGAAATTTTGTGGAATTCAAGACAACATCAACAAATCTCCACCTTTGGCTTGAATAAACCACAAGCCTCCACTCGAACCAAGAAAACAAATATATCTCTCCCTCTTCCGTCCTTTCACAAAGGTATGCTCACACTTAGACTAGTGCAACCTCCATCAACTTCAATGATGAGTGAGAAAAATCAAGTCCCTGCAATACTTGAATTTCTTTGTAGTAACCGTCTTTGTGAGCATATTTACGGGATTTTCTCTAGTATGGATTTTCTTCAAAGCAACGATATCATTCTCCGCAAGTTCTCGAATCTTGTGGTATTGAACTTCAATGTGTTTCTTTTTGGAATGAAACATTTGGTTCTTTGTGAGACATATTGCGCTTTGAGTATGGCAATATACTGTAGCACTTTCTTGCTTTAAACCCAACTCCATGACCAAACCGGTCAACCATATTCCCTCCTTCATAGCCTCGATTACTGCCGTATACTCAGCTTCGATTGTAGACAATGCTACAATCGACTGAAGCATTGCCCTCTACTAAATAGCTCAATCTCCAAGAGTAAAGATATATCCCGTGATGGACCTTCGCTTGTTCAAATCACCAATGAAATCCAAATCAACATAACCTGCTAAATCGATCAATTCCACCTTTGAACCAAGCATCGAACCCATTTCGGTAGTTCCGGCCAAATAACAAAAAATTCACTTAACAGCTTCCCCAATGCTCTTTATCTGAATTGCTCATGTATTGGTTGATGAGACTCACTACATGAGCCAAATCCGGTCTACTACAAACCATAACATACATGAGGCTCCCTATTGTGTTGGCATATGGTATTCGAGACATCTTTACAACCTCCTCATGTGAACTAAGGCATTGTTTCTCGGATAATCTGAAGTGATTTACTAAGGGTGTACAAATTGGTTTAGCTTTTCCCATGTTAAACCGCTCCAAGACCTTCTCAACATACTCCTTCTGATTTACCCAAAGCTTGCTTGCATGTCTATCTCCAAAAATTTTCATGCCAAGGATCCCCTTTGTAGCACCAAGATCATTCATTTCAAACTCGTTGCCTAATTGAGACTTTAGGCAAAGAATGTCTCTTATTTTTCTTGTAGTAATCAACATATCATCAAGATAGAGCATCAATAGAATAAGCGACTTATCATCCAAAACTCTGTAGTAGACACAAGAATAATGCACACTCTTCATGTAGCTAATATGAAGAATAAAAGAATCAAACCTTTTATTCCATTGCCTCGGGGATTGCTTCAAACCGTAAATTGATCTCTTAAGCAAACAAACATGATTCTCTTTCCTTTTCAACTCGAAGCCTTCGGGTTACTCCATGTAAATTTTCTCTTCCAAGTCACCATGAAGGAATGTCATCTTCACATCTAGCTACTCGAGCTCTAAGTCATACATGATCACCATAACTAGTAAAACAAGAATTGACATGTGTTTTGCAATCGGAGAAAATATCTCATTGTAATTGATTCCCACATTCTATGCATAACCCTTAGCAACAAGTCAGGCCTTGTAACTCTATTGCTCTTTCTCCATTGCTGCTTCCTTTTTTCGAAGAACCTATTTGCAGCCAATGACTTTTTGATCCTTGGGCTTGTTCCCAAGTTTTCATGTCTCATTCTTTTGTAACAACTACATCTCCTCCATCATCGTGGTCATCCACTTTTCTTTGTGATCACTTTTCAAAGCTTCACGATAGGAGCTTGTATCTTCGGAGTCTACGGTAAGAGCATAAGCAACCATCCTTAAAACCCTTCCTCTCTAGTGCTTTGAGAGCGTGCCTTCCTCAACTCGTCGCAATGGTATGAAGAACTTCTACCGTTTCTTTAACTTCTAGAGCTTCATTGGATGGCTTGCCATTCTTTGCAGATTCTTTGGCTTCAAGTCCACCATAACGATAGATTTATTATTCTCCTCTTCAGTAGTCGTGTGTGGCACATAGCTTGACTTCAACATTGCAGATTCATTGAACACAACATCCCCGCTTGTCAGAACTTTCTTCTCACTTGGATCCCATAATTTGTAGCCTTTCACTCTTTTCTCGTAACCAAGAAATATGCATTGTTTGGACTTTGAATCCAACTTCGAGCACTTTGAACTCTACACATGTACAAAAGCAGGATAGCCGAATATTCTTAAATTGGAATAATCAAGTGTTTTACTAGTCCATACTTCTTCAGGACTTTTGCATTTAATTGCATTTGATGGAGATCGATTCATAAGATAACATGCCATGCAGACAGCTTTTGCCCAAAACTCCTTGCTCAGTCTCGCATGCAACCTCATGCAATGAGCTCTCTCTAATAAAGTCTAGTTAATCCTTTTCATTGCGTTATTCCGTTGGGGCATATTTGGAACTATGAAGTGACATCTAATCCTTTCATTATTGCAAAACTCCATGAATAGTGTTGATTTGTACTCTCCTCCATTGTCCAATCTTAAGCACTTAAGCTTCTTTCCCGTTGAAGTCTCAACTTCATTTTTCCATTCTTTAAACTTGTTAAAGACCTCACTTTGTGTCACATGAAGTAGACTTAAACTTTTTGAGAGAAATCGTCAATGAATATCATGAAGTATTCCTTCCCGCCATTTGACTTTACCGGTGAAGGAGCCCATACATTCGTGTGTACATACTCTAGCACACCCTTGCTTGTATGAGTCGCAACCTTGAACAATACTCTACATTGTTTTCCAAACACACAAAATTTGCAAAAATCTAATTTGCATGTTTTCAAACCTTAGAGTGCATTCCTCTTGGGAAGATCTATCAATCCTCTTTCCCCCATATGCCTAAGATGCATATGCCATAGATAGTTGTTATCTATCATTGTGCTAGCGTCTGTGGACATAGATGCTCCTCCTTGCATCGTGGTTCCTATAAGTTGATATAGGTTCCCATGCCTCTATTCCTTTAGAACAACCATAGCTCCCTTGATCACCTTCAAGATTCCACCTTGAGCCAAGTACTTGCATCCATTGGATTCAAGTGCTCCCAATGAAATCCGTTTCTTCCTTAGACCTAGTACATGATGCACATTTGCTAGGGTTTTGATCATGCCATCAAATGTCTTGATTTTGATTATTCCAACTTCCATAGTCTTGCACAAAGTATCTTTCCCCATGAGAACTAAACCATCATCATATGGCTTGTACTCATGGAAGGTTTCTCAATGAGGACACATGTAATAAGTGCATTTGGAGTGCATCTGAAGTCCAAAATCCACGAATCTTAGAAGGTGTCCCCTAATAATATAGACAAGATGTCCATATCATTGGTCTTAGTGTTGTCAGCTACACTTGTTTCATCTGAGCTCTTCTTCTTTTTCTCGTTCTTATTTGGACAGAATCTCTTTGTATGCCCTTCCTCATTACACCCGTAGCATCTTCCTTTGAAATTTCCCTTGGAGTTTGATCGACCCCTATGACTTGATCCTTGATTTATTGATCTTCCTCTTCCTTGGCTGCTTTTCTCCTTCCCAAAGAGTCCCTCTTCCAAAGATTTCGAACTACTTGCCCTTTTTTGGATATCATTTGAAATTAGGGCAATAGTCACCTGTCTTGTCTCAAGGGTTTCTTTGCCATAAAGGAGCATAGTCACCAAGTGATCAAATGAATTCGACAACGACGCCGATAATAGAAGCACGATGTCTTCATCCCTGTACTTTACCTCCAAGCTTGTAAGTTAGATCTCCTCCTTCACTCATTTGAAGTGAATAGAATCAATTCTTCAAGAACAATTTGTTTGTAAGAGATTTTGTCATGTAGATGCTTTTGAGTTTGAGCCATACCTCTGGAGCAGATTCAATTTCCGCCAGGTATTGAAGGGCCTCATTCGATAAGTTCAATCGGATCTTGTTGCACACCTTTTCTTCCATGTCAGCCCAATCATCGTCAGTGATGGTGGCCACTTGTTCAATCTTCCTAGTACAACCTTTGATAAACCCTGTTGAATTAATAGATCCTTCATCGTTATCCGCCATAGCGTAAAATTATTCTTCTTGGTGAATCGTTCGATATTGAATCGAACATTCGAACATTTTCCAACCATCTAGTCAGAAGTCTTAGTACATGAACGAACAACCTAGATTGTGAAAGGGCTAGTAAGAACACCTAGAGGGGGGTGAATAGGTGTGAAGACAATTTTTCACAGATTATAGTAGAAGTAATTTGCTTTTAAAAGATAACAGATTATGAATGAATCAAAAACTTAAACAGATAAACAAAGCTACGAATTAAATAAAGAGTTGAGGGAAGAGAATAAAGACACAAGGTTTATACTGGTTCGGCTTAGATCAAGCCTACGTCCACTCTCCCACGCTGACGGCCCATTAGCTGGATTTCACTAGGAATCAAAAGAGATTTTACAACAGTGTGATCTTGACTTCACAGTAAAGAGTCTCTACTAATCTCTCATGAAGTCTCACTAAGTTTTTCTCTCTTTTGTATACAACTTTGAGCTCAATAAATGTAATAGCAAGGAACTAGAAAGCTTTAGACTTTGAAATTTCTCTTTCACGCCACCCTCGAACAACTAGAGAGTTCGCCTTAAATACTCCTTCATGCCTTCATAACCGTTGGCACTTTCCAAAGGAATTCTTCCAATCTACTCGTTGGACAGAATCAATCAAGGGGATCTCAAGTTGATTGATTGATTGAGATGAAAGCCCATCAATCCTGCTTGCCCATACAATCATGATCTTGGTTTCCATAAGTAGAACTTTCCAAGTTGCTTGCCTTCCAAAAAGATTTGATTAACGGAATTGATTCCATTAAGGATAATCAATCATGTAGGTGCTATATCCAACCATAAGGTCGGTCATCCATAAATCATACGGATCGAATCCTTAAAGATAATCTCGCATCTGAATAAGTCTTCATTCTTCAGTGGCATTCAGTCTGGAATCTGTCAATGTGAGCAGAGTTTGAACTTAAAGTCTGGCGGTCTTTAGACTTTGACATTTTAGTTTGGGAGTCTTTAGACTGGACTATGGAAAGGTTTTGTCAACTTCAAAACAGGAAAGAAATTTTCTCTAACAATCTCCCCCTTTTTTATGATGACAAAACTTTCCTGCAGATAAGTTGATTAGGACTTGGATAGCATTGATTCTGCAACCACAAAAAATATGTTAATCTTGAAAAGATAAGATAAGTAACTGTCCAACCATAAACAATATTATCAAAATAAGTCACTGCAAGCATAAAAAAGTTCAGCGAAAAGGTTCAACAGTCAAACCACAATCAAACAAAAATCCAACAGTCCAAAAGTTAAGTCAAAAGTCCAACAAAAAAAAAGTCAAACAAAAAATCTGCACATTCTCCCCCGTTTTGTCAACAGCAAAAAGTGGAGAAGTATAAAAAGCTTAATGAAATTAGGGCTGTTTGCGGATATGAACGAGCTGGAAATCTCCCATAGACTAAACTGTCTCCTCCAACTTTCTCACGGTCTCCTTTAGCTTCTCAATATCTTCACCCTTTGCAGTCTCTTGCACTTGAAGCTTAAGGGCCTGTACCTGCTCATGTAGAGAATCTGAAGTGGACTTCAAGGCTTTGTGGAGATTCTTGATCTCAAACTCCATTCCATATTGCTGACCCTTTAACTCCAGAATGAGCTCTAGCAGTCTTTGAAAGTCTGCAGAAGTTTCCGATGGTGCACTAGGTCCAGCCAAATTAATGCCAGGAGATTTGAGATGAGAGGGAACATCAGCAGTTCGATCTCTAAGACTTGGAGAGGATGCCTCAACATCAGCTTCAGGAAATTGAGAGGCATAGACATCCTCTGGATTGGCAGGAGAGCAACTAACATCATCACTAGTAAAAACAGGTGAAGAAGAAGTACCAAATTTCCCAGCAGCTCATCTTGTCTTTGTGGCTACAAGTGAAGAAGAAAAGTACTCTTCTTGTTCTTTCTCAGCTTCAGCTCTCAAATGATGTTCTTTTGCTCTTGAATCTCCTGCAATCCACTCCTAGTCTTCTCAGAATCCTCTGACAAGGATACTGCAAATGTTGGTTCATAAGAGTCATCTTAACCCTCTTCCTCTTCTGCTTCTCTTCCTTCTTCTTCTCTTTCCACTGCTCTTTCTCTTCCTTGCTTTGTTTCTTCTCTTCTTTCTCTTCTCCCTTCTCTTCTTGCTTCTCTGTCCTCTGGCTGCTCAAAGCTAACAAAGCTCTATAGATTTTTCAAGGCAAACGCATAAATAGTAAGATCGTCATCTTCCTCTTTGTCTTGCAGGATAAGGGTTCTTCTTTTCTTGGTATGTCCTCATAGGTTCCTTGCCTTTTCTTTTCTGTGTGGCAGAGTCTTGTTTTGCTTTGCTAGGGGACTTCTTCTTGAAGCGCTCTAAAGCCTTGTTCAGTTCCTTCAGTCTCATCTTTGATACCATTTTCAACCCTATCATAATAGGAGCAATGGTTCTAATGCAGAGATATGCTGGAATATGAATTTGAAAATGTCGAAACAATTGAGTGACCAACGCAGAATAAGGAAGTTGTCCATTTTCCTTCACAACAGTCTTGTACATGTGTATCGGGATTGTGTGTGGCAACGAGAATTTCATCCCATTACTGATGGCGAACATCAATTTAGCTTTAGGACGAGAGACATCTATTTTGGAGGTCGAATTGGGTCGGATGCAATTGATCACAACCTTTTGTAGCAAGATGTTTGAGGTAGACATTCTGGAATAGGTAATGCCGCCTTCAGCAATTTTGTCCCGAACAAGTGACATCGTTGCATGACCAACGGACACATTTATTGGTTGGAAACTCCCTCTTTCCACACCAATAATATCCGCCAATGTGTCCACATCCACCACATAATCTTTATCCCTTACAGTAAAACGAAATCTATTTGCGTATAAAAAAGACAAATTCGAATAGAAATATGCAGTTAATTCAGGGTAAGCGACAGGGGTCTCAGAGCAAAAATTTTCAAATTGAATGAGAGCAAACTTCTTCCTCAGGTTCACCTTAAGAGAATCCAAGAAATCAAAATCCACAGATTGAGGGTTCATCACCCCTCTTTTCAACAATTTTGAGTAAGTCTTTTTATGCTCGTTAGAACGAAACAAACTCGTTCTTTCAGCACGCACATTAGTAGCAACACCCATCCTAGGCAGAAAGTTCGCATACATCATCATCCTTTACTTCTGGTTGATTAAAGGAACTAAACCGGGGATCAACGGGAAAGTTAGCAAACGTCCTGTCTATGCCTAATCTTTCCATTGTTCGTAAGAAATGTATCTTATTTTGATATCCTCGATCTTTCGAAACTTCATCAATAAAAATCATCGCAGAACCACCCTGCTTCAATTGATTGTAGAGTTTAAGGACAAACTGAGGTTTTAACATTCTTACAGGTTCAATATCTTCCAAGATCTCCTCTTCTACTGGTTGGCGCGGAAGATCTTGAGTGGCACGCGGTGGAGAATACCGTTGAGAATGTTGCTGTTGTTGTTGCTGATGAGAATCTTCTTTCTCGGTCAAGTCAAAATGAGTAGGACCCTCTTGCATGTGTTGTGGTCCCCTATTCGCGATCCGAGATGACTTCCTCTAGAAAGACATCTTCACAGTCGAGGAGGATTACTCGAACACGTTCGGTTGAAAAATGTGAAAACTTGTGGATCAAACTTGAGAGTAAAAGCGAAAGAGTAGGGATTATGTATTCTAGGGTTTGAGAAATCGTAAATGGAGAAGAACGACTTCGACGGTATTTAAAGTAAGTGAAACGAGGTATACGAATCGTTATAAAGGAAAAAATAAAACTGCATTTTTCGAAAAAAAACTGCCAATAATTCAAAAATTGAAAAACTAATAACTTCCAAAAATATAATAGGTAAGCAGCTATTCGAATAAACATACCTTTTCATTCCAAAAATAAAATACCTGGATTCAAGACTTTCTTTTACCGAAGTAGAATCTAGAAAGTCTGAGTCTGACCAACTTCAGACTTTAACCGGTAAGAGATAAAATATTCAGTCTGGTGCGAATGGACTCAAATAGATTTTTCTCCAGAGGCTTTGTAAGTATATATGCCAACTGATTCTTTAAGTCAATGAGCTGAATCATAATCTCCCTATTTTGAACATGATCTCTTATGAAATTGTGTCGAATTTTTATATGCTTTGCCCTTGAATGAAGAATTGGGTTCTTCGTGAGATTAATAGCATTGGTGTTGTCGCATTTGATCTCAGTGCATGATTCTTCAATTCCAAAATCTCTTAACTATTGTCTTATCCACAAGATTTGAGAACAACAGCTTCCAAGAGCTACATACTCTATTTATGCAGTTGATAGAGCCACAGTACTCTGCTTCCTTGAGAACCAAGATACCAACATGCTGCCTAGCAGTTGACAAGTACCAGAAGTACTCTTTCTATCAACCTTACAACCTGCTAAATTTGTGTCTGAATATCCAAGAAGAGTAAAGTCTCATTCTTTAGGATACCATAGACCTAGCTTTGGAGTAGTTGCAACATATTTGATAATGCATTTTGCAGCACTTAAATGAGATCCTTTGGGATTTGATTGGAATCTAGCACAGATGCAAACACTAAACAAAATGTCAGGTCTAGATGCAGTAAGATAAAGAAGCGAACCAATAATGCTCCTGTAAAGCTTCTGGTCTACATTCTTTCCTCCTTCATCTTTATCCAACTTCGAAGAGCTTGACATTGGTGTCTCTGTCTTTTTGTAGTTCTCCAATTTGAATTTCTTGATGAGATCTTTTGTATACTTCTCTTGGTGAATAAACTTGTAATCCCAGAAAGAAGGTTAACTCACCCATCATACTCATCTCAAATTCATCTTGCATACATTTAGAGAATTTCTTGCATAGATTTTCATTAGGGATCCAAAGATAATATCATCAACATAAATTTGAACCAGTAGAAAGTCTTTACCTTCTTTTTTTTTATGAACAAAGTGGTATCTATCTTTCCTTTATCAAAACCATTTTGGATTAGGAATTTGCTTAACCTTTCATACTAAGCTCGAGGTGCTTGCTTCAGTCCATACAAGGCCTTTTTTAATCTGTAGACCGAGTCTGGTTTTCTTGGATCTTCAAATCCAGGTGGTTGTTCCACATAGACTTCTTATTGGATAAATCCATTGAGGAAAGCACTTTTTACATCCATCTGGAATAACATAAAATTTTTATAACAAGCAAAAGCAAGTAATAGTCTAATTGCTTCTAATTTCGCTACTGGTGCATAGGTCTTATCATAGTCTATCCATTCTTCTTGCGTATATCCTTTGGCCACGAGTCTTGCTTTGTTTCTGGTCACTTTTCATTTCTCGTCCATCTTGTTCCTAAAAACCCATTTGGTTCCGATAGTAGACTTACCTTTAGGTTTAGGATTTAACTCCCAAACGTCGTTGATACTGAACTGTCTGAGCTCTTTTTGCATAGCTTCAATCGAGCTTTCATCAGACAGGGCTTCTTCTATACTTTTGGGTTCTATCTCGGAAACAAGTGTTAAAGCACTAGACTCTTCTCACCTTTTGGATCTGGTACGAACATCTTGATCAATGTTGCCAATGATGAGTTCTTTGGGATGACTTGACTTATGCTTCCAGTTGCTGGTTGGTTTGAGAGTCTATAGATCCTCTGCTTCAGTTGAATCTTCTAGTTCTATTTGAAGTTGATTTCAAGAAGTGTGAACTACTTTGGGAGAAGTAGACTTTGTAAGGTCTAGAGCAGGTTCAGATTCTTTAAGTTGAGTATGAACTAGTTGATTTTACATAAAATCTTGAAACTTGACATTCATAGATTCTTCTACAGATTGAGTCTTCTTGTTGTATACTCTGTAAGTTTTTCTCATAGTTGAGTAGCCAAGGAAAATTCATTCATATGATTTTTCTTCAAACTTTCCAATTTGATCATTTGCATTCTTTAAGACAAAATATTTACATCCAAAAATATGAAAGTAAGAAACATTTGGCTTCTTCCCTTTATACACTTCATAAGGAGTTTTTTTTTTAGAATAGGCCTCAAGAACACTCTATTGATGATGTAACAGAATGTAGAAACTGCTTCAGCCCAAAATCGAGAGGAAATTTTACTCTCAATTAAGAGAGTTCTTGCCATCTCATGCAAGGATCTATTCTTCCTTTCCACAACCCCATTTTGCTCTGGAGTGTATGGTGAAAAGAAAACGTGCTGGAAACCAAATTCATCACAGAACTTTGCAAAGTCTTGATTTTCAAACTCACCTCCATGGTCTGTTCGTATGCTTGAAATAGCATATCCCTTTTCATTCTGAACCTTCTTGGCAAACTTTGAGAAATATGAAAAAGCTTCAGACTTATTTGCCAGAAGGTAAACCAAAGTAAAGCGGGAGTAATCATCCATAATTACTAATCAGTACTTCTTTCCACCAATACTTTGAGTTCCGGTTGGTCCAAATAGGTCCATATGCAAAAGCTACAAAACTCGATTAGTAGAAACTTCATTTATAGATTTAAAGGAACTTCTAACCTGTTTTCCCAAAACGCACGGAGTGCATAATTCAGATTTTTGATAAGTCAAGTTGGGAAGACCAAGAACAAGTTTCTTGGAAGAAATCTTGACAATCTACTTTATGTTGATATGACCAAGCTTTCGATGCTAAAGATTTGCTTCATCTTGAATGGATATTAGACATTGAGGACTTTCTTGTTTTATAACCAAAAGATAAATGTTTCCATGCCTTCGTCCAGTGAATGATTGAGAGAGATCTTTACTTGTTCAAGAACAAATGCCTTCTTGGAAATTAATTTTGAATCCAGTACCGCAAAGTTGACTTATGCTGAGTAGATTATAATTCAAACTTTTCACCAAGGAGACATTATTGATAGTGAGGCTTCCAATCTTCACAGTTCCACATCCAACAATTCTTCCTTTACTGTTTCCACTAAAAGAAACTTTTCCACCATTTATTTGAATAAGCTTTATAAAACAACTTGAATCTCCAATCACGTGTCTTGAGCAGCCACTATCCAAATACCATTTGATTTTTCTTTTTGATAGTGACTTGTGATCAAAAGAAGAACTCAAGCTTTCTTTGGTACCTAGATTTTCTTGGGTCCAGAGGAGTTAGTACTAAAAACAGTCTTTACCCAATCCCTCTTAATAAGTCTCCAAACCTTAGGACATTCATTCTCGAAATGTTCTGAGCTATTACACATTGAACATTTGAGAGCACTTTGGCCAACAGGTTTGACAAAAATCTTTTGAAAATGATTTTCGTAAAATGCCTTTGTAGGTCTTTGTTTAATTCTTTCTTTAACTTTGGGAAAATCAATTAAAGGAATAGTATCTGAAGTCATTCCAAACTAGTTTTGTTAAAATAAAGTCTTTGTACAGAAAGAATTTTCTCCAACTTCTCATATCATTTTGAAAATCTTTTTGAAAATGATATTTGAAATATCTTCTTTCAAGAAGACATTTTCCTTTGAAAGAGAATCTGAATTTCTTTCAAATCAATAAAACTTTTATCCAGATTTTTAAAATTTTCTTTCCAAGAAGTTTCCTGTTGCCTCAGTTTAGAATTTTCCTTTTTTTAGCTTAGAAATCCTTTTAAGAGAAGCTCTAAGGTTTAGACATAGTTCATCTATGTACTTTGTAACTTTAACAGGAATTTTTAAATTGCTAACCTCCATTTCCTTGTCTGAGTCAGAGTCAGAATCTGTTTCAAAGTCTGAGTCTGATTCTGAATTGGCCATTAGGCAAATGTTGGCATATTCTTCATCACTTTCTTCGCATTTAGTGTCACTTCAGGTTTCAGCTTTAAGAGTCTTCTTATACTTCTCAGTTCTTTCTTTCTTTTTCTTCAACAAAGGACAGTTAGGTCTAATATGCCTATTTTTCTTGCATTTGAAGCATATTACGTCTTTGCTTTTTCCAGTTGAATCTTCTTCCCTTTCTATTCAACTTTCTGAACTTCCTAATTATGAGTGCTAGCTCCTCATCATCCTTATCATTTTCTGAATCTGTATCATCAGAATCATCGTTAGATTTTAAAGCAATTGACTTCTTTCCTTTAGGATCTTCTTCCTCATTGATCTGCTCCACTTCATACGATTGAAATGTGCCAACAAGTTCATCTACTGAAAGAGGCATGATCCTCTGGATTTCTCTAATTGATGTCTTTATGTGATTTCAGTCTTTGGAGAGTCCATGTAGCAGTTTATTGACCTTCATTGGTCCTAATATTGGCTGTCTTTGGTTTGCCAAGCCATTTACAATCTCTGTGAAGTGACTAAACATATCAGTGATGGATTCTCCAGGCTTTATCTTGAAAGCTTCATACTGTCTGAGTAGAATATTGATTTTTGTTTCCTTTACTCGATCAGTTCCTTCATAAGTAACGTGTAATTTGTCCCAAACTTCTTTCACTGTTTCACAGGAAAAAATTCGATTATACTCAGTAAGAGATAAGACATAATATAAAGAGTAGATAGCTTTAGCATCAAGAGCTTGTCTCTTGGTTAATTCTTCTTGTGTCATTTCACTAGTTTCTACAACTTCCTTTCCTCTTTTTGATGTTGATGTAGCTCTTGGATTGATCCCTTTTTCTACCACATCCCATTCCAGGGGATCTTTCGATCTTAGGAATGCCTTCATCTTGTTTTTCCACACATTGTACTCTTTTCCATCAAAGTAAGGAGGTCTGGTGTTGCTTTGGCCTTCAACCAATCCTGGAGCCAAAATACTAGCCATAGATCTTTAGCTTAAGAAGTAAAACACTTCAATAGAATAAGCACACAAGCTCTGATACCAATTGAAATGGCTAGTAAGAAAACCTAGAGGGGGTGAATAGTCGTGAAGACAATTTTTCGCAGATTATAGTAGAAGTAATTTGCTTTAAAAGATAACAGATTATAAATGAATCAAAAACTTAAACAGATAAACAAAGCTACAAATTAAATAAAGAGTTGAGGGAAGAGAATAAAGACACAAGGTTTATAGTGGTTCGGCTTAGATCAAGCCTACGTCCACTCTCCCACGCTGACAGCCCACTGGCTGGATTTCACTAGGAATCAAAAGAGATTTTACAATAGTGTGATCTTGACTTCACAGTGAAGAGTCTCTACTGGTCTCTCACGAAGTCTCATTAAGTTTTTCTCTCTTTTGTATACAACTTTGAGCTCAGTAAATGTAATAGCAAGGAACTAGAAAGCTTCAGACTTTGAAATTTCTCTTTCACGCCACCCTCGAACAACTAGAGAGTCCGCCTTAAATACTCCTTCATGCCTTCATAACCATTGGTACTTTCCAAAGGAATTCTTCCGATCTACCCGTTGGACAGAATCAATCAAAGGGATCTCGAGTTGATTGATTGATTGAGATGAAAGCCCATCAATCCTGCTCGCCCATACAATCAGGATCTTGGTTTAATTTTCCAAGTTTGCTTGCCTTCCAAAAAGATTTGATTAATAGAATTGATTCCATTAAGGATAATCAATCATGTAGGTGTTATATCCAGCCATAAGGTCATCCATAAATCATACAAATCGAATCCTTAAAGATAATCTCGCATCTGAATAAGTCTTCATTCTTCAGTGGCATTCAGTCTGGAATCTGTCAATGTGAGTAGACTTTGAACTTAAAGTCTGGCGGTCTTCAGACTTTGACATTTCGGTTTGGGAGTCTTTAGACTGGACTATGGAAAGGTTTTGTCAACTTCAAAATAGTAAAGGAATTTCCTCCAACAGATTGCTCTAATACCAATTGTTGTGCTCGGAGCACCCTAACTAGATGAGATGAAAAAGAAAAACAAGAATAATCAAGAACACAAAGATTTACGTGGTTCGGCCAAAATCCACCCACGTCCACGGGAGATAGAGAGAGAGACGATTTCTTATTTCTTTTAGAGAGTAGTTTTAGATACAAGGTACCATGTTGAATAAATAAATTCTTAGATCCCCACTTCCCTAATCCCAATAGGAAAGGAATTCCACCCTAATGATCCTATCAGTTTAGGAAACTAACTAATAAACCTTTAGTTATTATCCCATAAATATTAGGGATGTAATGACATATCCTAGTTACATTGAATTAGGATTATTTCCCATGATATTCCATGTAGATAGGTCCAAAAATAGGAAATCTATCTAGAAATGTATAGCTTGCAAGCAATCTGTCTTCCTAGACTTCTTGATCAACTTTTTCGAGTCTCTAATCGATCGAAACTTCATGGAATTGATGACAGCATCTACACCAAACTTTAAATCTAGTTCCAATTCTGCCCAAACATTTTCTTGTCTAAAATAAAACTTCAACTATAAGTCCAGTCCTAAGAATGGTCAAGATTTTACCAGTTTTAACTCTAGTCCTAAATTTACCGTGATTTTTTTTTTTTTGTCTAGAGAGAAGCACGAACTTTCAATATAATTTCGAATATGCCTTCATTAACCCTTAGTCCAAAAACTGCCATTAGTTGCTTAATATGGTATTTCTATGTCGCTAACAAATCTACATCAATAAGTTGACATGAAAAATCATCTCTAAAATGAAATCATTTTTTGATGGGAAAGTTAGGGAAATTAGGGATGAGTAATAGCCAATTTTTGTGCAAATATTTAGCATGGGTAGTTTTAGGACTACATTTGAGACTAAACCTAAAGTTTGGGTTTTTTTAGACAAAAAAAAGTTTGAGACATATTTGGACTAGACTTAAAGTAAGGGGTTTTCTAAAACATAGTTTGGGGCAAAATTGGAACTGGCCTTAAAGTTAGTTTTTTTTTTTTAAAGGGAATTAAGTCTCCCCTATTTATGAAACATTATATAACATTATCTCATGTAGTTTTTAAATGTACCTTTTCATTTTTTGGTTGAACAACTTTTCTGGAAACTTAGTTATGTTTGCTTACATGGACTTGGCATAAAAGAAGATTATGACTTTTTCCATAAAAGGCTTTGCTTGGGATAATGACATCACAAGTGCCATAATTTTTACACTATACTCACTTGGGTACTATGATTTTTCTTGATTATTTGAATACTGTAACTTATGTACGACGCTTACTTAAGAAATATCATTTTTTTTTCGATTATTCGATTACTCAAATGTCATATAAATTTTTAATAGATCATTTGTGTGCCATAATTTTTTAAAAACATTCGCTACATGTGCCATTCCACTTTGAATTTTCAGCACTTGAAGGAATTTTCAGCACTTTTAAGAAGTTATGGTACTTAAGTGGTCGAAAAAGAAATTATGGCACTTAAGTGAGTACCATATGAAAGTGATGGCATCTAATGGTGTCCTTATTTTGGTTAATCCCACAAAAACTCTCAAACTTTTCTTTTTGAGACAATTTTACTCTATACACTTAAGATGGATCTACCAACGGCCAATAAGTCCATTAAAAAACAGAATATTCCCTCAAAATTTTTGGATTTACCCTTCAAGACCTTTTTTTTTTTTATCAATTTGTTTTATACAAAAAATGAAATTTCTTCAATGTCCATAGTTTTTGTCAATATTTTCATTCTAATCCGTAATGAGCATTCTTGATTACATTAGAGCTAATTCAACTGGAGGATACCAATCTAAATATCTTGAAAGGAGTCTTTTGATATAATTTGGCATTGTAAGTGATAATACTAGTCAATGGATATATTCATTGTATTTAAAGGTTGTTATATTCAATTCATCACAATTCATTCTAGTGCTTTCGCAATCTTCATCAAAATAAAACATCCATTCACTAAAGTTAGTAAGAGCTATATCCATTATGAGGATAATGTAATGTGGCTCTGACACTAAAACCAACATGGTCTTTTCTTAAAAGCATACTAAACATGATCACATTTGGAAACTTTGTCAAAAACATAATGGATGTCATTACAAGTACACTAAAAGCATAATTAAAATACAATTATTGAATAACCAATGGTAATTTACGGGGATAATATGATTATTGGAAAGGAAAAGCTCGTGAACATTTTTGATTACTATGACAGAATGCTTTTGGAAGTAGAGAGGATGGGTTCTTCTAAGAGAGAAAGCTTATGCAAGGTCTTTGGGAATAATGTAATTTCAGACAATTCTAGACTACCATTCTCTTTGAAGTTCCTCATGGCTTTATATGATCAAAGTGCAATGGATTTCTTCTGAATATGCATGTTTATAATTCTCTCATCATCCTTTTAGCTATCCATTGAATTCTATTGTTATAGTTCCACATGTTTGATTACCATGCTATTCGATAAGTCATCATGCTTTTAGACACTCCTTCAAATATCCCATTTTCTGAGCTTAGGCCCATCAAGTTCTTGATTGCCAATATAACTATTCCAGGTTCTTAGCTCTTTTGGGATTTGTTTTTAGTATGGAGACCTTCAACTATTATAATCTACAATCCTATTTAGAGAAAACATTTTGTCCACTTCTCTATCTTATTTCACTTTCTGATTCCTCATCCATTGTTGATACATTGATTTGTCTTCTTTACCTCTATATGGTGAGATTTCAAAATATGTTGATTTAATTAATTCGTAACATCATCTAATTTGGTTCCTTACTTGAGGTTTGGTTCTCTTGTTGGTATTGTAATAATAGGTGTTGCTCCCTTTTTTTTTGCCTTATGGTCTCTTCCCTAGTTTTATTTCCATTTTATTATGTTTTTTTTTGGTAAAGTAAGAATATATTGAGCTTTAACAAAAAAACTATGCACTCATAATGACAAACTAGTCAAAACGAGTGGAAAGGTGCCAACAGAAAAGAAACAGAGCCACCAACAAGCCGGTAGCAAAAGCCAACAAAGGCAAGGCAAACAAGCCAAGAAAAGCACCAGAGGCCAAACAACGGCTACAACAAACGGAAAGAAAGAAACAACAAAGGCTATCAAGCCCCCTCGCCAACATCACCCTTGCACTCGGCCAGGACACGGGAAAGATCAACAGGAAGCTGTTCGCCTCTCTACCAAAAGGAACAGCAAACCGCCAAGCAGTAGCAAGGTAACCACATCCAAAAGACGAACCAACCACCAGCCAACCCATTAGAAACAAGGCTATCTGCTCGCACCCACCAGATGAAGACGCGAGAAGCCAACTGAAAATTCCATAAATCGCATCCAGTAGTGTACACCCAGCAGCTGAAGAAGCGACCCAACAGACACCAATTGCAGTAGTGGCAACCAAGAAGCATAGCATTAAGGCTACGGGACCTCAGAAGAGAAGATGGAGGGGTCAAAATCCTAACTACGCTGAAGCCTTCTATTTCTTGAACTATCTTCAACATTTCTGAACGTTAATGCCTTGTCCCTAACCACTTTAATAAGGTGGTTTTTCACGGTCGGAACCGCCAAAGTTTGATCCCTAAAAAACATATTGTTCATGATCTTCCAAATTGTGTGGCACAGGGCACCAAATAAGAAGCGGGCGATGCAATGATAGAAATCCTTACCCAAGAGAAACTTCATTGCCCATTGAAGATTCTCCGACGAAGATCTATTGCACCAAGGGAGGTTGCATCTAGCAGCCCAAAAGAAAGCAAGGCTAGCTGAGATGCGACACTCAAAAAATAAATGGTCAATGGAATCTGGCCTCTCCTTGCAAAAGGCACACACAACATCCTCTATCCTACCATACGACAAAAGAAAAGCCTGGGTAGGAAGCCGGTTTCTGGTAATAAGCCAAAGATTGAACTGATATCTCGAAGATATCATATTGCACCAAATCAATGCAGCCCAAGGAACCCGGTTCTTCTTTTTCTTAATGGCTTCCCATGCCAAGGCAACCGAGAATAGACCGGAGGAGTTTCCCATCCAGTTAAACTGATCAGAGATTTGAGATGGAATAGGGAGGGGGTGATCCCAAGACTCCAGCACAAACCTGATGGACTGGCCAGAAGGGGAGAAGAGGTCAGCAACCGTCGCCTGTCTTGATAATCCGAAACTATAAATGAGAGAGTCCGAAAATATAAGATTTAAAGGGCCTCTCGGATGCCAGTGGTTAAACCAAAAGGATACTGATAGGCCATCCCCTATCCTCCAAAGGAAGGAAAGTTGAAACTCCCTCCTAAGTTGCAGGATCTTCTTCCAAGCCCATGAGCAGTAAGTTGGTTTGCGAACCACCCATAAATTTTTCCTTTTCAAGAAAGTCCAGTGGATCCACTTGCACCATAAGGATTCATTGTTAGTAAACAAGATACAAATATGCTTAAGTAGAGCCGCCTTATTATAATCTCGCAATTTGCGGATGCCAAGCCCTCCTTCCTCTTTCGGGAGGCATACGTCTTCTCAGGACACTTTCGCTCCACCCCTCCCCAAATAGGGGCTTTTCTAGAGAAACTGTCTCAGGATTTGTTCAATACGATCCAACACTGCCACAGGAATAATAAATACACTAGCCCAATAAGCTTGAATCGCATGAAGGACTAACTTGATGAGCTGAAGACGGCCAGCAAAAGATAGGAAACACTGGGTCCAGGATTGCACCCTTGCTGTGATTCGGTCAATTAAGGACACACAATCCGTCTTGCCTAGCCGCGAGGAGATTATGGTTATCCCCAGGTATCGCACTGGCAGCTTTCCTTCAAGGAAATCAAGGGCACGAAGAATTTGACTCCGAAGTGCAGCCAACCCTCTAGCAATGAAGACTTCACTTTTGTTTGTGTTTGGCCTTAGTCCACTCCAAGACGAGAAGGTATCAAGCGCTTCCTTCAGGAGAGAAACCAAAGCCAAATCTACCTCACAGAAAAGGAAGACATCATCCGCAAAGAATAAGTGAGACCTCATAGCTTTGCACCTCCAGAAGTATTTGAAGTCTGGTTGCCTAGCACGAACACTGAGGATCCCCAAAAAAACTTCCATGACCAAGGTGAATAAATAGGGAGAAATGGGATCCCCCTGATGAAGGCCGCGACCGTTAGGGAAAAAGCCATTTAACTCCCCATTTAAGGAAATAGAAAACATTGGTGTGCGAACACAAACCATGTTGAGCCGTGTCAGATGATCAAGAAATCCAACAGCACGGAGAGCCAGCTTGAGAAAGTCCCAATCCACTGTATCATAGGCTTTCTGGAAGTCCACCTTGACTGCACACTTAGGAAGGTAAGGGTCTAGGTGGAAACCAGTAAAGAGTTCCTAGGCTAATAGAATGTTGTCCCTGATTCGCCGGCCTTTGATGAACACATTTTGAGAAGGGCTGATTATGTCATGAAGAACTGTAGCCACTCAGTTAGCCAAGACCTTGGAAATACATTTATAAATAGTATTGCAATAGGCAATAGGTCTATAATCGTTAACTGAAGTCGCATTGGGAACTTTAGGCACCAAAACTAGGATGGTGTTGTTGAGCTCCCTTAGAAGTCTCCCTGAGGTAAAGAAATCCCTTACCGTTTCGATGACCAAAGGCCCTACAATCTCCCAATTGTGCTTGAAAAACTCAACACCAAGCCCATCCGGTCCTAGTGCCTTCCCACGCGCTAAGGAGAAAAGGGTGTCACGGATCTCAGAATCAGAGACGGGTCGTGTGACATCCTGATTTTCGAGTTCTGTTTTCGATTGAATAAGTTGGGCTTTTCATCGATGCGCCTATAGTTCTTTTCCCTGAACTGATCACTCACGGGATAACTAGTTTATTAGGTGAAACCGTTAAGGAATCTAAACGCAACAGACTTGAGAATTCGACCAAGAATCGACTACTCGACTGTGCTAATCTATAAGGGTCATTACGACATTGTCAAAATCGATTAGAGACCGGAGATAGGTCGATTAAATAGAGGTATGTGATTAGTGTGCGAGTGATTCCACCTAATTGCAAAATTTCTGTCGAACGGCATTAGACTGATTTTTCTGTCATTTCTGTACTCTGTGTTCGTATTTGAAATCTCGAGATTTTCACAACAACCGAGAGTTGCCAATGTGTCGAAGATGTACAATGTGGCTCGAAAATAATCAACCACGGGTCAATTTCACAAAAAATTCTTAGAAGCTACTCGGTAGGTTAGGTCACGCTAAAATCTTGCCCGGTTGAAATTGACTGCTAATTTAAACCCAATTTCAGAAATTGAAATTTCTATCATGTCATGATTCATATTAGGAACATCGACTCATCCTTCGAAGATTTTTCTACAAACCGGGATTTTTGGTGAAAATTCAAAGTAAGGTTATTTTGGATCGGGAAAATTAGAGGGCCGTTTTTTGTCGCGTTTTTGGGATTCAAGTTGGACAAATTGATGAGGAGAAATCATGAGATGGATGATGGAATCTTGGCTGAATTTTTGGGACTTCAATTGAGTCCAATTGGAGGAGTATTGAAGGGGAATTGATGGAATTGGAAGGGAAGGTGGCCAAAATTCGTAGGCCAAGGGGGAGACAACATTTTGGACCATTTGGGAAGTTTGTTGAGGAAGATTGAGGGCTGCAATTTGGGCTTGGAAGACAGCCATGCATGGTGGGGCCTTGCTAAGGGTGAAATGGATAGAAGTGAAGACCTTTGAGGCAATGGGACCCCCTATATCTTCAGTAGTCTTCTTCTCCTTCATTCAGCCCACCTTTCTCCATTATTATCCATTTTGAGTTTAGAAAACCAGAGGAAAATAGAGCAAGCCCCCCTAGCCCGTCGACCACTGCTTAGAGCCACTAGAGCCGCTGCACGCCGCTCGGTCGCCCGTCGCACCAGCTGTGAGCCTACCCGGGCCTCCTTGCCGTTTTGCTTGCTCCGTGACTCCTCGCCGCTCCCCGAACCTCTGTCTAGGCCATCACAGGCCACCAGGCTGCTGTTTGTCGCCGTCCAAGCAGCCGAAGCTGCCGTCGAGCACCGCCTGGCCCTGCTGAACCACCTCCGTGCCGTTTTAACCAGCTAGCAGCCTCGCGCCAGCTCCTTTGGCCCAAGGTCAGTAGCCGAAGCCAGCAAGGGCCCTAGGTCTTCGTGGCCCGTTTTCAAGCCCGTTCGGTCCTCCGTTGGTGTCGCTGCAACCTCGGTTGTTGCCCGCCTCCGCGTCGCCATCATCGTGAACTCTTCGGAACGCTAAACCGGTGATTTTACTTGCTAAACTCTGCTTAGGGAGTTAATGATGCTTAGGGGTTGATTAGTTTAAGCTAATTAAGGTTTATGTGGTTAGTTAGCATGAATGAGTCATTTAATTATTCGATTGTGCATGTTAGGTGGTTAGATTCAATTAATTAAGGACTAGATAAGTTGTGCTATTATCTAGATAGGTTCGGAAATTTTCTAGGCCCGTTTAGGTGGTTAATTTAGCATTTCCGACCTAAGTTGGTATTTTTGGTATTTAATTACATTTATTTAATTATTTTTGGTGTTTATTTAATTATTTAATATTTTCTGAAAATTATACCGGGATAGTCGATGACCGCAATTTCGTGCTAATTGCAATAGTGTGCTTAGTTTATGCAATTGAATTTTAAATTGTGCAAATTGAGTGATAATTGTGATTTTGGTTATTTATTCCAAAATTATGAAAGTTTGATATTTAATTAGAAAAACCCCGGGTGTCGTGTTTTTACACCGAAAATGGTTTTAAGGACTATATGAATTGTGGGATTTTAAAAGTGTGAATATCAATTTTTCTGGTTCAAATTGATCGTGTGATGGTTAAGTGAACCCATCCTCGATGTGAGTCGGTGTGTCAGCTTGTGTGAGCAATGGTCTTTCAGCTTGTGTGAGTAATGTTTGGTCAACTTGTGTGAGCAATGGTCCGTCAGCTTGTGTGAGCAATGATTTGTGTCAGCTTGTGTGAGCAATCATCTGTGTCAGCTTGTGTGAGCATCAATCTATCAGCTTGTGCGAGCAACGGTTCATATCAGCTTGTGTGAGCAGTAATCCCTAGCTACGCCAGAGGACCGATGTGTGTCGGTAGTTCATGCTTGTGCGAGCAATAATCGAATTGAATCGATTGACTGGATCGAATTGAATTGATTGAGTATATGAATTGTACAGACGTGCAGGAGGGAACTAAGGCAAGGTAAGTCCTCCGTCTTGTGTGCATAGAGTGCCTTTAAGCGTATTTCCTTCCTAGTCGGAGTTTAGGGGTTGACTTGCTGAGACATTGTCTCACCCCGTCGTGGGCTCAATCTTTTCAGGTCCTTAGATGGCGATTCCTCCGGAATGTTTTGGTTGGCCTATGAGGGTTACTGAGCAGGTTACTGATATCCCTATTCCCAGGGGCCACGGAGTCTAGGTCTATGAACACGTGGTGACCACCGTCTAGGTCGATGAGGGCCTACCTCAGAGGGTACCTCATCGATTTAAGGCATGGTATTGCCGCAGGCTCAATGGATACAGAGTGGGTCCCCTGTAGGATTTTGAGGTCCCAGCTTCGGTGATAGACGTCGCTCATGGTGAGGGTACATCTAACCCTCTGATGGTGCAGTGCTGGACCCGAGTCCCCAGGAGACCTCAGAGTTTTCAATTGGGGATTCGAGTGCCTAGAGGACTTGTAGGCTTTTCCGTTTGAGTAGACTCTTGTCTATAGACTAGTGTTGTATATAAACTGGGGTGTTTATAAAAGCGTTTTGGTTGTGAATATGTTTTCTGCTTTTCTATCTTGTGTTGGTTATTGCCAGGGGTTTTGTTTTGTTTCCGCATGTTCATTAAAATGAATGGTCGGCGACGCGTCTTGGGACGTCGCAATTTTATTGACCACTGAGGGATGGGCACACGCTCAAGGTCGAGGCGTGACATCCCCGCCATGAGTGGTATTAGAGTTGGTCGATAGTTGGAGTGATAAGGTGCAATAAGTTATGGGACAGTTAGTAGGAACGGCCTTTATTTTATGCTGATGCATGTCAATGATAGCTGATTGGTAAATTATTTTGTGGGGATCACTCAGCTTCTAATTTTGTGTGAAATTGGAAAGCAGGTTTCTATATAGAATTTGTGTAATGAGTGATTAGGAGCAGAGGACTCCTAGAAAGAGAACCATTGGACCTGCGACTCGGGGTAGGACGCCGATGAGGGTCGGTACCCGAGGGGGTCATGGTAGAGCGCCGACCAAGGCTAGCATTGTTGGAGAAAACTCCTTTGATGTTTTGAAGTTGACAAAACTTATCCAAAGTCTATTCTAAAGAATTCCAGACTTTTTGTCAAAGTCTAAAGACTCCCAGACTTTGTGTCAAAGTCTCCGCTCACTCGACAAATTCCGGCGAACACAAGTGAAGGATGAAGACTTTTCCGAGATAAGGAATTATCTTTCTTTCTTCAAGGGTTTGGTTCGTATGGATTATATATAATCTTCTGGTTGGAAATATCACCTACGAGATTGAATATATTTATTGGAATCAATTTTGATACATCAAATATTTTTGGAGGGCAAGTAATTTTGGAAAGAATCTACTTATGGAAACCAAGATACTGATTGTATGGGCGAACATGATTGACAGGCTTTCATCACAATCTTCAAACGGCTAGAGATCTCCTTGATTGATTCTGTCCAACGGGTTGATTGGAAGAACTCATTTGGAAAGTGCCAACTGTCGAGAAGACATGAAGGAGTATTTAAGGAGGACTCTCCAGTTGTTCGACAGTGTGTGTGAAAGAGAAATTCCAAAGTCTGAAACTTCCTAGTTTCTTGTTATTCCATATACTGTGCTCTAAATTGTACTCAAAAGAGAGAGACTTATAGTGTGACTTTGTGAGAGAGCAGTAGAGACTCTTCATTGTGAAGTCGAGATCGTAGGATTGTAAATTTTCTTTTGATTCATAGTGGAATCCAGCCATAAGGTTGTCGGCGTGGGAGAGTAGACGTAAGCTTGATCTAAGCCAAACCACTATAAATTATGTATTCATATTCTCTTTCCTAAACTTCTTTATTTTGTTCGTAGTTCTATTTAACTGCTAAAGTCTGAACTAACTCAAAGTCCATTTTTCTTCAAACTTGGTTTTAAAAGTAAAATACTTTTATTGTTCTTTATGAAAAATTGTCTTCACACCTATTCACCCCCTCTAGGTGTTCATACTAGCACTTACAATTGGTATCAGAGCTTGTGTGCTTAATTTTTGAAGTGTTTTACTTCTACGCTAAAGATCCTCTATGGCTAGTATTTTGGCTCCGAGTTTGGTTGAAGGTCAGAGCAACACTAGACCTCCTTACTTTGATGGAAATGAATAAAATGTCTGGAAGAACAAGATGAAGGCATTTCTCAGATCTAGAGATCCTCTGGAGTGGGATGTCGTAGAAAAAGGGATGAACCCTAAAGCAACATCAGCTTTAGTCCGAGGAAAAGAAGTCATTGATGCTGATGAAGCAACATGAGCTGAATGTACCAAGAGACAAGCTCTTGACACGAAAACAATCTACTCTTTATACTGTGCATTATCTCTTACTAAGTATAACCGAATTTTTTCTTGTAAAACATCAAAAGAAGTTTGGGACAGATTATATGTTACCTACGAAGGAACTAACCGTGTGAAGGAAACCAAAATAAACATTCTGCTTGGACAGTATAAAGCCTTCAGAATGAAGCCTGGAGAATCTATTACTGATATGTTCAGTCGCTTTACAGAGATTGTAAATGGCCTGGGTTATTAAGGTCAATCAATCTCAGGACCAATGAAAGTCAATAAGCTATTGTGTGGGCTTTCGAAAAACTGGAGTCATGTGAAGACATCAATTAGAGAAACCCAGAGGATCATGCCTCTATTAGTTGACAAACTGATAGGCACGCTTCAGTTGTACGAAGTGGGACAAATAAATGATGAAGAAGATCATGAAGGTAAGAAGTCAATTGCTTTAAAGTCTAACGTTGATTCTGATGATACAGACTCAGATGATGATATGGACGACGAAGAGCTAGCGCTCATGATCAAGAAATTCAGAAAGCTGAATAGAAAGGGAAGAAGATTCAATTGGAAGAAGCAAAGCACGCAAAATTTCCAAAAGAGACCAACTGAGGATAATGAAACCAACGAAGATGTGATATGCTTCGAATGCAAGAAAAGTAGACATATCAGACCTAACTGTCCTCTTTTGAAGAAAAAGAAAGGAAAAACTGAGAAGTACAAAAAGGCACTCAAAGCTGAAACTTGGAATGACATCGAGTGTGAGTAAAGTGAAGAAGAATATGCCAACATATGTCTAATGGCTCATTCTGACTCAAACTCAAAATCAGAAACAGACTTTGATTCAGATTCAAACAAAGAAATTGAGGTTAGTGATTCAAAAATTCCTGTCAAAGTCTTTAAATACATAGATGAACTTTGTCTCAGTCTCAAATCCTCTTTTAAAAGGATTTCTGAACTAAAAAAAAAATAAAAAAATTCTAAGCTCAGGCAACAGAAAGTTTCTTGGAAAGAAAAATTTGAAAGTCTGCAAACAAGTTTTCATAATTTGAAAGAAAATTATGTTAGAGAAAACTCCTTTATTGTTTTGAAGTTGACAAAACATTTCCAAGTCTATATTGAAAGAACTCAAGACTTTATCGTCAAAGTCTGAAGACCGACAGATTATCAGATTTTAGTCTCAAAGTCTATCCTCACTGATAGTTCCAGACCGAAGAATGAAGACTTATTCAAATGCAGGATTATTATCCAGATGCAAGATTATCTTCAAAGTTTCGTTTCGTATAATTATTGGAAGATCTTATAGTTGGGTTTCGCATCTACTTGATTGATTATTCTTATTGGAAACTACTCCGATATGAAAATCTTTGAAAGGCGAGCTAAACTTGGAAGGTTCTACTTATGGAAACTCAAGATCCTGATTTGTATGGGTGAACAGGATTGACGGGCTTTCAACACAAATCATCTAACGACTCGAGATCACCTTAATTGATTCTGTCCAACGGGTAGATTGGAAGAATTCATTTGGAAAGTGCCAACGGTCAAGAAGGCATGAAGGAGTATTTAAGGATTGACTCTTTAGTTGTTTGTAGTAGTGCTTGAAAGAGAATTCCAAAGTCTGAAGCTTTCTAGTCTCTTGCTTTTTCATTCGTCGAGCTAAACATTGTGTACAAAAGAGGGAAAGTCTTAGTGAGACTGTGTGAGAGTTCGATAGAGACTCATCACTGTGATAGTCGAGATCACAAGTTGTAACATCTCTTCTGATCCTTAGTGGAATCCAGCCAATAGGCTGCCGGCGAGGAGAGTGGACGTAGGCTTGATCTAAGCTGAACCACTATAAACCCTGTGTTCATATTCTCTTTTCCCTAAACTTCTTACTTTTGTTTACTGATTGTCTATTTGCTTAAAGTTGAAATACACTTAATATCTAACATCTTCTAAAAGCAAATTACTTTCATTAAGTCCAGCGAAAATTTTTATTTACACCTATTCACCCCCCTCTAGGTGTTCTCACTAGCCATTTCAATTGGTATCAGAGCCTGTGTGCTTATTTGTTGAAGTGTTTTACTTCTTAAGCTAAAGATCTATGGCTAGTATTTTGGCTCCAGGACTGGTTGAATGTCAAAGCAACACCAGACCTCCTTACTTTGATGGGAATGAATACAACGTATGGAAGAACAAGATGAAGGCATTCCTAAGATCGAAAGATCCCCTGGAATGGGATGTGGTAGAAAAAGGGATTATTCCTAAAGTCACATCAACTTCAGAAAGAGGAAAGGAAGTTACAGATGCTGGCGAGTTGACACAAGCAGACACAACCAAGAGACAAGCTCTTGATGCTAAAGCTATCTACTCTTTATATTGTGTTTTATCTCCTACTGAGTATAACCGAATTTCATCTTGTGAAACAACGAAAGAAGTCTGGGACAGGTTGCATGTTACTTATGAAGGAACTGATCGAGTTAAAGAAACAAAAATCAATATACTACTCGGACAGTATGAAACATTCAAAATGAAGCCAGTTTAATCCATTACTAACATGTTTAGTCATTTCACAAAGATTGTAAATGGTCTAGCATATCATGGACAGCCAATCTCAAGGTAGATGAAAGTCAACAAGTTGTTGCGAGGACTCTCCAAAGACTGGAGTCACATTAAGACTTCCATTAGAGAAACACAGAGGATCGTGCCTCTATCAGTAGATGAATTAGTGGGCACACTTCAATCTTATGAAGTGGAGCAAATCAATGAGGAAGAAGATCCCAAAGGTAAGAAGTCAATTGCTTTAAAATCTAACGATGATTCTGATGATACAGATTCAGAAGATGACCTGGATGATGAAGAGCTAGCACTAATGATTAGGAAGTTCTGAAAATTAAATAGAAAAGGAAGAAAGTTCAACTGGAGGAAGCCTAATACTCAAAGATTTCAGAATAAATCAACTGAAGACAATGAGACCAACAAAGATGTGATTTGCTTCAAATGCAAGAAAAAAGGGGCATATAAGACCCAACTGTTCTCTGTTGAACAAGAAAAGATGAAAAACAGAGAAATTCAAAAAGGCTCTCAAAGCAGAGACATGGAGCGACATTGAATGTGAAGAGAATGATGATGAATATGCCAACATTTGTTTAATGGCAAATTCAGAATCAGACTCAGACTTTGAAATTGATTCAAACTCAGATTCAGACAGGGAAATCAAGATTAGTAATTTTAAAATTCCCGCTAAAGTTTCAAAGTATATTGATGAACTCTGTCTTAGTCTCAAGATATCTCTTAAAAGAATTTCTGAACTAAAGAAGGAAAATTCCAAACTGAAGCAATAAGAAATTTCTTGGAAAGAAAAATTTGAAAATCTTGAAAAAAGTTTTGTTGTTTTGAAAGAAAATGCAGATTCTCTTTCGAAGGAGAACATCTTTATGAAAGAAGATATTTCAAATATTTCAAAAAGGTTTTCAAAAGGATCTGAGAGGCTAGATAAAAGTCTTTCAGTACAAAGACATTATTTCAACAAATCAGGTTTAGGAATGACACCAGAAACTAGTCCTTTGATTGATTTTCCAAAAGTAAAAGAAATAATCAAACAAAGGCCTACAAAAATCTTTTACAAAAATCATTTTCAAAAAATTTTTGTAAAACCCATTGGCCAAAGTGCTCTCAAATGTTCAAAGTGTAACAGCTTAAAACATTTCGAGAAGGATTGTCCTAAAGTTTGGAGACCTGTTAAGAGAGATTGGGTAAAGACTGTTTTTGGTACTAACTCCCTTGGACCCAAGAAAATGTGGGTACAAAAAAAAAAACTTGAAATCTTCTTATAACTGCAGGTCACTATCAAGAAAAAAATCAAATGATATTTGGATAGTGGCTGTTCGAGACATATGACAGGAGATTCAAGCTGCTTTATAAAGCTTATTTAAATGAATGGTGGAAAAGTCTCTTTTGGTGGAAATAGCAAAGGAAGAATTGTTGGATGTGGAACTATCAGGATTGGAAGTCTCACAATCAACAACGTTTCCTTGGTGGAAGGCTTGAACTATAATCTGCTAAGCATAAGTCAACTATGCGACACTGGATTCAAAATCAACTTCCAAGAAGGCATTTGCTCAGGAACTAGTAAAGATTTGTCTCAATCTTTTACTGGACGAAGACATGGAAATATCTATCTACTGGATATAAAACCAGAAAGCTCCCAGTGTCTAATTTCTATTTAAGATGAAAAAAAATCTATGGCATCGAAAGCTTGGTCATGTCAACATGAAGCAGATTGCCAAGATTTCCTCTAAGAAGCTTGTTCGTGGACTACCCAATTCAGCTTATCAAAAATCTGAATTATGCACACCTTGCGTTTTGGGTAAACAGTTTAGGACTTCTTTTAAGCCTATAAATCAAATATCTACTAATCGTGTTTTGCAGCTTCTGCATATGGATCTCTTTGGACCAACTAGAACTCAAAGCATTGGTGGAAAGAGATATTGCTTAGTAATTGTGGATGATTATTCTCGATTTACTTGGGTTTACTTCTTAGCAAGTAAGTCTGAAACATTTTCTCACTTTTCAAAGTTTGCCAAGAAAGTTCAAAATGAGAAAGGTTATGTTATTTCAAGCATATGAACAGACCATGGAGGTGAGTTTGAAAATCAAGACTTTGCAAATTTTTGTGATGAATTTGGTTTACGGCATGTTTTCTCATCACCATATACTCCATAGCAAAATGGGGTTGTGGAAAGAAAGAATAGATCGTTGCAGGAAATTGCAAGAACTCTTTTAATTGAAAGCAATATTTCTTCTTGTTTTTGGGCTGAAGCAGTTTCTACAGCTTGTTATATCATTAACAGAGTATTTTTTAGGCCTATTCTAGAGAAAACTCTTTATGAAGTGTTTAAAGGAAAGAAGCCAAATGTTTCTTATTTTCATGTGTTTGATTGTAAGTGTTTTGTTTTTGAACTGGTAAGCTTGAAGAAATGTCAGATGAGAGAATTTTTCTCGGTTACGCAACATCAAGCAAATCCTACAGAGTATTCAACAAAAAGACTCAGTCTGTTGAAGAGTCTATGAATGTCAAGTTTCAAGACTCTACACAGAATTAAGTGGTAGAGACTCAACTTGAAGAGATTGAACCTGCTCAAGACGTTACAAAGACTACTTCCCCCGCAGAAGTTCAGACTTCTGAAATTCAACAATAGAAAGAATCAGAAGATTCAATTGAAGCAGAGAATGAGCAGACCTACAAACCAACCAGCAACTGGAAGCATAAATCAAATCATCCCAAAGACCTCATCATTGGCAACATTGATGAAGGAATTCGTACCAGATCCAAAAGGCGAGAAGAGTCTAGTGCTTTGGCACTTGTTTCAGAAGTTGAACCCAAAAGTATAGAACAAGCCTTGGAAGATGAAAGCTAGATTGAAGCTATGCAAGAAGAACTTAGATAGTTCAAGCATCAATGATGTTTGGGATTTAATTCCTAAACCTAAAGGTAAATCTATTATTGGAACTAAATGGGTTTTCAAAAATAAAGTGGACGGGAAAGGAAAAGTGATCAGGAACAAAGCAAGACTTGTAGCCAAAGGATATACACAAGAAGAAGTGATAGACTATGACGAGACTTACGCACTAGTAGCAAGGTTAGAAGCAATTAGATTAATACTTGCTTTTGCTTGCTATAAAAGTTTCAGATTATTCCAAATGGATGTAAAAAGCGCATTCCTAAATGGATTTATCCAAGAAGAAGTCTATGTGGAACAACCACCTGGCTTTGAAGACCCAAGAAAGCCAAACTCAGTCTATAGACTAAAAAAGGCTCTGTATGGACTGAAGCAAGCACCTCAAGCCCGATATGAAAGGTTAAGTAATTTCTTAACTCAAAATGGATTTGTTAAAGGAAAAGTATATACTACCTTGTTCATTAAAAAGGAAGGTAAAGATTTTCTACTTATTCAAATTTATGTTGATGAGATTATTTTTTTATCACCTAATGAAAGTCTATGCAAGAAGTTTTCTAGATGCATGCATGATGAATTCAAAATGAGTATGATTGGTGAGCTAAATTTCTTTCTGGGATTACAAGTAAAACAATCAAAGGAAGGAATTTTCATTCACCAAAAGAAGTATGCAAAAGATCTCATCAAGAAGTTTGGATTGGAAAACTGCAAAAAGACAGAGACACCTATGTCAAGTTCTTCAAAGCTGGATAAAGATGAAGAATGAAAGACTATGGACCAAAAGCTATACATGAGCATTATTGGATCACTTCTTTACCTTACGGCATCTAGACCTGACATTCTGTTTAGTGTTTGTATCTATGCTAGATTCCAATCAAATCCCAAAGAATCTCATCTCAGTGCAGCAAAGCGAATCATCAAATACGTTGCAACTACTCCAAAGCTAGGACTGTGGTATCCCAAAGAATGAGACTTTACTCTCTTTGGATATTCAGATGCAAATCTTGCAGGATGCAAAGTAGATAGAAAAAGTACTTCTGGTACTTATCAACTACTTGGCAACAAGCTGGTATCATGGTTTTCAAGAAAACAGAGTACTGTAGCTCTTTCAACAGCTGAAGCAGAGTATGTAGCTCTTGGAAGTTGCTGTTCTCAAATCCTATAAATAAGACAACAGCTAAGAGACTTTGATATTGAAGAATCTTGCACTGAAATCAAATACGACAACACAAGCACCATCAATCTCACAAAGAATCCAATTCTTCATTCAAGGGCAAAGCATATAGAAATACGTCATCATTTTATTAGAGATCATGTTCAGAATGGAAAAGTTATGATTCAAGTCATTGCCTCGAAGAATCAATTAGCAGATATATTTACAAAGCCACTGGAGAAAATTTTATTTGAGTCTATTCATTCAAGACTAAACATCATATCTCTTGCTAGGTAAAGTCTGAAAGCATTCAGACTCAGAATTTCCAGAAATTACGATTGTAAGTCAACTTCTTCTAATTGTTGAGAAGATATTTTTAGATAAAATTTTGAAAATGTACGTTATCCCTCTGAATTATTTTTACCTATTTCATTTTTAGAAATTATCCTTAATGACGATTTCTCATTTTCAAAAAGGCAGTTATTATTTTTGAAAAAGGCAGTTTATCATTTTTGAAAAAGGCAATTTTACTTTTTCCTTATGACGTTTCATATATCTCGTTTCAACTTGCTTTATATACAGTAGAAACTCTTCTTCTCCATTTACACTTTCTTTTTGAAACCCTAGAATACTGTGATCTTACTCTTTCTCATCTTTACTTGAGTTTCATCCAAAAAGTTTTAACCTTTTTGAAAGAGTGGGTTCGAGAAATTCTCCTAGAACTTGACAATGTCTTCCCAAAGAAAGTCTTCGAGAATCGCAAGTCGGGGACCACAACACGTGTGATGGACCTACGCATTTCAATTTGACCGAGGAAGAAGATTCTCCTCAACAACGACAATAGCGATAGCCAAGACAACATTTTCAACAACGTCAACAAGCTGCGCAAGATCCACCTCCACAGCAAGAACAAGAAGAGGTTATAGAAGACGTTAAACCTGTAATGACTAAAAAACCCCAATTTATCTATAGATTGTATTCCAACTTGAAAAGGGGTGGCTCTGCTATGAATCTAATCGATGAGTTCTTAAAAGCATACGGTTACAAAAATGAGACTTTTTTCTTGAACACTATGGAAAGAATAGGCGTTGCGCCTCAGGGTTTGGCACAATGGTCATTTGAAAATTTTCCTAGTGATCTGAGATTCGGTCAGCCAGAGGAGAAGGACGACGATGAAAGAATGTTTGTTCATTTTTAGCCCAGGATGGGAGTTGCTGCAAAGGTTCGTGGTGAAGGGACGAATTTATTTCGTTCCAAGGACCACAAGAAGACTTATTTGAGTTTGCTGAAAAGAGGGGTTATACCCCCCAGGAGCGTGGATTTCGATTTTCTTGACTCTTTGAAGGTTAATCTTAGGGAGAAGCTTTGTTTGCTTCAACTTGAACACTTTTGCACCGAGATGACCGTCGCATATCCCGAACTTACTGCTTACTTTCATTCAAATCTGTCATTTATAGATGTGAATAAATTTCGCTTTACTGTGAGGGACAAAGAGTTCGTAGTTGATATAAACAATTTGGCTGATATAATTGTTGTGGAAAGAGGAAGATTCCAACCAATTGGTGTGTCTCATGCCCATGCTACCTTGTCCATTGTTAATGACAGAATGGTCGAAGGTAAGATTTCTTATTCAAGAATGAATGCCTCTAATATTCTTCTTCACAAGGTGGTGATTAATTGCATCAGGCCAAAGTCTACCTCAAAGACAGACGTTTCTCGTTCCGAAGCGAAGTTGATGTACGTGATCAACATTGGTCGTAAGTTCTCTCTGCCTTACACAATTCTTATGCACATGTACAGAACTGTGGTGAAAGACAAGGGACAACTTCCCTACTCGGCGCTTATCTCACAACTCTTTAAGCATTTCAAGATCACACTTCCTGCTCCTCTTTGTGTTAGAACCATTGCCCCAATGGTTATTGGTCTTAAAAAGGAACTGAGCAAGGAGCTGGACCGCTTCAAGGGGAAGTCCCCTGTGAAGGCAAAGCAAGACTCTGCCGCAAAAAAAGGAAAGGAAAGGAGCCTATGACAGAACCAGTGAAGAAAAGAAGATCTCTTATCTTGGAAGATGAAGAAGAAGATGATGATGATCTAACTATTTCAGCTCTTGCCTTGCGAAATCTACAGAGTTTTGTGCGCCATAGGGAAACAGAGAGAAGAGATGAAGAAAGAGAAGAAATGAGAAAAGAGGAAGAAGAAACGAGTCGCAATGACTCTTTTGAACCAACACTGGCTGCATCATTGTCTGATGATTCGGAGAAGACAGTGAGTGGAAAGACTGGAGAACAACATCACTACAATGCTGAAGCAGAGCATGAAGAAGAACATATCTCTCCACCTGAAGGCATGAAGACAGGGGGAGATGGTGAAAAACGAGGTACTTCTTCACCCATCTTTGCTAGTGATGTTAGTAGATCTCCATCAGACCTAGAAGAGGTCTATGCCTCTCAATTTCTTGAAGCCAATTTTGAGGCATACACTCTTAGTCATGGTGATAGAACAACTGATGTTCCCCCTCATTTTCAAACTCCTGTAACTGATTCGGCTGGACCCAACACTACTATAGATCACTTAGCAGATTTTCAGAGAGTGATGGAGCTTCTTTTGGAATTAAAGGGACAGCAATATGCTTTTGAGTTTGAAATGAAGCACATGATGACTGTGTTCAAAGCATCTACAGACTCTTTTCAAGAACAGATTCAAGCCCTAAAGCTTCAATTGCAAGAACAGGCAAAGGGTGCAGATATTCAACAGCTTAAGGAGTATTTGTAGAAGCTTGAAGACACTGTCAAGTCCATGGGGATTTTCAGCTCGTTCGTATCCCCAAGCAGCCTTGATTTTATCCAACTCTTTTCAATCGTTTTCCTCCACTTTTTGCTGATGAAAAAAAAATGGGGAGAGTTTAAGTGCAGATTTGCATTTTGGTTTTATTGGTTTTATTGACTTTGAACTTTACTTTCTGTGATTAAGTTTGAGTGCAGATTTGCATTTTGGTTTTATTGGTTTTATTGACTTTGAACTTTACTTTCTATGGACTTTTTGATTTTGGTTTGGTTTGACATTTGACTTTGGATATTGTTAATCTTTTGATGCTTGTAGTGCAGTGACTAAGTTTGCGATATTAATTATGACTGGTTTGGATTAACATGTGTTCAGTGGTTGCAGAATCAAGGTTTTCAAGTCCTAATCAAATTTATTTTATAAGATATTATATATTGCATAAGTGCTGTTTTGCAGGTAAAAAGTTTTCCAAATCTGCAGGAAAGTTTTGTCACCATAAAAAATGGGGAGATTGTTAGAGAAAACTCCTTTATTGTTTTGAAGTTGACAAAACCTTTCCAAGTTTATATTGAAAGAACTGAAGACTTTATCATCAAAGTTTGAAGACCGACATACCATCAGATTTTAGTCTTAAAGTCTATCCTCACTGACAATTCCAGACTGAAGAATGAAGACTTATTCAAATGCAGGATTATTATCCAGATGTAAGATTAGCTTCAAAGTTTCATTTCGTATAATTATTGGAAGATCTTATTGCTGGGTTTCACATCTACTTGATTGATTATTCTTATTGGAAACTACTCCGATATGAAAATCTTTGAAAGGCGCGCTAAACTTGGAAGGTTCTACTTATGGAAACTCAAGATCCTGATTTTTATGGGTGAACATGATTGACGGGCTTTTAACACAAATCATCTAACGACTCGAGATCACCTTAATTGATTCTGTTCAACGAGTAGATTGGAAGAATTCCTTTGGAAAGTGCCAACGGTCAAGAAGGCATGAAGGAGTATTCAAGGATTGACTCTTTGCTTGAAAGAGAATTCCAAAGTCTGAAGCTTTCTAGTCTCTTGCTTTTTCATTCATCGAGCTAAACATTGTATACAAAAGAGAGAAAGTCTTAGTGAGACTGTGTGAGAGTTCGATAGAGACTCATCACTGTGATAGTCGAGATCACAAGCTATAATATCTCTTTTGATCCTTAGTGGAATCCAGCCAATAGGCTGTCAGTGAGGAGAGTGGACGTTGGCTTGATCTAAACCGAACAACTATAAATCCTGTGTTCATATTATCTTTTCGCTGAACTTTTTACTTTTGTTTACTGATTGTCTATTTGCTTAAATTTGAAATACACTTAATGTGTAACATCTTCTAAAAGCAAATTACTTTCATTAAGTCTTACGAAAATTGTTATTTACACCTATTCACCCCCCTCTAGGTGTTCTCACTAGCCCTTTCAAATTCTGATTATCTTTCAAAGGAAAATACTTTTTTGAAAAGTGATATTTCAAATATAACAAAAAGATTTTCAAAAGGATTCGAGAAACTGGAGAAAATTCTTTCAGTTCAAATACCCTACTTTAACAAATCTAGTTTGGGTATGACTTCAGAAACTGTTCCATTAATCAATTTTCCTATAGTAAAGGAGAGAATCAAACAAAGACTTGCAAAGGCATTTTATAAAAATCATTTTTAAAAAGTTTTTGTAAAACCTATTGGTCGAAGTACACTCAGATGTTCAAAGTGTAATAGCTTAGAACATTTCGAGAAAGAATGTCCCAAGGTTTGGAGACCAGTTAAAAAGGACTGGGCTAAGACTTTTTTTAATACTAACCCTCCTAGACCCAAGAAAATCTAGGTATCAAAGAAAGTTTGAATTTTTCTTATGATCACAGGTCACTATCAAAGTGAAGATCAAATGGTATTTAAGTAATGGATGTTCAAGGCATATGATAGGAGACTCAAGCTGCTTTATAAAGTTTGTTAGACTGAATAGATGAAAAGTATCTTTTGGAGGAAACAACAAAGGAAAGATTGTAGGATGTGGAACTGTGAAGATTTGAAGCCACTATCAACAATGTTTCCTTGGTGGAAGGATTGAACTATAATTTGCTGAGCATAAGTCAGCTTTACGATATTGGTTTCAGGAATAAACTTCCAAGAAGGCATTTGTTCTGGAACGAGTCAAGACTTCACTCAATCTTTCACTGGGCGAAGGCCTGGCAACATTTACCTTTTGGATGTAAACCAAAAAAGTTCTCAGTGTCTTTTTTCCATTCAAGATGAAGCAAGTCTTTAGCATTGGAAGCTTGGTCATGTTAACTTCAAGCAAATTGCTAAGATTTATTCTAAGAAGCTTGTTTGAGGATTTCCTAATCTGGCTTACCAGAAGAATGAGTTGTGCACTCCCTGTGTTCTAGGAAAACAAGTCAGAAGTTCCTTTAAACCTATGAATCAAGTCTCTACCAATCGAGCTCTACAACTTCTTCATATGGACCTTTTTGGTCCAACCAGAACTCAAAGTATTGGTGGAAAGAAATATTGTCTAGTAATTGTGGATGATTACTCTCGCTTCACTTGGGTCTACTTTCTAGCAAGTAAGTCTGGAACCTTCTCATATTTCTTAAAATTTGCTAAGAAGGTTCAGAATGAAAAGGGTTATGCTATATCAAGCATACGAACTGACCATGGAGGTGAGTTTGAGAATCAGGACTTTGCTAAGTCCTATGATGAATATAGTTTTTAGCATGTTTTCTCTTCTCCATACACTCCAAAACAAAATGGGGTTGTGGAAAGGAAAAACGGATCCTTACCAGTGATGGCCAGAACTCTCTTAATATAGAGCAAAATATTCTATCGATTTTAGGCAGAAGCAGTTTCTACAGCTTGCTATATTGTCAACAGAGTATTCTTGAGGCCTATTCTAGGAAAAACTCTTTATGAAGTGTATAAAGGAAAGAAGCAAAATGTTTCCTACTTTCATGTCTTTGGCTGTAAATGTTTTATTCTGAAGAATGCAAATGATCGATCTGGAAAGTTCGAAGCAAAGTCAGATGAAGGAATCTTCCTTGGCTATTCGACTTCAAGTAAAGCTTACAGAGTCTTTAACAAAAAGACTCAATCCGTGGAAGAATCTATAAACGTCAAGTTTCAAGATTATGTGGAGAATCTACCAGACCAGACTCAACTTGAAGAGTCTAAACCTATTTCAGACTTTACAAAGTCTATTTCCCCCGAAGAGGTTCAGACTTCTGGAGAATAGCAACAAGAAGAACGAGAAGATTCAACCAATGCAGAGGACCAACCAACTTTCAAACCAAGTAGCAACTGGAAGCACAAGTTGGCAACATTGATGAAGGAGTTCACACCAGATCCAAAGGAAGAGAAGAGTCCAGTGCTCTAGCACTTGTTTCTGATATAGAACCAAAAGGAGTAGACGAAGCCTTATCTGATGAAAGCTGGATAGAAGCTATGTAGGAAGAACTCAGACAATTCAGCATCAACGATGTATGGGAGTTGATTCCAAAACCCTAAGGCAAATCCATTATTGGAACAAAATGGGTTTTCAGGAACAAGATGAATGAGAATGGTAAAGTGGTCAGAAACAAAGCAAGACTCATGGCAAAAGGATATACATAGGAATAATGGATAGACTATGATGAGACCTACGCACCAGTAGCGATGTTAGAAGCAATTAGATTATTACTTGCTTTTGCTTGCTATAAAAATTTCAGGTTATTTTAGATGGATGTCAAAAGTGCATTCCTGAATGGGTTCATACAAGAAGAAGTCTATGTGGAACAACCACCAAGATTTGAAGATCCAAGAAAGTCAAACTCAGTCTACTACAGACTGAAAAAGGCCTTGTATGGACTGAAGCAAGCACCTCGAGCATGGTATGAAAGGTTGAGTAAGTTTCTAACTCAAAATGGTTTTGAAAAAGGAAAGGTTGATACTGCCTTGTTTATAAAGAAAGAAGGAAAAGACTTTCTACTGGTACAAATTTATGTAGATGATATTTTTTTTGGTTCTCCTAACGAAAGTCTCTACAAGAAATTTTCAAGATCTATGCAGGATGACTTCGAGATGAGCATATGATGGGTGAGTTAACTTTCTTTCTGGGATTGCAAGTTAAACAATCGAAGAAAGGTATATTCATTCACCAAGAAAAATATGCCAAAGATCTTATCATGAAATTTGGGTTGGAGAATTGCAAGAAAACAAAGACTCCAATGTCAAGTTCTTCGAAACTGGACAAGGATGAAGAAGGGAAGAAAATAGATTAGAAGCTATACAGAAGCATGATCGGTTCGCTTCTCTACCTTACTGCTTCTAGACTTGATATTCTATTCAGTGTGGGCATGTGTACTAGATTTCAGTTTGATCCTAGGGAATCTCATCTAAGTGATGTAAAACACATTATTGAATATGTTGCGACCTGTCCAAAGCTGGGTCTGTGGTATCCAAAAGAAGGAGACCTTACTCTTCTTAGATATTTAGACGCTGATTTAGCAGGTTGTAAAGTCGATAGAAATGGCACATCTGGCACTTGTCAACTGCTAGGAAATATGTTGGTATCTTGGTTCTCAAGGAAGCAAAGTACTGTGGCTCTTTCAATTGCAGAAGCAGAGTATGTTGCTCTTGGGAGTTGTTGCTCTCAAATCCTATGGATAAGACAACAACTAAGAGATTTTAGGATTGAAGAATCGTGTACCGAGATCAAATGTGATAACACCAGTGCTATTAATCTCACCAGAAACCCAATTCTTCATTCAAGGGCAAAGCATATAGAGATTCAACATTACTTTATAAGAGATCATGTCCAAAATTAGGAGATTATGATTCAGTTCATTGATTCAATGAATCAGCTAGCAGACATCTTCACGAAGCCCCTAGAGAAAAATCTATTTGAGTCTATTCGCACCAAGCTGAATATTATTTCTATTTTGGAGTAAAGTCTGAAGTTGATCAGACTCAAACTTTCCAGACGCTACTTCAGTAAGAGAATGTCTCAAATCTAGGTATTTTATTTTTGCAATGAAAATGTATGATTAACCGAATCGTTGCTTGCTATTTTATTTTTAGAAGTTATCTTTTTTGAATTTTTGAATTTTTGGCAGTTTTTATTTTCAGTTTATTTCAAAAAGGCAGTTTTCTTTTTCCTTGTGACGGTTCAATTATCTATTTTCTTTGTGACTTTTCATTTTCTTTATATATACCCTCTTGTATGTTTTTCGAGCACTTCTTTCCAAACCCTAAAATACAGACTCTCTACTTTCTCGTTTCTACTCTCAAGATTATTCCGCAAGTTTCCATTTTTTTCACTCAAACCTATCTGTGAAATCCTCCAAGCCTACAAATATCTCTTACCAAAAGAAATCCTCTTGTATTGCTAATTATGGTCCGAGAAGCATGCTAGAAGGGCAGACACATTTTGATCTCACTGAGGAAGACTCTCCGTGCAACTCTCCACAGCAATATCCACAGCATTGTCCGCAACACTTTACACAGAATGTTCCGTGCTAACCTCTGGAAGAGGAAGTCGTAGAAGATGCAGAACCTCTCAGAGCCTTTAGACCCCAGGTTCACTATAAGCTTTACACTCATTTGAAGCAGGGTGGTACTCCTATGACTTTTATCGATGATTTTCTAAGAGAGAAAGGTTATAAGAACGAGACTTTGTTCTTAAGAATGATGGAATAATTGGGTATAGCGCCGAAAGGATTGGCAAACAATACCTTTCTTTATTTTCCTGCAGACCCTAGGTTTGGTTCTAATCATCCTGAGAACAAAGATGATGATGAGAGATTTTATTTGAATTTTCAACCTAGAATGGGTATTGCTGCTGATGTTCCTGGAGAGAGAACGAGATTTTTTCGTTCTAAGGAACACAAAAAGGTTTACTCACGGATGCTGAAGAGAGGGGTGACAAACCCTCGAACTGTTGATTTTGACTTCCTAGACTCGATCAAGGTTAACTTGAGGGAGAAGTTAGCCTTCCTTCAACTCGAGAATTTTTGTTCTGAGACGACTATTGCTTATCCAGAGTTGACTGCATTTTTCTATTCGAATCTGTCTTTTCTTGACCAGAATTGAATCTAGTTTACTGTGTGTGATAAAGACTATGTGGTAGATGTTGACACACTGGCAGACATTATTAGGGTGGAAATGAGTGGTTTTCAACCAATAAGTGTCTTATTTGGTCAAGCAATGAGATTTCTTGTCAAGGACAGAGTATTGGAAGGAGGCATCACTTATTCTAGACCGTCAGCCTCAAATGTTCTATTGCACAAAGTTGTCATTAACTGCATTAGACTGAAGGCTGCATCAAAAACATATGTTTCCAGGTTCGAAGCAAGGCTCACGTTTGCTATCTGCAATGGGATGAGATTTTCACTCCCTCATACTATCTTGATGCACATGTACAGGACAATTATGAAGGATAAAGGACAGTTGCCCTATTCTGCACTGGTTATAAAGTTATTTAGACATTTTCAGATCGAGTTTCCCGTCTCACTTTGCTCTCGAACTGTTGCTCCTATGGTTATAGGACTGAAAATGATTTCGAAGATGAGGTTGCAAGATCTGAACAAGGCTATTGAGCGCTTGAAGAAGGTGTCCTCAAGCAAAACCAGGGAATATTTTGCTGGAAGGAAGAGGAAAGGCAAGGAAGTTGTGAAAGAACATGTTAAGAAGAGAAGATCTCTCATCCTGCAGGACGAAGAGGATGATGACGATCTTACAATTTCTACCATTGCTGTGAAGAATCTTTGAGGTTTTGTTGGTTCTGAGAAACCAATTGAAAAAGAAGAAACAGACAAGAAGAAACAGAGCCAGAAGAAGAAGAAGAACAAGAGAAGGAAGAAGCAGCAAGAGAAGAAGAAGCAAGAGATGAAGAAGGAAAAAGTCATGAGGATGACTCTTATGAGGCGACAATTGCCATATCTTTATCTGAAGATTTAGAAGCAACTCAGAGTGATCAAATAGGAGTACGTACAGAACAAGAACATCACTCTCGTCCGAAAAACGAGAAGACTCAAGAAGAAGGAATCACTTCTCCTCCTGTAAGCACAGAAACATGGGGAGCTGTTGCGAAAACAGGGACTTCTTCTCCTCTTTTTGCGAGTGATGGTATCAGTTGATCTCCTGCATACCTAGAAGATGTCTATGCTTCTCAATTTCCTAAAGCTGACATTGAAGAATCTACTCCGAGTCATGGAGTTAGACAAGTTGATGTTCCCTCCTCTCTTAATTCTCCTTGAATTCAATTCGCTGAAGTTAGTGTGCGAGACAAAACCAAATGCTGACTATCCAAGGACGATAGAGCTTCTTTTGGAGGTAAAGGCTCAGCAATATGCCATGGAGATTGAGATACAGAAACTTCACACTGCGTTGAGATCCTTTTCTGACTTTCACACTAAAAAGGTACAGTCCTTAAATACTCAGGTACATACTTTGAATCAGCAAGTATCTCAGATCGTGGCCAAGAATGATCAGACTCTTCAAATTCTCAAGACTGTTCAGACTCAAGTCGAGAATGTTCATCTCCAGTGCCAGAAGGTTGAAGAGGCAGTACAGTCCATGGGGGATTTCTAACTAGTTCGAATTCCAAGACAACCTTGATTCCTTTTATTGCTTCTCTATTTTGACTTTCTCCACTTTTTGCTGTTGACAAAAAGGAGGAGAATTTGCAGATTTGAACTTTACTTTTATTTTTGAACTTTTAACTTTTTGCAAATTTGATTTAAGTTTGTTTTGAACACTTATTCTGCAGCAATCTTTGCAGTAGTGATGTTTATGGATGTGGATGTTTAAATCTTGATATGTGTTTAATTTTTTCAAGATTAATATGTTTTCTGTGGTTGCAGAATCGATGCTATCCAAATACTTAACTAACTGTTTTTATAAGATATCATGTACTACTAAGAGTTGTTTTGCAGGTTATAAATCTTTAAATCTGTAGAGAAGTTTTGTCACCATAAAAAATGGGGAGATTGTTGGAGAAAACTCATTTGATGTTTTGAAGTTGACAAAACTTATCCAAAGTCTATTCTGAAGAATTCTAGACTTTTGTGTCAAAGTCTGAAGACTCCCAGACTTTGTGTCAAAGTCTGCTCACTTTGACAAATTCCAGACTGAACACAAGTGAAGGATGAAGACTTTTCCAGATAAGGGATTATCTTTCTTTCTTCAAGGGTTTGGTTCGTATGGATTATATATGGTCTTCTGGTTGGAAATATCACCTACGAGATTGAATATCTTTATTGGAATCAATTTCGATGCATCAAATATTTTTGGAGGGCAAGTAATTTTGGAAATAATCTACTTATGGAAATCAAGATATTGATTGTATGGGCGAACATGATTGACGGGCTTTCATCACAATCTTCAAACGGCTTGAGATCTCCTTGATTGATTTTGTCCAACGGGTTGATTGGAAGAATTCCTTTGGAAAGTGCTAACGGTCGAGAAGGCATGAAGGAGTATTTAAGGAGGACTCTCCAGTTGTTCGACAGTGTACGTGAAAAAGAAATTCTTAAGTCTGAAGCTTCCTAGTTTCTTGTTATTCATATACTGTGCTCTAAATTGTACTCAAAAGAGAGAGACTTATAGTGTGACTTCATGAGAGAGCAGTAGAGACTCTTCACTGTGAAGTCGAGATTGCAAGATTGTAAATTCTCTTTTGATTCATAGTGGAATTTAGCCAGAAGGCTGTCAGCGTGGGAGAGTGGACGTAGGCTTGTAATAAGCCGAACCACTATAAATTCTGTGTTCATATTCTCTTCCCTGAACTTCTTTATTTTGTTCGTAGTTAAATTTAACTGCTAAAGTCTGAACTAGTTCAAAGTCTGTTTTTCTTCAGACTTAGTTTAAAAGTAAAATACTTTTACTGTTCTTTGCGAAAAATTGTCTTCATACTTATTCACCCCCCCCCTCTAGGTGTTCATACTAGTACTTACAATAGGTGCAAAATAAAATAAATTACTTGCAAAGTCTGGATGAGGATCAAAAACACGAAACTCCAGACTTCTATTATAATTAGAAAGTGCAAAACAGACTATAAATGAAGGACTTAAGGAAAAAGAAAAATGCACACAAATTTTATAGTGATTCAGTTTAAGTCAAGCCTACATCCATTCTCACACGTTGACAGCCTATTGACAAGAGTCTATTATATGATCAATCAAGAGATTACAACTCATAAGCATACACTCAGTGATAGAACTCTCTAACTCACTAAGACACTCCTTTGTGTTTTCTCCTTTGATCACACTTTGTAATGCTCACCGACAAAGACAAGTAAAATGAGAGTAGATTCGGACTTTAGAATCTCAATTTCACGTTCTCACACTCTTCTAGACCGAATGACCTCCTTTAAATACTCCTCCACGCCATACTAGCCGTTGGCAATCTCCAGAGGAACTTTCTTCCAATCAAACTGTTGGACATAATCAATCAAAGGGATCTTGTGGCCGTTGAAGTTAGGAATGTAATTTCCACTTGATTCTAGTTACCCATACAATCAAAATCTTGGTTTTCATAAGTACATGCTTCCTAAAAAGGAACATGTTTTCAAGTTTGAATTAATCAATTTGTGATTGATTCTATCAATGTATTTATAAAAGGTAAGTGAAATCCTTTGTCAGAGAGCTAGACGATGTAGAATAATATCCTAATAAGTTCATTCTGGATCTGTATCACAAAATCAATAAGTCTAATTCTGCACTCTTCTTCATTCTGGACATGATCTCGTTTTGGATTTCGTCAGAATGGGAAGTGCTTCCGGGGATGAATAGATTTTTGCAAAAGTCTTCGATAGTTCCTCGGAAACAACTTCAAAAGGTATCTATTCTTAAGATTAGCATTAGATCAAAAAAGTTTTGTCAACTTTAAAACTTAGTATGAGTTTTCTCAATAGTAGAAAGTATCAACTTGCTGATGTCTTCACCAAAGCTTTATCCAAGAGAGTATTTCAAGATATGGTGAACAAGTTGACCTCTGACAATGTCTTCGCTTCAACTTGAGGGCAAATTGGTGATATTAGTAGGCTTTGCGCTCCTATTGAAGGAAAGGAGAGATAATAGGCAAATCTGTATATTGATAGTTTTCCTATATTTTGAAGTTTCTTGTTTTATGGGTTTGCTTGTTTCCTTTGTTGTAGCAACCCTTGTGTACAAATTGCAAAAAAATCTCATGACAAAAAAATAAGAGAGTTGATAGTTTTGTCCGAGACGTAGGCACATTGTTGAACCTTGCAATCCTTGTGTTCTTTTTTGTGATTTGCAGAAATAAAGCATAGTATTGTAAATAAGGAAAAAAAAAACTTCTTTGAAGCTTTTGTGGTTTATCTTAGAATAGAGTGGTAATATTTTTATTTCAAAAATTGAAATTTTAAGTAATCTTGGCCTTGAGGGTATCCTGGTAGGATGAATAATCATAGATTCTTTTTCTAGCAACATTGGATAAATTTTATAGGTAGGATAGGTTGCTTAGTCATCTGTCTCCCTAATTCCATCACAAACCATCATCACATGAGTTTCAAGAATAAATGAGCATGATGATAGAAAGGAATTTTATATGCAATTATTAAAGGAACTTCTCTATCATTGAATTTAGCAATGTTCACAAACTACTCTGATAAAACTGAATTTCAATGCTCCATCTTCAGATTCAATAATCATTTCAACTTGTTGATTTCATAGGCCTTTGAACATTATCTGATTTGAAAGTCCATTTTTGCAGGAAGTTGGATTTCATTCTATGTAATTGTCTTTGAAACTATTACATTTCCTTGTCAACATGGGGTTATGACACTGCTAGTACCGGAATTTTTGTCTGTTCCGCAATCATGTACCTCAGCCTTAACTTTTGTTCAATTAAATACCTCAACTTTTGGAATACGGGTCAATGTGAGACTTTCCTTAAACAAATGCCAGGTCAGGTGATTTTGCTGACATGGCATACTTAGCAAAAGTTAATTCTAATTGGTGACATGGCTCACTTACCAAGCAAAAACTATGCCATCTCCACTTAGGTGTTAGGTGATGAGGGGTGTTAAAGAGAGCGCAGACTTGTTTGATCTTTGCAGTCCAATATGAGTCGTTTGACATGATATCATTTGAAGACATCAGATGCCAATAGAGATAATTATGGGTTATTTATAAGCGTTAGTGTCCAATTAGGCATTTTTCATTTGCAAATTTAATGGAGGTCTCACATTGGCCCTCATCTGCAATGTTGAGACACTTCATTAAACGATGGATAGCAATTAAAATTAGGCCCGTGAACTTGTTATGCCTACAATCTCTTAAATATATAATAACAAGTGTTTAATTTATTCATTTTTAGGGGTTTTAAAGTAACTTGGACTAATCCTACGCGTTAATAATTGAATATTCTCTTCTTATGATCATTCGACGTCCCTTTTGAAAGCAATTGAAAAGTTCGGTCCTTATCAATTAAGATTTTTTTTAACAGTTTTAATTGCATAATCTATCCTAAGATTTTTTTTTTTTTTGCCTCACTATCCTAAGTTAAAAAGTTCCTCTTTTCTTGCATATATTGTGCACATCTATATGCGGTATATTTCAATTCTCTAAACTTTTCTCAACATCCTTTTTTTTCCTTAAAATTTTGTAATTATTTTACCTATCCATTATATCTTTCCTAGAAATAGAATCCATCCACGACATATATATTCCCCCCACTAAACCAATTTCTAATTAATATTAGTCCTGGAGAGTATTACTAGTTACCTGTTAATGATTTACACCCTTATTTCCGCCCTAACCCAACTTGTAATTTCAAAGGGACTTGCACATGTTATGCAGGTTGCAGGACTTGAGGTTGACAATCAAATGCAACAGGACTATAAGCAATTTTCGCTTGATTATGGTTGCTGTATTTAATCCTTGCAAAAATGATATTTCCTAAGAATTATGGAACGGATGAAAAAAAAAAAGACTATGAAAACTAATAAACTAAGTCCTCTTTTTTCTGAAAATATAGACTTGATGGTAGTTCAGTAAGTATTTAAATTAATTAATGGAAATTTTTTTTAGAAAAAATTAGTCTTCAAATTAATTTAAGGGTTAATACCCTGAAAAATCCCAAATTGGTACATCTGTGACAAATTTACCCCCAACTATTTTTTGACCATGAAAAACCCCAAACTGGCACACCTGTAACAAATTTACCCCAACTATCCATAAAAAACCCTAAACTGGTACATTTAAGACAAATTTACCCAAAACTGATTTATTCGACAGCAAAAAACCCCAAACTGGTAAAATTGTGACAAATATACATTCCGCTAAATTAGATTAATACCACAAAAAAATCACAAAAATTGTAAACTGTGACAAACGGAGCGTAAAATCCCAAATTGGTATACCTATCAATTGTCACGTGTCATTTAACTTAATAATTTGACAGTAAAATTTAACAAAAACTAACAGAGGGTAAATTTGTCACAAGTGTACCGGTTTGGGGTAAATTTGTCAAAGGTATACGAGTTTGGGGTTTTTGGTGGTAAAAAAAATTGTTTGGGGTAAATTTATCATAGATGTACCAGTTTGGGATTTTTCAGAGTATTAACCCTAAATTTAATGGAGGAGAACGATTGACATAATGGGGATAAGTATACTATCAGTGTCGAAAGTTGTATACGGCGCTCACTTTGGTGCCAAAAGTTTCCATCGGATCACTTAAGTGCCAAATCGGAGAAAAAACGATCATTTTGGTGCCACCAGTGAGAGATTCCGGCCAAAATGATTACGTGGTTTTTATATTTAAAAACAAAAAAAAAAATCGACTGTCCACGGTGGATGGCATAAAACGAGGCCGTTTTCCTTTATTCATAAGCAACGATGATGTTTTACCATTCCACGTGGATCACTTAGAAAATGACCGTCATTTTGTAAAATAGAGTGGATTCACTACGGTCAAAAACGACGACGCTAAAGAGGGATTCACTAGGGTTTGTATACGATTCTCGCTCGACGCCAGCCGTAGCTTGCTCACCCACCGTCATTCGCTCGCCCGCCGTCACTCGCCCGCCATCGCTCATTCACCACTGTAATTGTGCCGTTGTTCACGGTCATTCGCTGGCTGCGTCCCCAACTCTCGCTTACTCAGGTTTGTCATGTTCTCTACGTGGGTCAATTTAGTGAAAAATTTAGGGTTCCGATGGGCAAGTTAGGGCGCGGCGGGCAAATTGAGGGCTCGGCTCAAGGGAAAGTGGTGGGGAAAGTGATGGGGATCGAATAGAAAAATTGAGCGTTCTGTCGTTCGTTCGCTTTCTTTTGTGGGGATCGAATAGAAAAGTAGGGCCCAGAGGGGAAAATGGGGCTCGATTCCGAGGGAAACAGTGGTGGGACCTTACTTTGTTTAATTAATTGGACTGCTTCTATAGGGACCGAATGTTATTGAATTGAAAAATGGGTGGTGGGGACCTCACTTTGTTTATTCAATTCGGTTTCCTTTGTTTCTATAAAAGCACCGAATTGAATGGCTGACCTCGCATTTGTTTCTTGACAACAAAATGACAAGGACCTGCATGTGAAGTTGCTAATTCTGTCATGTGGTCCCGAAAACTAATGACTTTTTTTTTTTTTCATTGGGTGCAGCATCGACATGGACAAGAATCGGGTAGGCGTCATTGTTTGCTATGGTGGAGAGTTTGTTATTGGCATTGAGGATTGGGAATATTGTGGTGGAAATGAAGGTACTATCTATGTCAATGTTCGGAAGCCATCATATATTGATTTTTTGAGGGATATGGTGTATTTTTTACGATGTAAAGTGCAAAAACTACAGTATTGTGTTCCTTGGAAGGAATTGAAGGATGGCTTGAGATTTTTTCATGACGATAATGGTATTAAGGATATCATTTACCATTATCTTCACGGCGAAGAAGCTAGGGTATATGTTGAGTATTATAGTGAGGATGAGGATGAGGAGACCACTACTGAAAGAGGAGAAGTGAGGGATCATATTCAAGCGAGTAATCAGATCGGGGATGAGTTTAGGTTAGATGAAGGGCAAAATGAAAGGGAGGGAAGTCATATTGATAGAGATGAATAGACAGGGAGATGTCCTGAAATCTTGGGAGAAAATGTGGGCGATGAAGACTTCATTGGATTAGAATGGGAAATTGCTATATCCAGTGAATCAGAAGATGAATATTTGGCTTCAGTAAGTTTCCCAAGTGATGAAGATGATGATGAACTCGCACAGTCAAGACAAAAGCAAAGGGAATTTCTCAGAAAAAAAGTTGCAGCTTCAGCAAAGAGGCCCGAGCCAGTAAATAGGGATGGAGCTCCAGCTGAAGGTAATAGAAGTGAAGATGAAGAAAGCCGCGGCTATGAAGTTGTTGGTTTGGAGAATGAGCTTGACAATGATGATGAAGAACCTACTCATGGAAGAAAAAGTAAGTACTCTTGCTATGATCCGACTATTGATAAACCTGTTTTGTCTGTGGGCATGAGATTTGACGATGCCAAACAGTTCAAGGAAGCTGTTGTGAAGAACTTCATTGGTGAATAGAGGAGCGTTGAATTTATTAGAAACACGAAGGAATTTGTGAGAGCTAAGTGCTCACAACCCAATTGCTCATAGAAGCTCTATGACGCGCTGAGTAAGAAGGGGTCATTCCAGATTAGGTCCTTCTAGGAGGAGCATACTTGTCCAATTATCTTTAACAATAAAAGGGTAACAAGTGTGTGGTTATCGAAGCATTTTTTCAATATTATCAAAGCAATGCCCGAGATCAAGAGTCCTCAATTTCAGCTGTTAGTGAAGGAGCAATTAGGGGTTAATGGGTCAAGGAATCAATGCAAGAGAGCTAAGATGAGGGTGATGAAAATATTGATGAGTGGTATAAGGAAGAATATGCGCAGGTATAGGATTATGCTGCCGAATGCATGTTTCAAAACCCATATAGTAGGGTATATGTAGAGGTTGTGGAGAGGCCACTCCCTGATCTTAGGACTAGATTTGATAGATTTTATGTCTGTTTTGATGCATGCAAACAAGGCTTCTTGGCTAGTTGTATAAGAGTTATAGGATTGGATGTATGCTTTCTAAAGGGTTTATGCAAGGGGGAGTTGTTGGCTGCTGTGGGGAGAGATGCCAATAATCAAATGTGTTCGATAACTTGGGCGGTGGTGAAGATAGAGAACAAGGATATTTGATCCTAGTTCCTCAAAAATTTAATGGCTGACCTTGAGATAACCGATGGGGGAGAATGGGCATTCATGAGCGCCAACAGAAGGTAATTCCATTATCAATTAATTCATTCCCTTTTAATATTAATCATTTGCATATTTGTCCTGACTTGTATTTATTGGTTTGAATTTTTGTAGGGACTTATTCCTGCATTGGCTGAGTTGATGCCCCATGCTGAGCATAGAATTTGCGCGAGGCACATATATGCAAACTGGTCAAGGAACTTCAAAGGAGATAGGCTGCAGAAGCAGTTCTAGCAGATAGCGAAGAGTACCAACATGACTGATTTCAAATTAGCCAAATAAGGATTGTTGTAGCTGACAAAGGAAGGTTTTGATGCACTCTTCCAGACAAAAGCTAAGCACTGGTGTCGGGCCTTCTTCAACGAAGAGCTCAAATGCGATATCATTGATAACAACCTTAGTGAAGCTTTCAATGGCAGAATTATAGAGGCCAGGTGCAAACCAATCATTAGCATGCTTGATGATATTGGAGTTATGGTGATGACTAGACTGCATAGGCAAAGAGATGAGGCTACGAAATTGACTACAGACTGTGGCCCTAGGCTTGTGAAGAGATTGGATGCAAACATTGCTGCTAGTAGGTTCTGCTATCCAGTTTGGAATGGAGATAATTGATATGAGATTCTTCATAATCAGGATAAGTATGTTGTCAACCTGGATAAAAGAAAGTGTTCATGCCGAGCCTAGCAACTGAATGGAATTCCTTATACCCATGCCATTTGTGCTATTCAAATGAAGCAAGAAAACCCAAATGATTACCTAGATGATCGGTACAAAAAAAGCTCATACCTTGCTTTATACCAATTCATGATGCATCCTATCAGAAACAGCAAATTTTGGGAGCCAATAAATCATGAAAGCCCTCTACCTTTGCCATTGAAGAAGCAAATAGGAAGGCCAAAGAGGAGACAAAGAATATAGCAGGAAGAGGCATCAAGTCAGAGGATGAGTAGGGCTGGGGCAAAGATGAAATGCTCCTATTGCCGCAAGGAATGGCACAATAAGAAAGGTTGTGAGCTGAAAAAGTAGCATCAACAACAAGCTGATTTAGTGCTAGGGATAGGACCTACTAAAGAGCTTCTTCTTTGGCCTATTGAAGGGAGGATAGAAGGCCCTACTGTAATGCCTACTGAAGGGCAAACAGAAAGCCCTGCTGTAAGGTAAGTATCCTCTTTGCCTCAGTAACTTTTCAGTTCATATTCGATAGAGTTTGATGGTTGACCAGGTGTACTAGCTTCTATTGCGCTTTTCCTCTGTCATGCACTTGTAATTTGAGAAGTTTTCTCCATTTGTTTCCCACCATGAAAATGAGTAGATGTCTAATCATTCAAATCATTGTAGTTGGTCATAATCCTGATATAGTACATTGTTGTAAAGTCTACTAAAAGGTTAGAAACAGGCCCTGTTGTAGGCTCAAGTGTAGGAACATGGACCGGAACGGGCAGGACAGCAACAACAACAACTGAGTCCACTGTTGAGCAAACGAGAAAAAAAATATCCTATAAGTTGTACATCGCTGTGTTTGTCTTTTATGGGCTGAAATTTAAATTTGTTATGTGTTTCTCAGGTGAGAAGATGCGCAACTGCACAAGTTGCAAAGGTTGCTCCCCCATTTGTTGCTGTTGAAAATGATGCACCACAACGAACAAGAGGGGCTCTTCGAAAAAGATTAAGGCAATATGGTTATAGAATTTACACAAATGAACATACTAGAATGACTATTTTGAATGTAAGATTTGTAGGTCTCATGCATTTAATTTGTTGTACTTCAATTCATTTGGTTGACAATATCGCTATGTTCTTGTAGCCTAGGAGAACTTCGGAGGTGTTAGGGAAATCCCTTATGAAGTTTTGAAGATGACAAAATAAATCAAAGGCTACTAACGTGTTTAATGATTGAGTAATAGACTATGCAGATGATAGAACATGTAAATGATATTATCAAAGTCTATGCTTGGAAGAACCAGAAGACAAACTCCATGCTGAAGCTGAACTTATTCAGACTGTGTCCAGACCTTAAAGCTAAATCTGTTCAAAAACAAAATATGTTCAGACTCAGATTGCAAAGTCTATCGCACTCAGACCAGATTGTAAAGTCTATTGCTCTCAGACTTTACATCCAGACTCGACAGAACGTAACTCAAGCCCCGAAGATATAACGGCTAGTGATCTGGTTTGGATTCCACATCAAGATTGATTTAATTGACTCAATCTAATTGATTGCTAATTAGATATTAAAGACAAGGACTTTCTATACGAAGAAGCTTTACTTATGGAAACTAAGATTCTGTTTGTATGGGCGATCGAAATCAATTTGGGATTCTACTTCTGTCACTTAACGGCTACCAAATCTTCTAGATACAGAGCTGTCCAATGGGTAGATTGGAAGACAATCCTCAAGATGCTGTCCAACAGTTAGTTTGGAAGTGAAGAAGTATTTAAGGAGATGAAGGACCGATGAGCAAGTAAGAGACGGAGCGTAGAATTTATAATTCCAAAGTCTGAGCGACCTTCGATCATACACTTGTCTCTTGTGAGCTTAAACGTTTGTAATGTTGAGAGAAATACCAAAAGAGTGATTTAGTGAGATAGTGTGATCTACTACTAAGTGTTTGCACTCAAAGTTGTAATCACTTGTTGATTGCATAGTGGAATCCAGCCAAGAAGGCTGTTAGCGTGGGAGAGTGGACGTAGGCTTGGATTAAGCCAAACCACTATAAACCTTGTGTTCTTATTCTCCTCTCTAAACTCTTTATTGTGTTAAAGTATGATCTCGCTCAAAGTCTGTTGTTCTTCAGACTTTGCTCACAACTTATTTTATTCCGCATATATTTGCCAAGGTTTTGTTTAAACACCTATTCACCCTCCTCTAGGTATTCGTACTAGCACTTTTAGGAGGTACTTCTCTCTCAAGGTGGGCTAACTCAAGAATCAAGGGCGCAACCAAAGAAGAGTGCTCCATAGAAGAAGACAGTTGGTATAGCAGTAAAATAGCCATCCAAAAAGAACCCAGCATCAGTTCCATCTCAACCAACGATTGGGAGTAATAGTGATGATATGAACCAACACATGACACGTGCTAGAACAAAAATAGTTGCTGTCAAGAACAAGGAAAATGAGGTGACAGAAAGCCTAGTTAAAGAACCTGCACATCCAGTTTGAAAGAGTGCTCGGATTATGAATCAATTCAAACCTCCAAGAGGAAAAGGAGATCGGGGTGTTGTCCATATTGACTGATGGGAGGGTGCTGGAGATGGTCTCTTTTTATGTGGTGCTAGACATGGTCTCTTTTCATGTTTTCTTTTTTTAGGAGGGTGCTGGATATGATATCATTGATGGTAGTTGCTACCTGCATATTGCTATTGTTTTTTTTTAAGAGGGTGCTGAACCTTCAGTGATTGGGGAGTGAAGTTAAATATGTTTTTCTTTTGTAAACAATCAATCAATGTCAATGGCAATAGCTATTTTTGTTATTTTCTCTTGTGTTGGTTGTTTTGGCTAGTAATGCTAGCAAGACAATTATAACAGTTATGCTATATATTTTTTTACTGTTGGTGCAATGTGTGCATATACTGTTGCTGGTTGAAGTTGTGGATGCTAATGAATTTGTGGGGTTCTTGTTGTATGTGCTGGTGCAAGAACAAGATGCAATTTTAGGTGTTGGTGCATCTTGTTGCATCAACATTGTTGTATGGACTAGTACAAGAAGATGCACCAGCAACCCAACTGGTGCAACAAAATGCAAGATGCACCACGACTGGTGCAAGTCAAGTGACGTTTGAAACTAACATGTTCTTTTTTAAAAAAATTGTGCAACACAAGTGATCATTTTGTAATCGCGACTAGCACTTAAATGATCACTTTTATAAAAACTTGGCACTCAAGCGATCACTATTTACAACTTATGGCACTGAAATGGTCAATCGTGAATTTGCCACCATCCCTTAATTTCGCCATGGTTTGCAGTTCCAGCAAACTAGCAAACTAGCAAACCATTACCAAATAAAAAATGTAGCAAACCATTATATTTGAAGCAAAAACTAACCAAAACAAACATTGACAATACACAACTAAACAATAAAACTTTTAAGTGCTCAGAACTAATGCATTCCAACTCCAACATTCCATTTCTACCATAGATTACAACAAAACCTTCTGCTCTATACAAAAATTGCAGCAAATAAAAAACACATTTTACTTATAAATAATCCAATACATGTGCATATTCCACGTCTTCGACTATGGTAGACATACAAAGTTCTTCTCATTACTCACTTCACATTTGAATAAACTACCCAAGAGAATAAGAACACAATCAACGCTCGATAAAAGTTTCTTTCAATTTTTAGCCTTGAAACCTCCCTCTTCAAATGGTCGACCAAAGATGTTAAACCCTTCATTTGAGCTTGCATTGAGTCGACATCCTCCAACTCGTCCATTAACTTAGGTGGAGGTTGATTTCGGTCTTCAAGTAACTCCAAGATCACCTCTTGATCAAAGAATTTCCTATCAATCCATTTGAAATATTTGCACTTCGAGCCTTCTCTATATCTGCCGTACCCATGGTATCTTCTCCTGGGATTCAATCAAGTCCAAGATGTTCTTTTCGGACTTGATAACCCACAATAACAGTAACACTCACCATCTAATTCGCTTTTTTTATAGGAATGTGAGCCGCTGCTGAAGCTTCTGCCCTCCATTTGCAAGAGCGAGCTGATAACTTTGGAAGAAAATCGAAGTATGCACTTGAATTAGTTGAATTGGGGATTTAAGGTTTTCAACTTCCGGTTCTGCTCGAATTTGGGGATTTAGGGTTTCTTATTTGGGGGAAAAGAAGCTAAACAGCGTCGTTTTGTTGTTTGCATGCTGATTGTACTCTCCAACGATCCACGTCGGCTTCAAATATTAATAAAAAACTATCACGTCGGATTTCCGTCCAACCAGATCGGCGTTAGCACTGAAATGAGCGTTTTTCAAACTTTTTGGCACCAAAGTGAGCGCCGTACATAACTTTTGGCACTGATAGTGTACTTATCCCGACATAATATTAAAAGTTGAAGGGTTTTAGCATCCGCATTATTAGATTTGAGATATTCCTATCATATAAATGATAGTATGAAAATTTTGGTGGCATTATCCTTTCATAAAAACTTTATCCAACCTTGGTGACTTCACAGCACTGAAATGCTTTCGGTGGTCAGGTCCTTAACTATCATATCTACATAAATAAAGAATTGCTTTCTAAGAAGGTCCATGTTTGCGTCAATAGTTATTGGCAAATCCTCACAATCAAACACGAACCAAACCCACATCGACACATCGCAGCAAAAGAACTTCGTCCGCACGTACAGGTGCCGGGTCCTGGATAGTACAGTCAAAACATTAGAAAGACAGGTAATAAAAAAAATGATTTTAGATGATTTAAATCGATTTAATCAGGGATCTTATTGGGCAAGTGCTCCGAACATGTGCCATATGACATAAACAATTCTGAAGTGGAACTTTTCCGATTTGCCCAAATTCGATTAGGTGGAGACAAGAATGATTGGGAAAAAGCGGTCGGGATTCAAACCAAATCCTGAGGCATACATAGCCATCGTCTGCGTGCCTTGCTCTCACCGGTCTACATTACTTTTGACCAGGTAAAAGAGGTTACCATATAGAATTTTTAAGTACTGGCCGATGTTATTTAAAGTTACTTTACACCATTTACTTATTTTATTTAGTAGACTCAGACTTTTGGATAACGGGGTTTATTTGGTAATATGCCAAACGATATCTATTTATATTATTTTATTTTTCGGAATAAATAAATAAATAATCCGTTTGGTAACTTTATTGCTCTTGAAAATATATTTGGAACAGAATTAAGAAATAAAAAAAGTTACTTCTTTGTTCCCAGAAATAATTCTAGAATCAAGCCTTTTTTTTCCTCTTTTCTATTCTTCTTTTTTTTTTCCTCTTTTCTTTTCTTCTTTTTCTTTACTTATTTTCCTTTTCTTCTTCTTTTCCTTTAGCCGGTAGCTGGCGTCCTTGCCGGCCCTCGTCTAGCCGGTCACCAACCATGGCCGAGGTCATCGACTAGCTAGAGGAGGAGGAGGAGGAGGAGGAAGAAGAAGAAAAGGACAAAGGAAAAGCAAAAAGGAAAAAAAAAAAAAAAGAAGAGAAAAATGTAATAAAATTATTAAAACATTTAAAAGAAATTCTAAGTCAAAAAAAAATTGATGATTGTATCAAATCCATTTATATTTTGGGGAATATAAATTTTATACAGTTGTCAAACACTTTTGAATGCTCAGAAACTTGTCCAAGAAAAAAAAAAGAAGAAGTAAAAATTGTTCTTGAGAACAAAATAGATACCAAACATACCCTTATTTGTCATGGCTTGGCTAGGTAAGCTTTATTAGGGTCAAAGTTGTTATGTAAAAATTGCAGTGGGTGAAAAAACCTACAAATTAATTGGTCGAATTCTTGAAAATTATTTAAGTGCAAGTGAAAATGTTTTGAAGATGAACTCAACGAAAGGGAGGAAATAACACTATCCTTAACACATGCTTTTTGTCACAACAAGTTATAATAGCTATTCCCAAAATATCCGTATTTTTTTCCCACTCGCTCAAACAGTGTAAGGTTATTAATAAGAATGTGTATACATTTATAATAAATACATTTATTTATTGTATCTATGTGATGAAATCAATAATACTTATCTTGGTATTAATCACGCATTGTATGATTGATTAAGAAAATAGTAAATAATATGTAAATACTTGATTTGATATTAATTATGTCAATCCGATCCAAATGCAAGCAAATAACATGGAAAGAGGGAGGTAAGCAAGAAGCTCGGACACAAATTGCTGTTGTAAGGAGTTCCATTGATTATTGCACGTTCTCTTTGCCAACTTCAGGCTATTTACTAATACTGTAATTGTAAAAAATTATGGATACCGGTACCCATTTCATTGATGCTTTACCTTAGAAAATTGGATCGACTGCTTTGATTGTGACATGCAAGACCGCTGGAATGAGCTATGACAAAATATTGAGAGGCTATGGTAAGAATAAGAAAACTTACGACTCTATCTGTTATGGAATGAATGAATAAAAATAATTTTGAACCTGAAAAGTAAGATCAGTAAAAAGAGCATCCGGATAGATAGATTGACCTTTGTTTATGTGATTTATGGTCCATAGTAGATAATTTGAAAACACTAAATCTCACAAAATTAAGCACTTGACCCCAAACACTAATCCATACCAAATTGGTAAGGAAAATGCCAAAAAAGTTTTGGACCTATTGCGCTAATACCAATTCAGTGATAAACCTTTTGATTTGACGAATTCAGTTTTCAACCTTTTGATTTACCAATGTAGTTCATTTGGCCAATTTCGGTTGGTAATTGATAATGTGAACGCCAGTCAATCTGTGTGACATGTTCGACACAGATGTGAAATTTTTTTTTTTAAAAAAATTATTTGTTTTTGAATTTTTTTATGAAATTTTTTCTCTTATTATTATTATTTTTTTTTAAATTGTTAAGGGTTGCCAAGAGGCCGCTAGCCACTTGCTGAGGCCTAACAACCCCTGTGATCCACTAGGTGAGGGCTTGCTAGCCGTTGGTGAGGGTTGCGACTCTTGCACACTGCCAATATGGGCCACATGCCCTTGCCCAATGGCTGGCAAGCGACGTCGAGCTTTGATCGGTCCCTCACTAGCCCTTAACAATAAATGAAAAAGAAAAAAAGAAAGAAAGAAAGAAAAGAAAGAAAAAAATTCAAAATTTTCCACTTCAATGTCACTCATTCCACACAAGGGTCGCTAAGCCTAGGTGAGTCTCTTGTGGCCCTTAACAATAATAAAAGAGAGAAAGAAAGAAATTAAGAAAATAGAAAAATTTCTAATCAACGTCGCTTATGCCACGTTGAATGACCTGTGTTCACATCATCAATTTCTCGTCAAAATTAACCAGATGGATTACATTGATAAATTGTCAAAAGGCATATAACTAAATTGGCAAACTTGAAAGACTAGGAATTGAATTAATAAAGGTGCAATAGATTTAAGATTTTTTTAGTAATTTTCTCAAATTGGTAGCAACACTCAATTCTTTATGTATGTTTGCTAAACAAATACAATCGATGGGGAAATAATTTGCTAGATTGGGCCTTAAACATATATTACAAGGAGCGAGGGTACTCTACAATTGGCGGCAGCTTGCTGTCCGGATGAATGGGTGACCTTTCATTTTTTTTTTTTTTTTTAAATCACCCATGTGCAATTAATTTCCCCATTGCCCATTGAAGTCATAAAACAGATGTCCTTATGAATAAGCAATTCGGTTACTCTCAAATTCTCAATGATGCGCGCTACAATTTGCTTCATGATTTAAATATTCTGAAAAAGCCTAGACTCGATCGGTTCATGAACCCTTGGATCCTGGGCAATAAGAAAACAAAAGCAAAAGTAAAATAAAGCTTATTTTTATGAAGATGCATAGATAACGGCTAAGAGTGGGCGGCCAGATTTTCTTTGGAATATCACAACATAATTTAAACCGACAACATTAAGCGACCGATTCCCGAGGGACATAATGTATGTGGCAATCTTCCTCTTCTAGGTAGTATAAATGCATGAACATATATCTTATGTCACGCCCCGATCTTCGAGCGCGCACCCATCCCTCATTAGTCGATTAAATAGCGACGTCCCAGGACGCATCACCGACCCATTCATTTTAAATGCGCATGTGGAAGCAAATATAAAGCTATTATAGTATGGAGCAAAATATGCTTTACATCTTAAAACTCATAACATATCAGGGGAACAATCAATCAAGTATGGTCAATATAAAAAAGATTTGCGATCAAGTTTACATATAACCATATACACGATACAACTTTTAGCTGTAACCACATACACGGTATATTTTTTTCTCTTAATGTATAGCACTATTTTTTTAATATCCATGAATATTTTCTATGATTGAACTTAGCTGTGCAATTTCGACCAAAAAAAAAAAAAAGAAAAAAAAACTTAGTTGTGCAATGAATAGGTTATACAGGCTCTGTGCCACAGAAAATTTATTAATGAATGAATAGCAATACAAATAGAAGCTCCATATCTGCTGAGCTCCTGTGTACAGTGTGAACCTACATAGATTTTCCAAATCGAGCCTAATTTATAGATTGCAAACCTTTCTTGGGAACTCATGTTATATGATATGAGGTGATGGTCCCATAATTTAAACAGGAAATGCATAGCTTCATCGCAGGAGGCAAAAGTTGCTAAGCCAGACTCCATTAACATATTATTACCCAAACAAGAAGAGATCTTAGTGACAACTAATTCTAACTTCGGATAAACAATTAACCAAGCCCTTTTGGGCAACTGAGATACGTGCTTTCGTGTACCCCATCTTTGCCGTCAATGGCAGATTTCGAGAGTCAATAGATCTTTTCTGATGTAGTATTGTGCATAGTAAATTCGTGCCTAATCTTACGTATTTAACAAGTTATTCCATAATTTTCCCTGCAATTTAAACTTATTGGGGGCAGATATCACTATTCACTCGCACGCCTGCACGATTGTCGATGAATCAGATCTCAAGAGACAATACGCCAGAGATTTTTTTTTATTTTTGGCTTTTATTCCCGGAGAAATATCTATCAATATCGGCACATGAGGTCAATATCTTTGGAGGATTCAAGTAGGTCTAACAAACGCTTATCATTCAATCTTGTTTTGTTAAGAAGTCTTGTGAATGCATAGCGCTTGCTCTCTGATTTTTGTTTCGTTTAAAACCTCATCAAAATACAAAAGATCGTGCATAGCTCGATAAACCAGTTTGATCATTGTATCTATATCTATCAATCTTAAGCCACAAGCGGGTTTTGTCTCACTTTTTACATGTTTCACTATTATCTTGCATCAAAATATATAAAAGCAGAAATTAGCCGGTACTCTCCCTTCATCAGGTAGCCGCCCAATTCATTCATATGTAACATAGACCCGCTACTGCTACTTTTCGTCTCGCCTTTTAAAAGGGATATGAATGTTTGGTCCAACTTGCGCGTAGTATTTCTATGGACTCGGTGTTCACCTCAAGATCTGGGTGGGCTAATTTCTTATATATTCTGAACGGCCCCATATGTTGTCTCCGGCCCAAATGCTTCGTACTTGTTCATATCCTTTCTTCCCCAGCTTCTGCATGCTAATTTTGAGCGCATTTATGTTTCATATGACAATGTGTTTAAGTGTACAAGGGGAGTATAAAGATCGTCCTTTCGCAGCTCTGGAGTTAGATCAATTGGTGGTGTTAGCTGCCCTATCTACGTTCAAGATTCCCTAATTTAAAAAACAATCTGAATGTGGTTGAAACAATCTGGTTGCCAATCTCTCACCCCCCCCCCCCCCCGCCCCCTTCCTCTTCCCCAATTCTGTGTGAAGGGCAATAATTTTTTGTGCCACGGTCCATGGATTGCACCCCCGTTGTGGGGACTCAAAGAGACGGCATTTCCGAACAAAGTGTATCAATAATAATGTCTTGAAAGATGGTGATTTCCCCGATAGGAATCATGATCCGACACAATCGGCTTCGATGGAAATCATTTACTAGGATATTATGTCCAAACTTTAATCTTTCTCACTCAGTCTGCTTGCCAAACGAAGGATGAACACGATTCAAGCCTTGAAATGATAGCCAATACGGAGAAAGCATAAAAGAGACGAAGAGGAGAAGAAGGAACGGAGGATAGGGTTTCGTTGTTGTTTCTCGCAACGATGTTCTCAATCTTATGAACAATTTTAAGGACGCTGACCAAGGAGATGCCTATCTACTTGTGCCCCTAACATTGACTGTAAGAAGCTGATCCCCTATGCCCATGGAAATAAACTAAGATGGAAACTACAAACTCAACTGGACTCATACAATACCTAACTGAGTAGAATTAATTAATTGACCTATTCGAAAATATACAACACTCGTGTAGTCTTCTTATATACTGGATCTCACAAATTCTTCTTTGAGTTATGTTTCTAACTTCGTTAATCAAATTTGTATACCTGACTATCACATGCACATCGTGATCTCCCAAGCTTCCCCCTCTCTTTCGTTTTCTCCGATTAACACTTACGCCATTTTTTATAGGATGGAAGCAGGTCGAGGTAAATAAGGTTCTTGATTAGTTCGAATCTCAATAGGTTACAATAGGGTCACAATCATCATGTAGGTTCCCAAATAGAAAACCTTGTATTGCCTAAATACTTGCATTTCTTAAGAATGTGTAAGGTTATTTATGTTAAACTTTCTAGTAACGTAAAACTGAAAACACAAATTCGTATGGGCTAGTCAATTTTAGGTGTTCTCTTTGTACCTTAATTAACTGGGCTAGCAATTCCACTTTTAAGGCCAATTCGGGTTTGGGATGGGCTCGACGCTTGGTCGGGTCTTCTTGAACGGGTTTGGGATGGTTTGGCCAATCAAATCCGTCCAGCTTCTATCCTTGACGTCGTTCGGGATGTATTCTTGGTCATGTAAAAGTCTTGAAAAAGCACAGAAATTAGTGCTGGCCTAAGAAGACTACCCTAAAATTTGACTAGTTTTTCGCAATTAGCGTCTCGTATTATTTCTATTCCTCTCGCATGCATACATCTATGACTTTCGACGTTTTGAACTCCAGACCTTGCGTGCCCTTTCCTTTAAATGTGCCCCTCGTTTCCATGCTTTTCTGGCCTCCAACAGGGTCAAATGTCCAAGCCAAAACGCTAGATCTACAAGATTGGTCCGTGGTTGCTTGGTATTGAATGTGAAAACCATGTGCGCTTCCGTGTTGGATGACTAAAACGTTATCTTCACCTTAACTTTGTATAAATTCCTTTAATTAATCGCGAAACCTAGGCTCAAAAACAATGTTGACAAAGTGGACATCTGGAAGATTATCGGAAATGTTTAATTTTTTGGATGAGGTCTTAATAGAGGTTGCTGAGGAGAAGGATGCCGTAGCATTATGGGCAAAACTTCAAGCACTTTATGTGAAGAAAGGTTTGAACAATTGCTTGTACATGTTGAAGAAGATGTTTCAATTTAGATATACTGAAGGTACGTCTATCAGAACCCACCTAGATGAATTTAATAAACTCATGATGGATCTAAATAACGTCGGTAAGACACTTGATGATGAAGAACAAGGCATGATGTTGTTAGCTTCTTTACTAGAGTCATGGGAGCACTTTACTGATTCACTGTTACAGGGGCGTACTACTATTACCTCAAAAGAGGTAAAGTCTGCCTTATTCTCGAAGGAGTGGCAAAGAAAGTTGCGAGATGACGGTTTGGCGCAAGGAGTAGCGCAAGCATTGACGTCGAGGGCCTAGTAGCAACAGAGGTAAAAGCATATCAAAAGCACGCCATAGAAAGTCCAAGGGACGCATGAAGTGCTTTGAGTGTCATGAGGAGGGGCACATCAGGAGAGATTGTCCAAAGCGGAGGAATAAAGTTGATAGGCAAAATGCCACAAGCAGTGTGGCAAACGTTGTCGAATGGAGCAATAGTGATGCAAAAGTTGTTTTATGTGTGACTGCTACTTCGTCAGGAGACGAATGGGTGCTGGATTCGGGGTGTTTTTGTCATATGACGCCTCATAAGAACTGGTTTACTATTTACCAGGCTGCAGATAGTGGTAGAATTCTTTTGGGGAATAATGCAGTCTGTAAGGTTGTAGGGATAGGGACAATTCGGATTCGGATGCACGATGGGGCAGTGCGCACATTGACAGATGTGAGGCATGTACTAGAGCTCAAGAAGAATCATATTTCTCTGGGGACACTCGATGACATCGGGTGTAGGTACACCGCTGGAGATGGAGTACTGAAGATCTCTCGAGGTGCCATGACAATGATGAAGGGAAAGAAAGTGAATACTCTCTATCATCTACTGGGAGAGACCGTGACCCGAACCGCTGTAATTTCATTAGGTGAGTCAGACTCTAACTTGACTCAATTATGGCATATGCGTTTAGGGCACATGAGTGAGACAGGTATGGCGATGCTGAGTGAAAGGGGGTTGTTGAAGGGTCAAAAGACAGGGAAGTTGAACTTATGTGAGCACTGCATCTTTGGGAAGCAGCACCGAGTTAAGTTTACTATAGCTATTCATTCGACCAAATGACTAGTTGAATATATTCATTTAGACGTCTGGGGGCCGTCTTCGGTTCCTTCAAAAGGAGGTGCTCGATATATGCTAACATTTATCAACGATTATTCAAGGAAGGTATGGGTTTACTTTCTGAAGCACAAATGTGTTTGATCGGTTCAAGAAATTTAAGGTATTGATTGAGAAGTAGTGAGATAAACAAATCAAGTGCCTAAGAACCGATAATGGCATGGAGTTCTATGGTAAAGATTTTACCGAGTTCTGCGGTAAAGATTTTACCGAGTTCTGCGAGAAAGAACTTTGCTTGAGCGAGCTCAATGCATGCTTTCGCATGCAAGACTTGGTAATGAATTTTGGGCCGAAGCAGTGAACATGGCATGTTACCTAGTTAATCGATCTCCATCATCTGCTATCGAGTGGAAGACTCCGGAGGAAGTATGGTCGAGGAAACCTATTGATTACTCTGGATTACGTACATTTGGATGTCCTGCATATGCTCATGCTAGTGATGGTAAGCTTGAGCCGAGGGCGAAGAAGTGCATATTTTTGGGTTATGCACATGGGGTGAAAGGCTACCGGCTGTGGTGCACTGATCCCAGATTACTCGATTTTCTAATCAGCAGAGATGTGATCATTGACGAGATTGCAATGCTTCAACAAAGGAGTTCTAAGACACAACCAGTAGAGAAGACAGATAATGGTGTCATTAGTGAGGTAGAGCTTCAGGTGGAGACTCTAGAGACCTCGAAGGTAACTGAAGTTGAGACTGCAGATGAAGCCGCAGTTCCTGAAGTCGGTGATAGTCAACAACCAGCAAAGCCGCAACACACCATAGCCGCAGATAAATAGAGAAGGCAAATTAAATCGTCCGTACATTATGGTTATACAGATATTGCTTATGCATTGACTGTAGGTAATGAGGTGGAGACAGATGAGCCTTCATCTTACTCTGAGGCGATGGCTAGTTTGGAGTCGTCACAACGGCTAGGGGCTATGAGTGAAGAGATGGAATCACTCTATCGAAATCAGACATGGGAGCTGGTCAAAGTACCCAAGAGCCAAAAGATTGTCGGAAGTAAATGGATCTTTAAACGAAAAGAGGGCATTCTTGGTGTCGAGGCAGCGAGGTATAAGGCGAGACTTGTGGCAAAGGGATATACACAGCGTGAGGGCATTGACTACAATGAGATATTCTCTCCTGTAGTAAGACATACTTCAATTCGTATTTTACTTGCCTTAGTTGCTTTGCAGGATTTCGAGTTAGAGCAACTAGATGTGAAAACTGTGTTTCTTCACGGTGAGTTGGAGGAGCAGATTTACATGAGGCAACTAGAGGGATTTGCTATTCCCGGTAAGGAAGATCATGTTTGCTTGTTAAAGAAATTTTTATATGGGCTAAAACAGTCTCCAAGGCAGTGGTATAAACGATAATATGCTGATAGCAGCTAAGAATATGTATAATATTGATGTGCTGAAGAGACGATTAAATGCTGAATTTGAGATGAAAGATTTAGATGCTGCAAATAAAATTTTGGGTATGGAGATTTTGTGTGACAGGACTGCAGGAGTTTTACGTCTATCTCAAAATAAATATATTGAGAAGATTGTGGCACGTTTTAATATGCAGTCTACAAAATCTGTAAGTACACCTTTAGCGAAGCACTTTAAATTTTCAGATAAATTATCACCGCAGACTGAAGAGGATAAGGAGCATATGTCTCGTGTTCCTTATTCTAGTGTCGTGGGTAGTATTATATATGCTATGGTGTGAACTAGGTCTGATATTTCACAAGCTGTGAGCGTGGTTAGTCGCTATATGAAGCATCCGGGTAAAGCTCATTGGGAAGCTGTGAAGTGGATCCTCATATATTTGAAGGGGAAAATAGATGTGGGCATTGTGTACCGGAGGGATAGTAATGGTAGTGAGACCACTGGTTTTGTGGATTTGGATCACGCCGGTGACTTAGATGATTGCAAGTCTTTAGTAGGGTACGTGTTTATGCTAGCGGGTGGTGCAGTTAATTGGAAAGCGTCCTTACAGGATCACATTGCCTTGTCTTCGACTAAGGCAGAGTACATGGCACTAACCTTTGTAGCGAAGGAGGCGATATGGTTACAAAGTTTGCTCTCGAACTTTGGGTTAGAACAGAAAAACGTGGATATACACCATGATAACCAATGTGCGATATATTTGGCGTATAATCCAGTTTATCACGAGCAAACGAAGCATATCAACATCAGGTACCACTTCATCTGAGATGTCTTAGCTAAGGGTATTGTTATTGTCAAAAAGATTGCTACAGCAGATAATCCGATAGACATGATGACTAAGTCTGTTCCTTTGGTGAAGCTTGAGCTCTATTGAAGTCTGTGGAGAGTGAGCGCCCGTAGGGGCGTTGAGCACTATAACTTGGCTTCAAACATCGAGTCAATGTGGAGAATTGTTTGAGCGTTTACAAAACACAATTCGTTGGACTCTTGAAGCTGCACAAAAGAGGAAATAAAAAAAAAAAAAAAAAAGCTTAGCAAAGTTTCTTCTTCTATTTTGTAGAACCTGCAGAAGCCGAAAGTTTGTTACGTGGGCCCAAGTCTGCACGCGCAAGAAGCCGCCGAAGCAAGATGCCAACGTTGGTGGGCCCAAGGTCAAAGATTTGACCTTTGGGCACACGATTTTCTTCTTTGCCGTGAAGATGGAGTCCCTGCATGCATATAAAACAAAGCGTAGGTGGGTCCAGGTCAAAGGGCACACGTATTAAAGAAGAAACAGAATTTTTGCAGGTCTCTCTCCCCTTTCCGAAAGTTACTGCCAAAGCCCTACGTACAACGATCCACGAGAAGCCGCACGCCGCCGAGAGAGAGAGAGGAGCTGCACGAGAATGAAGATCTTTTTCTTTTTTCTTTTTCTTGGCGTACGACTTGAACGCGCGGTAATTTTTGTTGCCATGAATTTATACCCAAGTAAGTTGTTTATTTATAAACACTTTGGGTTTGGGGTTAAATCTAGGTGTGGAAAATACTTTTCGGCGTGAAAGAATAATGTAAGCTCGATACCAATTGTTGGAATATATTATGCGAAATAACGAGGATCTTTACGATTTACGTCAACGCGAAATCGCTGGAAAAATAAAAAAGAAAAATAATGACACCAGAAATTTACGTGAACGTAGGTATTCTGGTGTCATTATTTTTCTTGTTTATTTCTCTGGTGATTTCGCGTTGACGTAAATTGCAAGATTATGTCGTTTCCGCATAATATATTCCAACAAGAAATACACTCGAAGGTTGACGAAAAGCAATGACAATGTATAGAAGACAATCAATTGCTTCTGGCAAGTCTTCTTCTGGAGAACAAATGAATGGATGAATATCAATTCTGGGTAAAAACAAACCGGAATAAGAAAGCAAGAAGATGCCAAAAGTTGAAAAGTCAGATGCACCAAAAAGAATCAAATCATCAATGGATCTTTAACCTCGGCGTTAGCCCGCCAAGCAAGATCTTCAAGTCATTTTTAAGAGGACTCAAGTTCGAGTCAAGACTCATAACCCTCCTGTTGGACCCCCCGAAAACTGGGATTACCAAGTTCACATTCACGATGACCTCGCTCGAAACTTCTCCTCTGTGTTTCCGCGTTTGAACACCCAAGGCCTGCCCGTTGGCGAACTTGATACTGCAAATTGAGCACTCGTGCATCTTGGGCGTCACCATCGACCCCAACCTTAATTCCATATCCTCCAGCTTCGGCTACAACCTCGGCCTCTTCTGGGTTGTTCAATGGCCTTCCAGTGCTTGGAATGATGGGAACTGGCGCTGGCAAGTCTTGCACTCGAAGGCACTACCATTACAATCGGTTCTCCTCGGCATAAAGTCGATGTTACGCAAGAGAAACATTAGGCAATTTGTCATGTCCAAGCTCATTGTGGATCCTCCATTGTCACTGGCTCATTTCATGGTTGAGGAAGAAAATGTCAAAAACAAAAGAGATTTGTGAAGAGAAGGGTGTGGACGGTTAGGGTTTTGAATCAAGTGATGGAAGCCTTTTGAGTATTTATAATTGGTCTAGCTAGTTGATAAATTGGACCGAAACATTTGACTTGACTGAATGATGGTACGTGCTCCCAATAGGTAAATGTAGGGGTGAGCAGCGGTCTAGGGTCGACCCTGGACCGACCCTAGACCGGCCCAACCCTGCGGTCCTGGTCCGGTTCCCAAGGAGACTGGGTCGGTCCATGGTCCTGAAATTCCAGGACCAACACTGTACGGGTTGGTCCTCGGTCCTAAGAGTTTTGGGTCGGTCCAACCCTGGACCAACCCTGTATATTATATTATATCATTTATAATTCTTTTATATATTCAAACCTAAGTAAAATGTCTGTTATATTATATTATATTGAGATGTTCTATCAATAGCACTAATAGTAATTTCAATTTAAGACTTTTGTTGAGTATTAATTATGTGTCGTTTGTTTTGTTTTCAAGTGTTTAGAAGTTCAAGTGAATTAACAAGATGTGAAGTTATATATTCATGGTTTATATTAAGTATTTTGCACTTTTTATGGTTTAATTGTATTTTACTAATGAATTTCAGCTGCACTTTGCTTTTCAATTTATGTCAAATGGTAGAAGTTTTTGAAGAGTAGAGTAGCACTGCAGTTGCTACGATGATTTGCTAGTCAAGTGGTGTGAAGCTCATTTTTTGGTTGAGTGGACTCTACATGATCGAATGCAGGAAAACACTTTTGCATATGGTGTTATGAATATTAAAGATAGATGATTACAAGAACTTTCCATGTTGTCCCATATCTCGATAAGCGGTTAGCAGGTACGAAATTTCTATTATTGTGTCATCTTAAATTTGCTAAAATATGTATTGGTATTTATAGTTTAGTTGCACAATGCCGCATTGTCGATGGATGTGTAATTTGAATTTGTAGGTTTGCTTTTTTAGGGAGTATAAAAAATAAGATGAAAAAATTATCGATCGGTTCCGGATTGACCCTAGAACCGGACCGAACCCATTGGGTCGGTCCGGTCCTTGGTCCCAGGCTCAATAGGGTTGGTCCTCGGTCCTAAAAATTGAGGACCGACACTGTACGGGTTGGTCCTAGGGTTAGGGGGTGGCCCGGACCAACCCGGACCATGCTCACCCCTAGGTAAATGCGAGGATGATGTTGGGTTCCCATTGCTTTAATGAATGTACATGTGCGTATCTGTTGACTGACTTTACTCCATGTTGTTTAGGTTAGATATATCACCTAGAGAGAGTGAATATGTGACAATGCAAAATTAAAACAAAATTAATATAATGTTGTGATAGGACAACATTTGGTGACAAACTGTGCAGTGTTCAGATTTGACTGATATGCAATAATTTATCTCAAAATATAAGCAAGAGTTTTAGGGATAGAGAAATTGCACACGACAAGTTTATACTGGTTTGGTTTTGACAAATCTACATCCATTGCCCCACGCTAATAGCCTATCGACTGGATTCCACTATGATGATCAATCAGAAGTTACAAGAATTGAGAATTCACCACTTAAGCTCGTGTCAAAGATTATATGATCTCACACTTAGGAATTTTAAGCGATTACAAAAGTATAGCTCACACAAGATGAATGCATTTGAGGATAAGAATGAGTTAAATTTTGGAATTTAGAACTTTTGTATTCTATTCTAATCCTCCAGCATTACGGCTTCCTTTAATACCTTTCAATGTCCAACCTAATCGTTGGACCCAATCTTTGAGAATCCTTTATCCAATCAACCCATTGGATTTGAATGTGAGGGAAGATTAGATCGCCTTTTGAATTGTTGAGAATGAAGTTCATCGAAAGATTTGTCACCATACAGTAGATAGGTTTTCCATAAGTTTAGTCCTTCCTCTAGAGAGCATTCTATCTTCGGTTGATTGTCCCGTTGGTAGATTGAGATATTCCAAGTAAGTAAAATTGTATTCAATATTTTCCTTCTGGACAAACAATATATATAGTATAGGAAATCCATGTCAATCTTTTAGCCATTAGCACAATGATTCATGGTCAGATCAATATCCTTATTCTATTGATATTGAATATTAGGGATAAGATCTTCATCGCATCTTTGAGTATGATGAATAATGTATGATAATACATATCAAACTTTCCACTTAGAAATACTTACTATCAAAATCTAAATACAGTTAAGAAAAATTTTGTCAATCTTCAAAATCAATTAAGGAATTTTCCTCAACAAGACATGGCGAGTCCCCAGTTGATAGTCATGGATTGGTTAGGTCGTAGTTGGTGAGCTAGGGGTACTACGGCTTAAGACACTATTTCGTTATAGCTTGTATGAACTCACCATGACTTCGTGCACCTTTTTTTGGGTATTTACAGTTTAGGTGGCTTTGTCGTAAGGGTAATATTTTCTGCCATTTCTAATTAGATGACTTTTTTTGTAACCATAATTTAAATTAGTGATTTACAAGTTACACTTGGTCAGAAACCTACAAAATGTTATCGACATAAAGGGGTCATGTATTGAGATAAAATTATTAATGGTACCGATAGTAGCTCTTTGCTGTTAGGTCTCTTATTGAAGTTATACATGGGTCACCACACTTAAAATTTGGGCCATCGTGGGTATTTAAGAGAAAAGCCCAAAAACGGATGAGTTTTGATGAGTCTGATGTAGACTCATTTTCAACTAAAATTGAGAAAATTGGCACGAAATTCTCGGCTCCTCTCTTCCCTCTCCGCCCTTTCATGAATAGCATCATATGTCTTTCGTGAATAGGCCTCACTTTTTCATTCGTTTCATCTTTCTGGTCCTGTCCTACCTTTTTATTTATTTCATAACAATTAATGGAGATATATCAATCAAATATAAAACTTTGCGGGAGACAAGTTGATACCATCACAAATACCATCAATTCTTTTGAACAACGATCGATTAAATTTGGGAGAAAAAGACAAAAACTGAATTTGCAAATAGAAATAGTCCACAAATTAATTCCATGCGATATAAATATTATGATTATGATATCGTCACAAGATTTTAGGATAAGATGCCTATGACACGTTTCTCTCTAATAGCAATTTGTTTTCAGATGCTGTCGAATAGAACCATAGTATGTTAGTAATCCCCAATGCCACAAGCCACAGATGTTTTAGAAACTGTACCAGAGGCGATGCCGGTGAGGCGAACCGTGCGCGGTAACCGAAAATGTTGAACGCTTTGAAAAATAACTAATATAGAAAGTGTAGTGCAATGATAAATATTTGAGTATGTTTCATTCCAAATCGGGTATATCTCGTGACATATTGGATTGAACATGGATCAATTTAGGTTGGATTATTTTGGACCTGACCCAAATACAACCCAACCCGACTCCCCATTTCATGGGTCTAATAATCAGTTATAAATGTTAGGATTAGGCATATAAACATGGCGAAATAGAAAGTGAAAGGAAAAAGAGAAATCAAGACACAAAATTTATAATAGTTCATCCTTAAATTAAACCTATAATTAGTAGATGATTCCATTGTAATTAACATCTCTTACCTCTCTATTACAACTCTAAATGCAATAGTAGTTATTCATAAGTCAAACCCAAACTGTCGAAAAAAATAGAAGCTCAAATTATAAATGTCCTTTGGGAGCGGGGGCCACTGCCCCTTAAACCCCCACTAGGGTGGTTTTCTAGACCCCCGTACCTTCCTATTGATGATCATTTAAATATTGGAGTACTCTATCATGCCACATGTCAAGATTGATAAAAATTTGACAACAGTCTCACAATTTCTATATGGTATTCGAACAAGAAATTATGTGCTCTAATCTCTTCAGGACACACATATATGGCCTCCATCACTAAAAGCGATTCCCACACATTAGCGACTATTTTTGGTATACACATGAGATGAGCAAATGTAGGCCGTCAAAACAGCTTCCCAAGATCAACGTAACTAGAAATTCGAACATATTGAAGGAGAGAACGAAGATTTGCATACCTGATTTGGAATCCATGATTTTTGGAGCAGAACGACAGCAATTCGAACCTTCGATAGTGAAGATCTTCTCCTCTATCGCCCTCGATGCCCTGGCTCGATGAGTTTGCCCCTCACGATGTTCCTTATGTGAGGTCGTGGGTGTATGCGTTTTTGAACGGCAAAAAGTGGGGGTTAGGGGAGGAATCTTAGCCTATTTGTGGAGTTTTGAATGGGTCCTCTCATCATGGGCTGGGCCCAACTTGGCCCACACAAGCCAGACCTATATTCAACTATTAAGAAACTTTATATCTTATCTTATTAGATCAACTTCGTAAAAATGGTAAATTAGAATCTTAATTAATGTAGCCCACATCAGGAAAATTCTTACATTCTCCCACTTATGCTATATTAATTGAGATTGTACTGCATGTGTGCACCTTTATGTTGATCTAGAGATAATTCTTAATAGTTAGTTTGATTCCATAAAGTCTCAAACACTTGATCATAACGGTAAGTGCATTTACATACACAGAGCCTTCCATAGTCACGAGTGCTCTCAATTTTATTAAATAGATTCAATATAGTTGTGTAGCAAATTGATAACACATCATAAAAAGTAATACCTTATGTGTTATTCCCTTTGTCGGTCACTATTTTCTTGAGTGTCATAGAAAATCAGATGTGTCCCTATAGAATATCTTCATGATTCTAATAAACCCACATGTCTTATATTTATGGTTAACTTTTCTTTATGTGTAATTGGGACATATGTACAAGGTTAATAACGGAATGCCCTTGGCCTTCACTCAAGGTTTACACAATACTCTAAGATTTTCGTTAGATATATGTATACAAGTCAATAACAAATCATACTAAAAGAGTCGACATATATCAAAATGTTACAAAATGTAACAAAGTACATAAGTAAACTTTATTAGAGCAAATCCGAAACAGCTCCAACTAAACGACAGTATCTAATGATTCTCCCAAACCCATGTTCATGACATGTTGCTTAAATACACAAGGGCGTATGCCTTTCGTCAAAGGATTTGCCAACATATCGTCTGTGGGAATATGCTCTACTATAATATCGACTCTTTTTGTATGAATTGTTATTGAGTTGTATACATATATCTAATGAAAATCTCAAGGTATTGTGTAAACCTTAAGTGAATGGTATGGGCATTCAGTTATTAGCCTTGTATAGTCCTGTCACAAAGGCAATATATGGTCAGATGCAAACTTAAGCATACGTGATACTTCCAAATGCAATAGAATAAAGTATATCCTTCATTTGGTTTTTCTCAAAATTTAGTTGAGGACATTACGAGAGACTTAACTTGTCGCCCTTAGTAATAGGAACAGTTCCTGACTTGCAATACTACATGTTGAATCTTTTCAAAATATGATCAACATATACCCTTTGAGATAAACCTAACATATGGCGAGAACGATCCCTATAAATCTCAATGCCAGAATGAAGGATGCCTCAACAATGCCTTTCATGTCAAAATCCTTCGACAACATTTGCTTTGTCTCATGCAGCAATCCTATGTCACTACTCGCAAGCAAGATGTCATCCACATAAAGTATAAGAAAAATAAATTTCCTCCCACTGACCTTACAATATATGCACTGATCTACTTTATTCTCTACAAAATCAAAAGAAGTGATGACATTGTGAAACTTCAAGTACCATTGTCTAGGAACTTGTTTGAGACCATATATAGCCTTCTTCAATTTACGTACAAACTTATATGAATCATCTGTTGTAAAACATTTGGGTTGCACCATATAGACTTCCTCATCAAGGTCTCCATTTAGAAAAGTAGTTTTAACGTCCATCTGGTGTAACTCCATGTCAAAATGAACTACTAAAGCCATGATCACTCTAAAAGAGTATATAGAAGAAACTGGAGAAAAAGTTACTTCATAGTCTATTCTTTCTTTTTGAGTAAAGCTCTTGGCCACCAATCTAGCTTTAAATTTCTCAATCTTTCCTTTAGAATCCCTTTTAGTCTTATCAACCCATTTGCAAGCTATGGGTTTACAATCTTCTGGTAATTCAACAAGCTCCCAAACACCATTATGTTTCATAGATTGTATTTCATTTTTCATCGTATCCAACCACAAATCTGATTGAGGATAGGAAATTGCGTCTTTATAAGTCACCGGATCTATAACGCAGCCAACATCGTAGCAATGCTCTCCTAAATAAACTATATAGTCCAGTGGTATAGCCGAATGTCTTTTCCTAGTAGATCTTCTAAGTGGAGTTACTGTAACCTCATTTTGAGTTTGAGGAACTTGAAGAACTTCATATGGGGTCATCTCAACAATAGAATTCTTAGTGTTAAGAGGTTCAGTTTATGGCACAGTAGGCTCCACAATCGTCCGCACGGGTAGGGAAAATGACATAATAGGTCTTATCATATTGTTATCTTCATTAATCTAAGAGTAGCAACGCTCTTCAGCCACATGAAATTCTAGAATTTTCACCGTTTGTGATTCCACAATCCTTGTGCCTCCACTAGGATTATAAAACTAATACCTTTTTAATAATTTGAGTAAGATACAAAGTAGCACTGAGTGCTCTTAGAGTACGATTGCGTCTTTTGCCACACCCTTGTTCCATTCTTGGTATGAGAGCATGACCCGGCGAGTTAGCATCAACGCCCCGGGCAATGTCAAATGTCCCAAAAGTTTTTTATCTTTAATTAAGCACATACGGAAGTGATCATAAACAATCCCCGTACAAACAAACATGGAAGCCGGACAAGACATATGCAAGTCCAGCAAATAAAAGTAACATAAATTCATATACATATTCACATATCAAAAGCTGTTTTGATTACATGCCTATCCTAGTCCTAAGCTACTTATTTTTTTTCCATATATAGTCAATCAAGAGGCTGAGGTAACCTGACTTCTCCACCGAGCTACTCCCAAAAGCGGCCCCCATAATAGGTTCATTCCCTTCTTGGACCCATAAGGTAGTAGTTTTCTTCCAATAAGTGATGTCTCCTTCTAAGTCTACTGTGTCTGTCACGGTGGTAGTCATATCAATAGGGAGGTCTGGACGAACGGGCAACGGGATTAGTTCACCCATTACACACCTGAAATTGTGAAAACAATAAGAGTGAGTCGATGACTCAATAAGTAGGAATCTCTAATTCCCCTATAGGAGGATATCTCGCCGTCAATCGTTGGATACAAGATCACCACCCATTTGTCAATGGCAAATCAATAACAAGGTTCATGCCTTGCCTTGTTTATGTATATGAAAGGCTCTCAACCGTATATGTGCTTTCAAGAATCAAAGACAAGGAGTTAGTGCATATGAACAAGCTTTCCAAAGATCCATGGCTTATGATTATTCGGTCTCAAAAAGGGATGTGTGCATCTCATGAAACTCGTTCAAGCACTAAGTGACCCAATTCAAAAATATGCTCAAATTGATGCAAGCACTTAACAATACATATCAAAACACAACCCAACTTTTGCAAGCATCACACATAGACTTTTATTTTTCATTGTAAGTATCACATTAGTCGAAATTAATCGACTCTTCCGATAACAACCGAGCATCGGTCCCTCCCTTGGCAACTGGCATCGCCTCGTTCTCATTATCAGGATGGCATCCAGGGTGACCCCCACGCATCCACCTCAACTGGGCCAGCATTGTCCACGATCTCAATATCAACATGACATCTTGGGCTTTGCCTTAGGCAACGACTTGGCATTCCCTAGCGTTGACATATAAGTCCATTATGTGTCCATATATTTCAAGCATCAACCAATTCATTTTATGTTTAAATTTTTAGCCAAATGAATGGTGAACTAATAAACGACTCTTGTGTTTTATTAAATCAAACTCATGCCAGATGCGATTCGGGCTCGTGACCTTGACTTGGAACCATTCGCTTAGGCTTTAGTATTGGCCATAGTCACCGAGACCTCTTCTCGACATCCGGGTGTCCTTAACACTTGTGCGGGATCATGAACTTACTTAATGCAACAACAAGCAATAGAAACATAACAAGCATAACAATACAAAGCAAACACAAGAAAATGATGACATGATCCTAAAATCAATAAGCATAGCATATTATCTTATCGAAGAGTTAGGAAAATATATTTGCTACTTTTTGGACCTAGCTCTAAGATGCTTTTTGGTGGTCGGTCGGCATATAAGGCGGCTTGGAGGAGAAGGGCGTGAAAGAGAGGAGAGGAAGGGAGAGGAAATGAGAGAAAGACCAAGCCTTAAAATGTGAGGATAGCTCATCTTATTTATAGGCCTCATCTTCTTAGATTTTTATTGCAGGCTCATAATTACACCTAAGAGACAAGTTGGCCTAGCTATCCTCTTGAGTTGGCGCCTCAATCCCTCGGTGTTCACTTGTGATTAGTTCACATATTGACTTGTTCTCCAAGTCTCATTTTAGCTTTGTTATTGCCTATAGTGCCTAAGGAGACACATAAGCCTTTTGATGCATCATGTTTTCTTCTAATTGGCTAGTTTTTGACTTGTTCATTAAGGCTATAATCTAGGGCCATCATACCCTAAGATTTACCAAAGATTTGATCATCAAGAAACTTGGACTTTGGACAACTTGTTCTCCAAGTTAACCACATGAGCATGTGACTCACTAAGCTCATTAATTAGCTAGCTTCCAAAAGCATTTAACGCATTCTTATCTTCAAGTCAAGAAGACTCTAGATTGGCTTTTTTCTCAAGTTAGGTGTGCAGCTCCCTTCCCCTCCAAGTTGAGCGGTGGTTCTCCCATTTTAAGGCGAAAATAGTTTTGAACAACTTTCGAAATTAATACCATTACCTTATCAAACGGGCTCGAAAAATTATAAAAATGTAATATATTGTAGAGAATATCGTAGAAAACATTTTTTATGAAGGAATCCAAACCAAATTCGTTCTGTAGGAAGAGCAACAAATCATTGAACACAATCCAAAAATTCATCCATTGAGCAAATTCAACGATCAAAGAAAGAGAGAGAGAGACACTCATTTTGAAATCTAAATCTTCACAAAACTCTTTGAAATTTTAATATGTTGTAGATATGGATGTCATTTAAAAAAATTTTGAATGAAGAATGTCCAAATTCGAAAGGGAAGATTTTATAAAAATTCGAGAAAGCAACTTGGTTATCGTTTTCACTATACTGGGCAGGTTTTATACGGTAATTGATTGGGCCTTCATCCCAACCATTTCACCTCAGAAAAATCTGATTAAGTATGTTATAGATTAAGATGTTTTGAACAGTTTTCATGTAGGAAGTTTCTTTAAATTCGAAACTTAAAGAGCTCTATAAAATTGGAAAGCAGAAAAAGTCCGGCAGTTTCGAAAAACAAAGAGGTCAAAACCTATGAAACTCAAGGTAGCAAGTCTATGGGGGAGAGGTGACGCCTTATTTGGCTTGCAAAATAACTTGTCATCATTCCCTTAGACCATGCGTTATCCCTTTTCATTAATTATTTGGTACACATAAGACTCCACACTCATTATCCTCATTTAATGCATTTGACTCTTGTTCTTGAAGAAGATTGGCTTATCTACCTTAGCCTCCTAGTTGGGATCAAAATAAGGGTCGAAATAGAGGATGCTACATCTTTTGGCCACATCATTCTGTTTAGGACTTCCAAGTATAGTGAATTGAGCCACTATCCCAGAATTCTCTAAGTATTTGGCAAATCTCAGAGTATTGTGTAAACCTTGAGTGAAGGCTAGGGGCATTCAGTCATTAGCCTTATACATATGTCTTAATTACACATGAAGAAAGGCTAACCATAAAGATAAGACATGTTGGTTCATTAGAATCATGAAAATATTCTCTAGTGGCACATTCGGTGTTTAAGAGAATAGTAACCCATAAAGGGAATAACACATAAGGTATTACTTTTTATGAGGTATTATCCATTTTCCACACAACTATGTTGAATTTATATCAATAAAGTTGAGAGCATTCGTGACCATGGAAGGCCCTGTGTATGTATATGCAGTTATCGCCATGATCCAGTGTTTGAGACTTTATGAGATCGGATTAACTATTGAGAATTATCTCTATATCAACATAAAGGTGCGTAGATATAGTACAGTCTTAATTAATATGGCTCAAGTGGAAAAATATAAGAATTTTCCTAATATGGACTATATTAATTGAGATTGTAATTTACCGTTTTTACGGAATCGATCTAACAAGGTAAGATATAAAGTTTCATAATAATCGAATATGGACTTGACTTGTGTACACTAAGTTGGGCCCCGCCCGTGACGAGAGGATCCATCCAAAACTCTATAAATAGGTTAAGGTCCCTCTTCTAACCCTTACTTTTTGCCGTTCAAAAATGCATACACCCACAACCTCACATAAGGACCATCCGTGAGGGGTAGTCTCATCGAACCAGGGTATCAAGGGTAATAGATGAGAAGATCTTCATCGTCAAAGATTCGGATTGCTGCCGTTTTGCTCCAAGAATCATGGATTCCAAATAGGGTAGACAAATCTTCATTCTCTCTTTCAATATGTTCAAGTTTCTAACTATGTCGATCTTGGGAAGCTGTTTTGACGACATACATTTGGTTTTCATTTGCATATATGACCTCATTTATCAATCAATTAAGCTATTAGATCAAGTCATACTTTTGCATATTTATAACTTGAAAAAGTGCGGTTTCATCCTTTCTTAAATATGGAGCATTTTTGGATAGTTAAGTCTTTTTTTCTCTCTTTTCTCTCTTTTTCCATCGTCTTCTTCAACCTTCAACCATGGAAGAAGGTTTGAGCTAGTCTCCCCTTCCCCTCTCTCTTTTGTTGATTTTGTTTGCATTCATTTTTTTTTTTTTTTTTTACTTTTTTTCTTTCCCAATTTATATTTGGGACTTCTTTTGTCCCGGTTTAGTTCTCAATTTGAGAGTTTAAACTTTCTTGATCTAGTTCTAGATTTGGGTACTATCCTCTCCCAATTTAGATTTGAGAGTTTAATAAATATGATTTTGGGGATTCGATGTGTGATATCTGAAACGTCACCCAACACGTGTTTCTCATATTATTACTCTCTTTTAGTGTGTGAAAGCGAAATCAAATTTTTACGAATATTCTTTTAACAATTAAAGCCTTATAAATATAACCAACATACTTATACTTATTTTATTTATACCACATATGAGTTCACAAGTCCATTACGTCATGAGCAAAAGAAGGAAGTCTGGGTAGGGGTAAGGAATAAACGTTTGGGGAAAGGTAGGGAGACTTATCTCTATACTATACTATATTTCCAAAAATTTACCTATACAAACGTCTAGATTAAAGTCACGGGTCAATAACTTCTCTATTTGCTGTGACTCTGTCATCCAGATTGAAGCCACTCAATAGACCAACTAACCCACCCTCAAGGTTTCGATACCAGACAATGAACTGAAAAGGAACCCACTCAGTGGCACCTCCTTTATCAACTCATATCATAGAACTACATTTGGTATATATAATTCTTGACTCTAGTTCAAGCACACTTTCATAAAAACCTTCATTATACACAATGACTTTATAGCGCAAAGGTTGAGAGGTGTCTATCTTACTTGTCTAGAAAATAAAAGGGATGAGCCGAGTCCCAACAAATGAAATTTCTAGTTTCAAGTTAGAAAAATCATTTACCACTTTACTCGATATACGCAAAATGTAATGCATAATCATTCGATAAGTGTGATACAAACATAAATAGATTCTACCATCCTCATTTGCATTATCACATAAATTGTCATTCAACAAAATGTCCGTCCAGACTTATATATATGCACACCATGTTTCACACAAACAACCATTTATGTAATATTTACTTATGCATAAAACAATGCGTCTTAGTCATTTATACTTCATCCTTCCGAACATTCCTGGGGCATCTCAACACACAAAGCATCTCGATATACAGGATATCTCAACTTCGAGACATCCTACAAACTTCCACTGCAAGACATTTCAACAAATGAGACATCTCGAATCCTAGGGCATCCCGAAACACTCACCGAGGCATCCTAACATACATGGCATCATCACTCACTGCTATATGGGTGACGGAACCACATTAATCTCATTCAAGTCATAATATATACATACTCTCAAGCATAACACACATATTTCAACTCAATTCAATGGATTTGTCAAATATATACATATCAAATAACATAATAATCATATTATGGTCATCAAAGTATGGACAGTTAATGAGTACATTATGAGTTTAGATATTGAGAAGGTCTTGACATTAAAATCCGGTAAATCAAGTAGGTATATTCTGAGTTTGAATGAACAAGTATATTCTGGTCGTTAAGTCTGAACAACCAAAAAGGCAAGTTTTAGCTTGATAGAAGCTTATAGAACAAAAAAAAAAAAAAAAAACATATCCATCAATGGACAGAATTAATAAATGAAAGGATTCAATAAGAAATAGATTCATATTCAGTAAAGTCTGTTCGAACCAATAAACAGACCTATCAACGAATAAATTCACAAGTTGATAGATTCTACAAGCGAACAAATTCACAAATGAACAGATTCAATCAAATAAATAAATTCACAAAGGGGTATATTCACAATAGACAGATTATGTCGTTGGAAATTTCAGTAGAAATAAGTAAAACGAACAAATCCTTACTAGTAAAATTCTAGTAGAATGAAGCAGAACAAACATGCAATAGGTTTTTAAGACAACTATGGTAGAACGACTAGATTCTAACTATTCCAAAATGAGGCAAAAAGAAGCAGAATGAACATGTAATGGATTATTAAGACAAATATAACAAAATAACCATATTCTAACTACCTAGAATGAAGCAGAAAGAAGTAAAACGAACATGCAATGAATTATTAAGACAATCATAATAGAATGACCAGATTTTAACTATCAAGAATGATGTAGAAATAAGCAGAACGAACATATAATGGATCATCAAGGCAAATATAACAGAATGATCAAATTCTAACTACCCCGAATGAGACAGAAAGAAGCAGAGCGAATATGCAATGGGTTTTCAAGACAAAGATGACAGAATGGCCAGATTCCAACTATCCAAAATGAGGCAGAAAGAAGCAAAGCGAACATACAATGGGTTTTCAAGGTAAATATAACAAAATGACCATGTTTTAGGTACCTAGAACCACACAAAACAAATTAGAATGAACTAAAACGAAACAAAATGAACTTGCAACAAATTATCAAAGACACTTAACAGCCACAATACCCACATCAAGACTTCACCTCTTATCCAATCAACCAAAATAGAAGTAACTAAATAGATTTGGGCCAACTTAACACTAGAAATTTTACTTACCTCAACACAATCACAAATCACAAACTACTGATTGCCTTTACCACCTTAATCACTCTTGAATACAAAGTGTTGCTCTCAAATTCTTGGATTGAAAAGTGGAAATAACACTTGCAACTTCTATTTGAGTTTTAAAGTAACAAAAAGGGGATCTTTGGCAAGGTAAAATGAGTTTTGTTAAAATTAATTAGATAATACGATTTTCTCTCATTACTAGATGTAAAATTGCATGTAAATCTCCAACTTGATGTGGCACAAATGCAAGGCGAAGCCCTTCAAGTGGCCAAGGAAAATGCAAGGGATCATCTTGAATTAATCATTACTTAGTTTAAGTGTAATAGAAATTAACCACAAAATATTATGTTGTAAGAACAAATGGCCATGCAAAATTTTGTTCAAGGACATATGACACTTTTAATTTAATTACTAAATTTTGCAAGGGAAGATGTAGCAAGCAGAACGTAATCTTCTTATTCTAGCATAATTAACACAAATTATTCAATATTATTATCAATTAACTAAAACTTTTTGCAATTAATAACAACGGTTAACTAGTATGACAATAGTAATTTAATTAATTCTTTTTTATTATTAGCACACATATAATTTGATTCACTCGTAGAACTCGAGGCGATTTATGATTACGAAAATTACCCGTCGCGTTCCACGAAATTCACGATTCGATTAAAGTCTACGCGTGCTTGTCTGAATACTAAGGCAAATAATACTTAGTTCAAAATCTAAATATCATTGTCATAATATGAATTTTCAAATGTTACGCAATTATAATTTGAAAATTCCAGATGTCACACGATGCCCCTATGCTTTGTTCATGTACAAGTTCTTTGCCTCCATTTTCAATGATGATTGGAGTTTTGGTATCTCGTTGAGTTACAAAGATTTGCTCCTTTACATGTAAGATCTGTGTCTATTTAACCTATTAGGGTTGTTTTCGTATGGTGATGGTGTAGAGGAAATTGAACCCAAGCGCGCACCACCAATTGATAACGTCGTAATTATTGAAGAATGAATTTTTAATGTGTGCTCATCACTGACAAAGACACGAGATCCAGTGATTGGCTATCGATTTTGTTTGACAAATTTGTTTATATGGAACGAGTTCGTGCTTAACTTTGCAATTGCTCCATCAATCATCCTTGTGTTATGGATTTGGCTTTATTTTTCAGAATTCATGCTTCATTTCGATTTGTTTTGTCATGAAAACTATATACTTTTGCATTCTTTTGAGTGATGAATACAATTTTCTTTCGACCAAAACAATATGGAGCCTTCAATATTTGCCCTCGTAATTGCTAATTACATATCTACCGAAGAAAAACAAACAAAACTTTTTATTCACCCTTATGCTGATATAGCGGCTAGCTATATAGCCTTTTAAATTCATGTAACTGAGCACTTGTCATTATTGTTGCAAATCCCCTTGCAATAATACAAAGGGATTGTCTCCTCACAAAAAGAGGGGAGGTCTCGAGCTCACGTGTTGGATAGTCCAATGGTCACCCTCATGATCAGAAGCCCATTGCTCACGATGTCGCGAATCAAACAATTTATACGTAATTCAAAACGGACCAAAGTAGTTCCTGCTCCACTCCATTGGATTGATTCAGGAGATTAGTCTACGCTTGCCCTCCATTTGATTATTTAGTCTTACGTCTTTTGGAAGATGAATCCCTCTTTCTCTCTCCCACGCACGGTTTCAGACGCTCCGCACTACGGAGCGGCCACCTCGATGCCGACGTCACTGCAGCAGCCCGAGACCCTCGTTGTCTGCCGCCCCACTCCCGGCGTCCTTCTCTATTTTGTAGAGAGTGAGCGAGCGGTTGACGCAAGCTGGCCTCGTCCTCAAGATGGTTGCGGCCAGCTACACAAGCTTCAGATCAGAGCTTGGCCATGGCTGTCAGAGTTTTTCTACAGAGCTTGGCCATTGCAGGCATGGCCATGGGAGCATTGTAGACCATCAATTTTTTAAATCCAGACCTTGCATCCGAATAACTTCAAATATGTCCCACCTGTTACGATGCTTTTTGCCTCCAACTTGGGTCAACTTAGATCTACAAGATTAGTCCGTGGTTGCTTGGTATTGAATGTGAAAACCTTTTGCGCCTCCCGTCAACGGGTCAGATGACTGAAACGTTCTCATCACTTTAAATTTGCATAGCATTTAAATATTGCCAAACTTGCACTTTGTAACAATGTTGAAAATTTTGACATTTGAAAGATCGTTGCACATTTGCTCGAAAGTTGACAACATGAAAGACAATGACGATGTATACACGATATCAATTGCTTCTTCTTTTGTACACCAAATGAATGAATGAAATCAAATATAGGTAAAGGGAAACTTGAACAAAGCAAGAAAATGAAAGAAATAAAGTCAGATCAAGAGCACCAAAAAGAGGAAGAAGTACCTAAAAAGTCCTAAACCTATTGCATTAGTACTAATTTAATTATAAACTTCTCAATTGAACCAATTTAGTTACAAACATTTTTGCAATTGTATCAATTTAGTTCATCCATCCAATTTAGATTGGAAATCACTAACATTGATGCTAGTTATCCTACGTGGCACAGCTAGCGTTAACGTAGACATCTAAAAATATATTTTTTTATTTTTTTTATTTTTTTTATTTTTTTCTTAATTTTCCTTTTTTTGGTTCTTTCTTTCTCCTTTGCCCTATGGCCAATACTAGCCATGGCCTGCGACAGGGCACAGCCAAGGGCTAGCAAGGGCTCGACCCTTGTGGCTTGGGCAAGGGCGACCCTTGTCGGATCTAGTGAGGGTCACCCTCATGGCCTCCTATGAAGGTTCCCCTCCTGCCCATGTGGTGAGATTCAAGCCCTCACCAGATTTGATGAGGGCTTCCTATGCCCAGGCCATGAGTATCATGCCCTCGTTAGATCAGATGAAGGCGGCCCTCGCCTGTGGCCAATCATCGGCCAAGGCCAAGGCCAGTATTGAACACAAGGCAAGGGAGAAAGAAAGAACTAAAAAAAAAAGATTTAAAAAAAATTATTTAAAAATATATATTTTAGTGTTAATTATCTCACCTAAGGTGACCGGCATCCATGTCACAAAGATTCGGGTAATTAGAGAGGAAAAAGCAGACTTATGCCTTCGGAAAAAGTCGAGGAGGGGACTGTCTCGGAACCCGGGGAGAGAATATAAAATTGTGATTTGACTACTTTATTAGGTTTTGTTCACACGCGTTACGGTCAAATCAAGCCGAGCCGATGGACTAGGAAGCTCGAGAGGAGATTGAGTCGAGGATGGCGAGCTGTGGAAACGGCTTGAGAGCGTACCCTTCGTGCTCTTGGAAAATTTGCCGCGGATAGACCTCTGACTTTTGAATTTAGGAGACTAGACGTTTAATACACGACAGTCTCATGCCCATTCAAGGGTTTAGATGCGGTCAGAAGATAAGATACTGGGTAAGAAATTTTATTCTTTTAGTAGAAATTCCCAAAAATTCCAAATTATATTAACTACAGCATATTTACCTCAATTTAATTTTCGTAACATAAAAAACTTCAAACTTGTAGTCCTATAACATATTTGCTAAAAACTTGTAATTATGTGATACAATTAACCCAAAATTTTCTTATGACACAAAAAACCTGGCTTGTATTAGTTCCACCTCTTTTTTGCTCCTCATCCCCATTTTCACGTTGAGTTGACTATATCATTCATTGCAAGTTCCACCTTTGACTTAATATTATTTCTTTCCTTTTTTTTTTGTTTTCTTTTGTTTCAAGTTTACTAAAAGACAAAACTACCCACATCATTTTTAGACAGCTTATTTTTCACCCTAGTCGCTTCTTCCACACCCATTACATTCAACATTTCCTTCATATTTGTCTTCTTATGAACTTATTCTTCATTGTTGTAATATGAGCAAGCACTATTCATATATTAGATTAAAGAAATTTCGGTTTTATCCACAAATTGTTTACATTATTTCCATAGATTATCCTCGTAATCGTGAATTTTTTTACTTTGATATAAGAGTTAAGGCAATCTACTAATTTTTCATTCTATTATTTTTTATAGTGCATTTATTATGGAAGATAATATTATTAAATGTATTTGTTGATGATCAAACTATGAATAGAGAACAACAATTAATCATGTCAATAAGTTCATCTGAAACTTTACTAGGTAATTTTCTAACACGAGAGGATCTTTCAATTGGTGTACATACGCATTTTTGTGCTCAATGTTATGTTGTCTCTATAAAAAGGTCAAAGAAAAACAAATATGTTCTTCTTAGTTACAATAAGTAAGGTAGTTATCATGATTGACATAGAATTTTTATTGAAGGTCAAAAGGAAAGACCAGATCTCATTTGATTAACTTTTTTTTTTTTTTTTGGGAAGTATGTTGCTATAAGCAAAAGAACAGATCAAGATCGCTCAAAATATTTTATGCATCACACTAAAAATAATTAAAAATTTGAGTATTAGATTCACTTAATAAAATGAAAATTGAGTAGTTAATATACATGAATTAAAACATAATGACACATACTAAAGTTATAATTAAATGAAATGTGTACTAAACCCTAGTAAAAAAAGAGATATATAACTCATTTACACAATAATTAGCTTTTTTTTTTTGTCAGATAATTAGTTAGTATCTACCAAATATATATATATATATATATATATATATATATTGGGAAAAGAGGTACACAAATATAGTTTTAAATGGAAGAAGAAAAGGAAAAAAAAAAAACCAAAAAAGAAGAAAAGAAAGAAAGCAATGATCTTAAATCAAGAAAAGGCCTCGTATTTGACCTTAATAAATGTTGTTTGAGAGGAACATGGGTAGTTTCATTCATAGTGAAATTGAAACAAAAGAAAAGGAAGAAAAAATGGCAAGAAAGAATCTTAAGTCAAGAGTGGGACTTTAGAGGGATAATATAGTCCATTCAATGTGAAAGAGGTGGTAGAAGCACTTAAATGCTATGTTTTATTTAGAAAAAGTTGAACACTTAAGTGCAATCTCTGGTAAGACTTGTCAAAAATCCAATGTAGCACTATTTTATTAATAAAACCAGTCTATGTGGCTTGTCGAAATGTCTGCTCAACATCCTTGTCCCAAAAAGACATCATTTTGCCCTTAAATTTTATATTTAATATAGATATTACTTAAATTAATTTTAAAAAATATATATCATATTTGGCCCCATGGAGGCCCTCGCTGCCACCATCCCACGATTGCTAGAAAGGCGACGGTGGGGTGAGGGGTCATGGCCCTCCCTCAGATTGGGCCAAGGGCCATCGCCAGCAGGGGCCTATTGGCTCTTGGTGGCGGTTGGCCAAGGTCGCTAGCCACCGGACAGGGGCCCAATGACCTCAACCGACCCTCGCCCCACCATTGCTGGTCCTTTCCAACGAGGGTGGGGGTAGTGGTGAGGGCGTCCATGGTCCCATATCTGACTTTTTAAATTTATTTTTTAATTTAATTTAATTAATATTTATAATAAAAATCAAATTTAGATCCAAATGACGTCGTTTTGAGCTTATCTAGCCACATCAGTGTCACGTGGATACTTATAAAAAAAAAATTTGTCACATTAGTTAGAAATCTCGCAAGAAAATGCAACGTCAGCAATTTAGCTGAAAATTCCCACTGTTATCACTTAAGTATTCATTTTTCTTCGATTTTGACACTTAAGTATATCTTTTAGAAGTTTTGGCACTTATTTGTTTATCTGTGCCAAGTTTTGGCACTCCCATGTTTCTTATTCACTACATTCATTTTATAATACCAAGCCCATTGTATATTGCAAAATCATAAAAGATATTGGTCAAGCCCGATTAGTCATAAAGTACGTATTCTTCTACTCAAACTGGAAGATTTCAATTCTGGTCAAAGTAATAGCTTGAAGATGAGAAAGTAGAACTGATAAGCATGTGAACTTATCCTACTCAGCAACTTTAAAGCGAGTTTATTGACAGGAAAGCGAGAAAATATTGGGTGGTCCGGGACCGCCACGTCAGCGTGGTCCCGGACCACTCACGCGGCACCACGTGTGAGGGGAGGCCCTCGTCCCATCTCTCTGACGCTCTCTCTCCTCTTTCTCTTCTCCGTCTCCTCCCCTCGTCCCATCTCTCTGACGCTCTCTCTCCTCTTTCTCTTCTCCGTCTCCCTCCCCTCACACGTGGCGCCGTGTGAGTGGTCCGGGACCACGCTGACGTGGCAGTCCCGGACCACCCAATATTTTCTCCAGGAAAGCAAGTTCCAAATTGACTGCCCTCCTAGCTTGAAGCTTGTCAGAGGTCAATAACATGATTAGGATTTTCCGTAGACCAGCTACTGCAAAATCTGCACGAAATCTCAGCAGAAGAAACGATGCTCTTTTGAACTTGAATTCCAAAACTCCCTTTCTTTTTAAAAAGCAACCGTCGAGTTAAAATTGCAGCTATGAAACGACTTTCTATGTAAAGGAAAAGCAAAAATTACATTATTTTCTTCAATTCTAGCGTTTAATACCTGAAAGAGAAGGGCAACCGATAATGGTATTAGATAAGTGAGGTCTTTTTCAGATTAAATTAAAAATGTGAGTCCACTCCTGCATATTAGTACTTGAAACTCACGTCCGATATGGTATTAAAGCAAAAAGTCTTAAGTTTGAAAAAGAGAAAAATCGATTGTAAGTGGATATCTAAACAAAAGCAAGCATTCGAATTGCCACACCATCTTTCTTAACTAACATTGTACACCATGCGTCTTCCTATCTAGTTTTATTCAACATGTTTTTGCCAACAGATGATCTCTTTCACAACTGGGGAAAGAAAAAACATAAAAAGAGATAAAGGAATGATTCAATTCGAAATCTTGAATCATTTACAAAAGCCCCTAAACTCAGTCGGTCCAAATAGGACTTTCTTTCTGTACAACAACTGAATGAATAAATAATCATCCTGAAGTAAAACTCCTCGTGAAAGCTACTTGAGAACAAGGAATCATAATTACAGGAGCAAGGCATCTATCTCCGGAGCCATCTTGCCAAATGAGAACTTGAGGTCATTCTCAAGAGGAGTCAAGTTCAAGTCGAGGCCCATAACCCTCTTATTGCTGCTTTTCGACCTCTTCAACACTGGGATTGTCGGACCAACCACGAAAATCTCATCCATCTTCATCACGCTCCCGCTCATCAACTGCACCCTGTGCCTCCTCATGTGGCCTCCCAAGGCTTGCCCCAATGAGAACTTCAGCCCGCATATCGAGCACTTGTGCATCTTGGGATTTGCCGTCGTGCCCAACACTAACTTGGTGCTGTCTTCTGGCTTTGTCTCCGGCAGCTTCGGCTTCTTGTGGCTTGCCCGGTGGCCACCAAGCGCCTGGAATGAAGGGAACTGGCGATTGCACGTCTTGCACTTGAAGTTGTCTTCATGGTGATGCACAGCGGCTGTCTTTGGGTTTGTGTTGACGCCATGGGTGAGTAGCATTAGGCATTTCGCCATGTCCAAGTTCATCCTTTCATAGTCATCTCTGCTTCTTTTCATCATCGGTGCTGAAGAGAATGTCATTGATGACTTGGATGAAATCGGGGTGAGGATGGAATTTGTGGGGTGCCGTTTCTTTTCTTTTCGCAGCCTCGATCTTATCTTGCGAAAAGAAAATGATGGTGAAGCATGTGAAGCCTGTCTGGGGTACTTATAGGCAAAATGTCCAGTTGAGAACGTCGACTCAAAAACATTTGAATTGACTAGTGTTAAGAGATGACGTTTGGTTGTGCGTCATGCTCGCACGAAACATCCTCCGACCTGACCGCGGAGGAGAAAGAAAGTTCAGTTGCACTTTCGCTATTAAAGGAATAAACATCTGCACGTGCGAAATAGTTTGACCGGTTTTACGCGTTTTCTTTCACACGTGGCGGGTTCGTATTGGGCAGTCACAAGGCAACATGCGATGCGGCATTCAAAGGTAAACAGTCAACATTGGCTCTTTTCCCTTGGGGAAGAAGAAAAACATTGAATCTTCTTCCTTGGGGAAGGATTTTTTATGTAACGAGTAAATTCATTTCATCAGCTTAGAACCTAATAATCAAACTCTCGTTTTTTTCTTGGTGCACAATCCTCTGTCAATTTTGAAGCAGAAAGAATATGGCATTTGATTAGAATAGTTATCAATCGAAGGGCTATAATCGTTCATTATCCAGTCAACGAACCAAAGTAGTGACTTTCTGGCAAAATACAAACATTTGAGTTATTAATTAATGGAAAAAACTTTATCAATGCAGTATAAAGAAACTGTACTCACACATTTATATGGAAAGAAAATATTTGAGGATTGTTGTAAATCTATTTATAAGATGGAAAATTTAAAATTATAAATTGAAATACATAAGGCATAAAATAGATTATTTATTTATGCATTTGCCCGTCGATAAAACATTTATAAAATAATTAATAGAGGATATTTTGGAGAAGAAAATAAGGATGATGATCGCTTCAAAGTAGGAGGTCCTTTTTACTTTATATAGTATTGTAGATTATTAAAAAGGCATACGGTTTAATATAATTTGTCCATTACTAATAACTAAATAGAAACGTTAATCTGTTTCTTTATACCGACATCTTAATCTCATTTATTACACTCGGTAGATCATGCTGGACTTGGGGGAAGTAACATCTGTGACAGCCCAAAGAAAAGTGCAAATTGTCATTTAGCAAATAAATGGGGAGGAAAAGGAATAACAATAATAATAGCAACGGGATAATCTGCAAGCTTCCCACTTGACTCGAGAGACTTTGAAAGTATGGAAGTTGTTTCTCTTTTTCACTTCTATGTCATTTTCTGGTGTTGATATTCGACATAATGTCATACATCACAATGCGAGTCTTCTAGCCACGCGGAAAGCAGTGTGCTCATTGTTAGTCACCATCTACTGCGTTCCGGAAAAGGTGGCCTACTTGAAAGAAATAAGGGGATCTTCTATCTCTTGCTCAGCGTTGGTGGAGTCCCTAGGAGGACAGAATAGCACTACTTAGTGACTAGGAGCGGAGAGCCCGTTGTCACCATCTACTGTTGAGATTGCTTAGATCCGTTGCAATATTGATATCTTAGAAAATGACATAAATAATCCTTAAACTTTGTCTCAATATACAATATGATTCGTAAATTTTTAATTTGTTCAATATGATTTTTCAACTGTAGATCAAGGTGCAATATGTTCCCGAAGCTTTTAATTTGTTTGATATGATTTTGGTATTTATTCAATTTAATTTATGAACTATATAAAAATGTTCAATATTGCCCCTGAACTTGAATTAATGGAAGAATGACATTGAAAAATTTTATATAGCTTAAGGACTAAGATGAAGATATACCAAAAGTCTAGGAATCATATTAAACAAATTAAAAGTTCATGGACCACATTACATATTAGGTTGAATATTAGAAATTATATTGAATAAATTAAAAGTTTATGGATTATTTTGCACATTGAGTCAAAATTTAGAAATCATTTGTGTTATTATTCATTTAAATAAATTTCCATACAAAATTCCAAATCAAAGCCTATAAACATATTTAATTGACTTTAATACACGAATTTGATCACGTTGATTACGAGACTTCTTTTTAAAGTTTTACGTTAGGGGTCTCCTTCAATGAGATATCGCCTCTATTTGGAATGCCTAGCTAAAGCTTTATGATTGGAACATCAGCAGGGACAAATCAAATTCGAGTACCTATCCAATTGGTTCGCTCTACTCTCTAAATAACCAATTAAATTGAATAATTGCCCCATTAATTTTCATGATTAAAACTTATTTAGCATAATTCATCAAGCCTGTTAGGTCGCTGATAATTTAAATTAGAGGAGAACAGAACAAATCTTTTTTAATGTTTATTTTGTTGACTAATGACCTTCTTACATGATCATGGAAAAAGTTATATGTTAAGCTGAGGTCAGTCTCGAGATTTTGGCTCACTAAAATTATATTGTAGGTAGTTCCATTCAGGCTTAGCACGGCATCGATGGTCAATACAATATTATCGGCTCTAATGTTGGCTCACTTGAGCCCTCTATAACTTTGAAAATTCCCGTGCTAGATAGATATCTCGAGAGATTTATCTGCTAGTGCAATGCGACATGTCGATAATGGAGCGGATTAAAGATATGTTTTACGTCCCATGTCTCGATCTTCCTCTCATATTCCACTATAGGTATAGTCCCATCATGACTTGCCACAAGCACAATATTGTTTGCTTTGTTGGGCGCTTGTTTTTCTCTGTAACTCTACTCGACCCGCGCAACAATCTAGACACAGTTATGGGATTAGAGGCATATATGACACCAACACATTCTTAGCTCACCTATTTTAGCTTTAAATGGTAAGTCCTTGATTTTACATTCTAAGGCCATGAAGTAACCTTTTGGGTGAGAATATGCGGATTAATTGTCCGTGTTCAGATGTCGCATATTTTCTTCAAAAATTCATCACAAACACGTAAATGTGTAATCCAAAATATTACAATCGACCAAAAAAACAATTTCTGAAATTTTATCAAATTCGCCATGGACTTATTATATGGATGTTACTTCAACTCTAAATTTAATAAGTTTTGTCAATGTAATTCTAAACTTTTGCTTGAGATTTCGGTGAAATTACTCCGATCAATTTTCACTTGAAATTACTAACGGGGCAGTCCAGTTATTACCAGCAGTCTTATGTGGCATATTGAGCGATGTAATGTGGATAATTCTAGACAAAACAACACCATTTTTTGTTAATTTTTTCAAATTGCCAGACTTTTTCCTTATTACTATTCATCTTCTTTATATGAACTTGCGGCTTTCCAAGCAATCAAATACAAGTTACTCACCATGATGTCTTGAGGCAAGGTTTCGAGATTGGACTTTTCGAAGTTTTTGAGCAACAACTCGCACTGCGCTGCCTCTTAATCAGAGCTCTGAAGTCGGAATAGGCCGGCAGCCGCCTCGGGACCCTATGCCATCCCGATTCTCTTCCTCCCGTGAACTCCCGTGCACTTCACACACCGAAACCCTAATCCCTCCTTCCCATTACATCCCTTGCTCACCGTAACTCCGCATTGTCTCAAGTCTATCATCATTTCACTGCACAAAGTCATTTTTCTCAATCTTTGAATCGGGAAAAACTCCCTATGCAAAAGCCAAATCTAAGTCAATCACAACATTCGAAGAGACCAAAATTTCAGCAAAATGACGTTGTTTCGCATAAACTGTCGATGTTAGATGCCAATTATATCACATTGCATGGTCGGTGATAACTCGACATCCACGTCAAATGTTATGGTCAAAATTAGTCCGAAAAATTAAATTAAAATTTCATCAAAAGATTTAAAGCCCAAATTGGCAAATTTAAAGGAGTTATAATTAAGTTGACATCTACACAATATTTTTAGGATTGATTTGGTAATTTTTCTGAGTGTATTCCCATTACATCAAATTTAGAGACCTATAATTGCTTAACTCCGCCTGGTGTAACAGAAATGAAAGGATAAGAAAGCTAATAGTCGTGCTTGACAGCGATGATGGATTAATTCCGAGAACTATCGAATCTTCGCATAACCATGCACAAAATGAGAATCGTCTCGGTAATCAAAGGTGACTAGTTCATTGATTGTGCAGTATACACACGTTCGGATTTGAATAACGGGCATGGATTTGCAACCTAATGCATTACAATCTTGGGCAAGCAACTTACTCTTCTGCGAATGTGCTATAGTGAATCTGCTACGTTCAAGCAAAAATAGTCAACACATATACTTTAACTCAGTTGAATATGAACATTCAACGTCAGCTTTATGTAGAGTCATCTTTATTGAATTCAATTAGTTAATACGGTGCCATGGGAATGAACCTTTTGCAACTAAAGTATTTGACTATCTTTTAATGACCATTCTACTGTGCCACAAAAAAAACAAAAAAGAATAGTATTCCATACCAGTAAAATTCGAGAAACATTTATAAAAAAAAAAAAAAATCATTGGTAACTTTTGCTTCTAATATACAGTTGGTAAGTTACCAACACTTCTACTAAGTTAAAGCTTTTTTAATTGTCGAAAAGTTACTAACTTTTGTAATGAGTTGTCAACTTTTACTTAGATTAACTTACCAACACTTTGAACTTAACAACTATCCTAGAAAAGTACAAACTTTTATTTGAGGGATTTATCGACTTTTCTCTAATTAATGTTATCCCAAAAAATAAGTTCCGGTTAAGTGACCAGCTAGTTTTATGTCACAAACTTTTATTTCATTTGATTTTTTTTTCAAATAATCTTTTGTCCGACCAAAACTTCTGTATTGTTTACCAACTTTTCTTTGCCTCTTTCACGAACAACTTATATTTTCATTGACAAGCTATTATATGAAATTTAGCAACCATTATTTGTATACTTATGAGGGAAGCGGTAAATGACAATCATAAAATGGTTTGGAGGAACCGGAGGGTAACTCGAATTTTTTTTTTTTTTTTAAACTTTTAAACCTCTGATACTCCCGAATTGATACGACAATCCTACTCACTACAATCAGTTTACGATACCTAGCCCATCATACATTGAAAAACAATTAAAGATAATATTGGTCCGCCTGATTTTAACTAATATAACTAATAATCTTAACTGGTTTTAGCCTGCAGCAAAACTTGTGGGGGGCACACAGAACTTCAGAAGTTTTAATAAGATTTCAAACTGGCAGGTCTTTTTTATACCAGTCAAGTCAAAAATTGGAAAATAAGACAGAATTGATAAGCCTATGAACTTATCCTATTCAGGAACTTTAATCGAGTTTCTTTCTTTGGAAAGCAAACTCCAAATGGTTAATAACACGAAAAAATTTTATGTTAATACAATTACGATAAATTTATCTCAAACTAATTTTTTTACCACAAAAAAAATATAAATTAGTACATTAGTGAAAAAATTACCCTAAACTAACTTTTTTACTATCAAAAACTCCAAACCGGTACATTAGTGATAAATTTATCCTCTATTTATTTCCGTTAAATTAGATTAATACCTCAAACAATCACAAACTAGCACACTTATGGCAAACAGATGATAAAATCCCAAATCGATACACTAATGAATTGTTACATGTCACCCAACTCAACAATTTGACGGTAAAATTTAATGAAAACTAATATGGTGAAAATTTGTCGCAGATGTACCAATTTAGAGTTTTTTATGGTAAAAAAATTAGTTCAAGTTAATTTGAAATGCTTTATAGTATTAAATCCAATTCTAGATGGATTGCCCTCCTACTCCTAGCTCGTTCCTCATCAAAGGTCAACAACATTATTATGGTTTCACGTCGACCAGCTACAGCAAAGTTTGCGGCAAATCTCAGCTGAAGAAACGATTCTCTTTGAAACTTGAATTCAAAAATGCCGTCGCTTCTTTATAAAATGTAACTGTGAAGTGCAGCTATGAGACGATTTCCAATGTGGGAAAAAAGCCAGAAACTGCATCCTTTCCTTGAACTGTTTGTGTTTAATTGACAAAAGAGAAGGGCAACAAAAAGTTGACTATAATTGTTACAAGTTAAATAAATTAGGTCGTTTCGAGATTCAATTTAAAAGGTGAGTCTACTTTTGGATATAGACTACAATCGGAAGGCTGAAAATTACTAATATTTATTTCAATATCCATATGGCATGGTATTAGAAAAATGATCAAAACAATCCTAAACCTATTACAATTATGCCAATTCAGTCATAAACTTTTTTTTTTACCAATTGAGTCTTAAATTGCATTTGTGTATATTCAAATCCTTTGGCTAATTTTAACCAATCGGTGCTAATGGACACTAGGTGTCCTGTGGCACAACCAATACTGACGCTAATAATTTTTAATAATATTTAATATTTTTTGAATTATTTATTTATTTTCTTTTTTTTCCTTTTTGTCTCTCTCTTTATTTTTTATTTTTCCCTTCATCTCGATCCTCTAGCTAGTTGTCGGAACTAGGTGACTAGCTAGAGGTGAGGGTTGGTGAGGTTAACCCCACTGGCCGTTGGCAAAAGCAAGTGTTGCCTACCCCTAGTGAGGCTCAACCTTACCAGTGATGACGAGGCTCGAACTTGCCAGCCACTTGCGAAGCCGACCTCACCCGATGACAGCAAGGTCGAGCCTCCCTAGGGGCAATGAGGCTTGCCTTTGCCAACGGCTAGTGGGGTTGACCTTGCAAGTCCTCACCTCTGGTCGATTGTTGACGACTAAGAAGAAGATGAAGGGAAAGTGAAAGAAAAAAAAAATTGAAAAAAAAATATTATTAAAAATTGGCTAGGTCAATGCTGGTCATGTGCCACATACAACAACGTACCTCCATGTCAACATTGGCAGCCAAAATTTGGTTAGATAGACTGAATTGTTACAAATGCAAAAGGTTTAGGACTCAATTAGCCAAAAAAAAAAAAAATATGACTAAATTTGCATAATTCCAATAAGTTTATGAGTTTTTTTTCGTAATTTTCCCCACAATGTTTGACCTCCTTCCTAGATCATTAGGGCTCGAAACCTCAAATTTAAGGTTGCTATAGCTATCCTTAGCCGTGAAATCTGCCATGAATGAGAAATAAAGAGACATCTCTATGGTGAAGACCGGAAATTTCCATGTTACTTGCTCGAGGCTGCTGAGGATGCTAGTGTTGTAGTGAAGAATATGAAACACGGAAAGAAGTAAATGAAAAAAAATTAATAAACAATGCAAAACAATATCGTCATATTCAAATTCTTCCACATTAGACACCGGTCGTGACATGTGAGATGGGTGGGATAACTAGATCTTAACCTTAGCGTTTTTAAGTGACAATCGGCTAGAAGAAATTGAAATTTCATACAAAAATTTAAGATTAGATTGGCAAAGTTGGAAATTTTATGACTAAATTAGCATCCAAACTACAATAATATGAAGTCTTTTTACATAATAGTCCTTGAACATTCTAACTCTTCTCCTCCATATAGTTTGAGATTCGACCTCAAACTCAAGCATGTGGAAACTTATTCTATTAGGCAAGCAAAGAAGGGGAATTAAGAAGGGGAATTACACATGTAATCTTCCTTCCCTTATTATAGAAGATTATGCCACACGGTTATGATATGTATTAAAGCCACAAGTCTTAAGTTTAAATAATTAAGTTTAGATGGGCTTACCGATTCTAAGTGGATATTGAAATATATGCAAGCATCCGAATTGCCAACAAATGATCTCTTTCACAACTGGGGAAAAAATAGAGACAAAAGAAAGATTGAACTCGAATTTTTGGATGATTTACAAAGAACCTAAAGTTAGTCGGTCCAAATAGGACTTTCCTTTTGTACAACAAATGAATGAATACAAATGAATGAACAAATTATCAAGCTAAAGTAAAACTCCTTAATAAAACAACGTGAGAAAAAGGAACGGTAATCACAGGAACAATGGATCTATCTTGGGAGCCATCTTGCCAAACAAGAACTTGAGATCATTCTCAAGAGGAGACAAGTTCAAGTCCAGGCCCATAATCCTCTTATAGCTGCTATTCGACCTCTTCAACAGAGGGATCATCGAACCGACAGCGAAAATCTCGTCCATCTTCATCATGTCACCGCTCATTAGCTCGGCCCTGTGTCTCCTCATGTGGCCTCCCAAGGCTTGCCCCGATGCGAACTTCAGCCCGCATATCGAGCACTCGTGCATCTTGGGCTTTGCCATTGAGCCCAACGCCAGCTTGGTGCAGTCTTCCAGCTTCGTTGTCTCCAGCAGCCTTGGCTTCTTGTGGCTCGCTCGGTGGCCGCCGAGTGCCTGGAATGACGAGAACCGGCGGTTGCACGTCTTGCACTCGAAGTTGTCCTCATCGTGATGCACGGCGGCTTTTTTAGGGTTTGTGTTGACCCCGTGGGAGAGAAGCATCAGGCATTTCGCCATGTCCAGGCTCATCCCTTCGCAGTCATCTCTGGTTCTTTTCAACGTCGGCGCGCAAGAGAATGTCATTGATGGAATAGTTATCTTGCGAAAGGAATGTGGAGATGAAGCGTGAGAAGCGTGTTTGGGGGTATTTATATGCGAAATATCCAGTTGAGAATGCGGCTCAAACATTTTGACTTGACTAATGTCTTAAATTAAGAAACGGCGTTTGGTAAGAGAAACATCCCCCCAGCTCGAGCGCGGACGAGGAAGGAAGGTCAGGTGCATTTTTGTGATTTACGCAGAAAACACGTGTACGTGCGGAATAGTTTGACTAGTCTTGCTCGAGTCTTTTCCCACGTGGTGGGTTCTGGTTGAACAGTCACAAGACCACTTGCAAAAGAGTGAGGCATTATTTAAATTGCACGAGTCAAAATTGGCGGGATTCTTTGAAATGTCGGATTTGTTCTAGATGCTCGGAGCTTACTGCGTACAATTATTCGACCTTTCTTGTCGCGGTCGTTACAAAATCATTATGCCGCGTAGGACCAAAAGAACAACTGCTACGGTCTCAGATGCTCCTTTGTTCTTCGACGCCGCCACCAAATAATTAAAAAAAAGAAGAAGAGGAAAATAGTAAGATCCTCATACAAGTAAGAGCTGTACAGTTTGGAAAATTTGTCAAGTCCTCATTCATTCTATTATATATATATATATATATATCAATTCAATTCAATTCAAAATATTATTAATGTATTAATTTATTCCTAAACATTAGCTTGAAATTCTAATATAAATTGTTAAGACAATTTTCTCAGAAATTGCTAACATATTAACGTGCCACATATTACTATATTTTATTGTGATCTTGGTGCATTCTTCACTTTTTTCTTTGTTATTTTTCTCCACCATATGTTGATTGGAAACAGTAGGGGGATTGCGTGGTCCAGGCATAACCCTCTAAGATGTCGTTTTATGTCACTCCTTTCATTTTGTATGTGACTTGCATGGACTTATTTTCTTTTCCAAATTTTATTACGGACATAAAAAAGTTACGAAATGGCGAATATGTTTGTCTATTTTAGTATGTGAACGTTTATAAAGGTTGTTCTCCTTATGAAGATCTATAATAATGTATATATGTAGATTAAGTAATGTCCGGAGCTAATAAACATAATAAAAATATGTTAGTAGTGCCCATAATTGGTGGCAATTTTTTTTGTCCAAATGCAATGTTCGCTGTCAACAGGACGGAAGCATGCAAATTTGGACCGAGTTAGATTTGTCCTGATACAGTGATACTGGCTTATCCATTAAAATAACATTATTTTTCTTAGGTAACAACAAGGAGCCCAAGGTAAATATGGTAGGTTTGAAGGCCATTATAATATTTAGTTCAGGCTAAATAATTCTAAAATGCATGTTTTTTCCACGAATTCGTCGTCGTGTGACTCCACTACACTTGTCAAGAATTTGTCCGTCCCTAAAACGCCTTGTGTAAAAAGCATTTGAATTATAAAAAGTCATGTGTGGGAGCACCGCATACTAAAATTAGTGAAAAAAGTATCAAAAAAATTATAAACCTATTACACTAGTATCAATTTAATCTTAAACTTTTTAATTGGACTAATTTAGTTCTAAATATTTTTGCATTAGTACCTAATTGAGTCCATCCGATCAAATTTTATCAGAAATAGCTTACATGAAGGTCAAATGTCCTACGTGGCAAGGTAGACGCTAAAGTAAATATTTTTTTAAATTTTTTTTGGTTGAATTTTTATAGTTCTGTTTTTTTTCTTTTACATTCTGTTATTTATTTATTTATTTATTTGTGAGAGCCGGCAAGGGCCTCGGGGAGAGAGAAAGAGATGGAAGGTGAGCAACAACGAGTCGCCGACCATCGCAGGAGTTGAGGAGAGGCCTTGATGGCGCATCCAGAGGGGTTGCGGCGCCTCAAGTCCCTCCATGCCGGTGGCCGGAGAGCCGAGTCCACTGTGCAGATCAAGATGGAGGATACGATCTACTACACGGTCAAAGAGGACGAGTACAACAATCTCATAGCCAAGCGTCGCGAAGACTCCGGGGTTTCACCGTCAACAATGACAGCCTCCTTGGATACGCTGACAAGGGCGAGGAAGAGGAGTGGACCAGAGAACCCAATTGCTGCTCTGGTGAAGAATCAGAAGGTTAGAAGTCCAAATGCTTATGGGTCTTCTACAATTAATCGTTAATTGTCCTGTGGATTTTGTTGATTTCGTTGGTTCGAAACGGTCTTGCAGGAGAGAAGATTAAGAAAAGGAAGACGGAGAAGAAGGATCCGGTGGTGAATAAACCTGCACCATCTTCCCTATCTACAGCAGCAACATCGATGGCAAAGAAGAGGTAGCCTTTAAGAGAGAGAGAGAGAGAGAGAGTAACGAACAGAAAAGAAGAGAAAAAATATATATATTTTTAAAAAATATTATTAAAAAATGTCAACATCAACATTAGGCAAATCACATAAAACATTACCGTTAATGTAGGGACGATTGACGTCCATGTAAGCAATTTTCGATTAAAATTGATTGATTACTCAATTGGTATCAATGACAAAAGGTTTAGGACTAAATTGGTCCAATTAAAATATTTATAAATGAATAGGTATTAATATAATAAGTTTAGAATTTTTTTTTCGTATTTTTCCCTAAAATTAACACATCTGGTGATGGTAAATGCGATCAAGATTATTGGTTAGATTAGAGTAGTCATCTACACTCTCCTAAGAATTTCTTTCTTGGGTAGTAAAGATCAACTTCAATAGATGAATCTCTCTTATGAAATGTGCTATAACCTCATAGACCCCGAGTGACTTGCTCAAACATGGATTTAGTTTTTGTTTGTTTGTGAGAAAACTATATTCAGAAAATTACTTTCCAATTTTTCTATATTTGAATGATAGAAAACTGATTGATATACAAAAAACGTTTTCCATGAACAAAAGCAACAAGTTTATATTGGAGGAAAACGACTTCCTTTTCTAGTAAGAAGAAAATAAATTTTCCTAAACCAAATAAATTTTGTCCAAAACAAAAAATTAATTAAATGAAAACTAACAATTTTTATTTGAAAATGATTTCCATGAAAAATATTTTCCTTTATCATAATATTTTCAATGAAATAAACACAACCTTATTAACATTTTTTGGTGTAGAGAATTGAATTTTTAAATCTTCAGATACATGTCCTTTTTCCGCTAAAAATTAACAGGTTTGATTTTGAGACTTGAGCTCAACTTTGTTTACCAATAATTCGGTACTTTAGGCTAATAAAAAATAGTTCCGTCCCAATTCTAGCTAACCCAAAATCACGGGGGCCCATATAGGCCATAAACCCTAGACGAAAATGACAGAAGGATTTATATCCAAGATTATGACTGAAGGGGGAAATGACGGAGATCGTGACATCTTCATAAATTGACCAGCAAGGTTCGAACTTTGACTTCTTTCTTTTTGGTTGGAAAAGTGCGATCTTCTTTAGCTAACTCAAAGAGTTCGAGTACAAAGGACTTAAATTGAAACCACAGTGAGACCCAAAGGGCTTCCAAAGAGGAGTTGGACAACCAATTGAAAGGTAAGGACCTAGTTCGTTATCATATTAGACTCTCTACTGCAGTGGACCAATCTCAAGTTCGTAAAGCCTAGTAGTTAAAACGTAGCCTCGGCGATAAGAGCGTCCACTTCCTTGAGCAATGATATGCTCCTTGAAGTGTCTTCACCTCTACTTTAATTAACACTTCTTTACTCATCGTAGGATTAATTTTTACCTTCCATCCTTTTATCTTCATGTTTACTCTTACTAATATACAAGCAAACATTTTTTTTTTTTTTTGTTTCACCCCAATTAGAAAGAAACCGTAGATACTAGCCTCCTTTCCCTCTGCATCTCTACCGAAACCATAAATCAGTCGCCTACAACCAATGGGACTGTTCCATTCCTTCCCCACCCCTGTAAGCTCCATAACTTAGTAACTACTCTATCTACTCTATTTATAGCTCATCATAAGTCGTGCTAGTTGTGGCTCTTTGTCGATTAAGTCTGGCCTTACTTACTGATGCTCATGTTTTTGGACTTAGTTTTCGGTTAATATTTTCCATGGGCTAAAACTAATCACCTTGTTGACTAGTTGCACTTACCGACTAAGAGTCTTCAACAATTGGTAAGTTTTGCTTCCACTCCTCCTCTTTTAGCCCAAGTCAACAGTCAATGACTTGGGCATTTTTTGGTATTAATATGGTACATTTTATTTTCGGTTTTCTTAAATATCCGCACTCAATCATTATATGCAAATTTATGAAGTCACATCTAACGTTTGCACCTTTTCATCTCAAATCTTTTTGTCGGCTGCTCTGCACGCTTCCTATCACGTCTCTTTGGGAAACTCCCCGTCGCATTAGCTTGAGAAGCCTATTTATTGAGATTGCACTCATCGCCAAAGATCATACCTTTTTATCTGGTTATTTTCGCTCCGAGTTCTCCTCAACCTTTAACTCCCAAGCTTTCTTCATGGCGCCTGGGACTCGATCGTCGATACTCTCTACTAGCCATCTAGGAACGCATTTCACTTGATTCCTTACTCTCCGGAAGCTTCAGAGACATGATACAATTTCTCTAGAATTCATGTATAAAATCAAAGAAGACGCTAATCAAGTCATTCTAGCTCCCTATTTTAAATCTCTTCCAATCCCACAAATTTTTTAAGGGATAAGTGTTATGGAAGTCTTCAAATATGTCATGAAAATGCAATTGAATTCTAAAATTTTCAAAAAATGCAATCAAGTTCTAAAACTTCCAAAAAGTGTAATCAAGTTCTAAAGCATTTCACGAAAGTACAATTAAATCCTAAAACTTTTAAAAAGTGTAATCAATAGAAGGATTTGGTTGTATTGATTTGATAAGTTCTAGAATTTGACCATACTTGTTGAAAATCTTATGACTCAATTGTACTTTTGTAAGAGCTGAATTGCACTTTTTGAAAGTTTTAAGTTTCAATTGTACTCTAGTAATAAGCTTTATAATTTTCAATACACTTTTCCCAAATTTTTATCAATGTTTTTCGTGTTATCATCAAAGGATCTTTCCTATCCATCAAGACTTTGTCTCTAAAATTGATCATCAATATTATCTACTAGCCATCTAGGAACGTATGTCGCTTGATTCATTACTCTCCAGAAGCTTGAGAGACGTGGTAAATTTCTCCTCAATTCATGTATAAAATTGAAGAAGATGCTAATCAAGTCATTCTAAGTCCCGATTTTAAATCTCTTCCAATCTAACAATTTTTTTTTATGGGATAAGTGTACTGAAAGTTCTAAAACATGTTATGCAAATGCAATTGACCCTTAAACTTTCAAATAGTGCAATTAAGTTCTAAAGCTTCCAAAAGGTATAATTGAGTCCTAAAACCTTTCACGAACGAGCAATTAAATTCTAAAACTTTCAAAAAACGTAATAAAAAAAGAATTTAATTTGACAAATTTGATAAGTTTTTAAGACTTAATTATACTTTTTGAAAATTTTAGGATTCAATTGCACTTTAGTAACAAGTTTTAAGGTTGAAATGCATTTTTTGAAAGTTTTAAACCTTAATTGCACTTTTGTAAACTTTCAATACACTTTTCCCAAATTTTCATCAATGTTTTTCACACTATCATTAAAGGATCTTTCCTATCCATCAAGACTTTGTCTCTAAATTTGATCATCGGTATTCTCTACTAGCCATCTGAGAATGTGTGTCACTCGATTCAATATTGTGAGACCCTCAATATTGACCCCGTAAGGATCAGCCATAAGATCCTGAATGGATCAACCATGGGCCATTGGCCATAGAATTGATCGGTTCAATCAGTAAGGCATCAAGGATCGATCATGGTCTGACCGACCGACCGACTGGTCCTAAACTAGTTGGGGTGTCAGCCATGAATTTTTTACCGACTATACTGATGGGATGGGATCACTAGCTTGTAAGATGATCTTTTGATCAGGAAGATTGATCACGAGATGATTTTGGATAGACGGATGATCATGGGTCGATCCGATCGGTCGCAGTTCCCAGCCGCGGGTGATTCCGCCCGGCTATGCACAAATACACGAACAATCCGACTTGACCTAATGCGATCATCTTCCAACCGAAAATGCATCATTCCCTATTTAATTTTTAGTGATCGAAAAGGAATCTTGAATTAGTGATGTCCAATCGTGGATTAGTAATGCGCCAACCATGAACCATACGAATGGATCGAGTGTCGACCGGAATGAGCTTAGGGATAGACCTGGCTATTCCGTCACTAGTTCTAAGGTTCATGAGCGCCTTAGCTTAGTGCTAGGCCATGGGTAGCCTTAGGATTAGCCTTAAACTGATTGAAGGACAATCGACCCTTTAGGCCGATCGACCGTCCAAAGGATTGGTTCGGGTGAGCATGGGGTGCGATGGCCGAACCTCGGGTGTACGTGATTCTGTTTTTTGAGATGTACCTAATGATCCATTTTCCGGCCTTGGCACCAACCTAGACAATGAATTTCTCCGGACCACTTTTTTGAAGAAGAAAATGATAAAATGAAAATTTTCTAGAATACCCTAACTTTTTCACGAATGAGGTTGACTTATCAGTCCACTTAGATTTTTCTACATATGGCCATAATTATCAAGGATTTACCTTGGGAATTAAGCAAAGTATCCAAGCCAAGTGTCCCAACAAAAATAGGACACTGTCGCGACCTACCCCTCGGGGGGAGGGAACAGGTTTAGGGGTATTGCCTATAGGATGCACTTATGGCCCTTGATTAGGCACGAGCTCTCCCAAGCCCATACCCCACATGACATTGAGATATTTTTTAGGAGTTTTGCAAAAAGGAGTTGCCACTAGCCTATTGGGGTCAGCTAGGAATCAAGTAAGGTATGGGAGTATACCTCACTTCCTACGTAACCAAAGAATCTAGGGTCGGGGACTTGATTAAACTAATTAATCAATTAGTGCCCTTTCGGTACCTAATCTTGTTCATTTCAAAATAAATGATTTTTGTCAAGCAGCTTGGATTGATTTTATACCTATCCACTAACATGTGAGGTGATCATGCGGGTGCGCAATCATTACAGTATCAATCATAACTATCAAGATCCTAATTGCGGTAAAATTAACACATGCCACTAAGCAATTGCAAACATAGTTAAATAGATAAATTAAACATGCAATACAATTAATATACGAGCAATTAAAGGCCTAAATATGCTATAAAGGCAATACATGGCCATTCCTAATCAAAACCTACATTTTTTCGGATTTCAATTTTTTAATTTTTTAAACTAATTTTTCTTTTTTTAAATTTTTTTTTAAAAAAATATTATTTTAATATTATAATAATATAATATATTTAAAACGAACTGGGTTGGATCCCCGGGTTGGGTCTGACCCAGTTCGGTGCAAAGGGCCCGGGATCGGGCCAAAGGGCCCAAACCCGGACTGAATTGGGCCAGGCGGCCCAAACCCGGACTGAATTGGGTCCAGCTGAGTTGGGTCTGATATGTAGGCCCAGTCTGGTCTAAGTTTTTTAAAATAAAGCTCCACATGCAAAAACAGCCCAAGCCCACAAGCAAAATGCCCAAACTCCCAAACTCAGCCCTAAATCGTTCAAAAACCCTACCCGGTTTGGAGGCTTCGCCCGACTCGGCCGTGACCCGATTTCGTGCTCTCCCTTTAGGGCGTCTTTGCGGCGGCTCGCGAGGATCGGGGGACGCTAGCGACTCGGCGGCGGCGGCACGGTGGATGGCGGCGGCGTGGTAGGCGGCAGCACGGTGGATGGCGGCGGCGCGATAGGCGGCGGACGACGGTAGCAACAGCAGGAACGTCAACGGTGGCTCGGACGGTGTCGGGTTGAGGCTGCGAAGAGGGCAGCGGTGGTCGCGATTGGTCGGGCGATAGCATTGCGGCTCCTGGGTAGTAGTGGCAACATGGATAGGATCGCAAGTAGCAGTGGCTCGGGGCCTACGTTCCAGCATGGCAGAGCAGATGGTGACAGCTCGGACGGCGTCGAGGTCGGCGAACAGGGGCTCGGCCGCTACAAGTTGCGTGGCGAACAAGGGCGGAGGAGAGGCACGGCTGCAGGCGCGCGGAGGTGCAGCATTGGCGACTAGCCGCAGGAGCGACGGTGCTTGGGCGAGCTGTTGTGGCGCGGTAACAAAAGATGGAGGCAGTTGCGGGTCGTGGATGAAGCTGAGGCAGCGGCGGCTGGCGAAGGTGCCGATGATATGAACTCTGGCAGCGATGGTGAAAGGGGCAATAGCGGGGCTTGTCAGCGACGGTGGCGGTGGAGAGGCACGACTGTAGGTGTGCGGAGGCACAGCGTTGGCGACTGGCCGCTGGCGGTGGCGGTAGCGCCGCCGCTTTTCACGAGCTCTCTCTTTCAAGTTCCCTGCCCCTACTCTCTATGTTGCTTTCCTCTTTCTGCCCTCCTTCTCTGTCTTTTTTCCTTTTGCTCTGGGCTTTCCTGCGCGAAGATGGAGAAGGGAGAAGGCAGGCTCGCGTGGGCCGAGCGCAAGGGAAACGGGCCGGGCACGCGAGAGAAAAAGAGAGACGGGCAGTGGGTTGGGCTAAGAGACACATTGTAGCTAATAATGGCTATCCTATAGCCTTAATGCCACCTTGAGTTTTATAGGTTTTGACTTCCCAATTTTTCAAAATTGCTGGATCTTTCATATTTTCCAATTTTATAGAGCTCTTTATGCTTCGAATTTGGAGAAACTTCCTTCATGAAAGTTGTTCAAAACATTTTATTCTATAACATACTTAAATTTTATATTTTTCTAAGGTGAAATGGTTGGGACGAAAGCCTAATCAATTACCGTATAGAACCTAACCAGTATAGTGAAAACGGTAACCAAGTTACTTTCTTGAATTTTTATAAAATCTTCCCTTTCGAACTTGGACATACTTCCTTCAAAAAATTTTAAAATTACATCCATATCTACAACATATTAAAATTTCAAAGTGTTTTGTAAAGATTTGGATTTTGAAATAAATCTCTCTCTCTCTGACCGTTGGATATGCTTAAAAGACGATTTTTTTGGTTGTGTTCAATGATTTACTGCTCTTTCCATAGAATGAATTTGGTTTAAATTCTTTTTTTTTTTCTAAGGTCTTCTCTACAACATATTAAAATTTTATAATTTTTTGAGTCCATTTGATAAGGTAATGGTATTGATTTCAAAAGTTGCTCAAAATTGTTTTCTCCTTAGAATGGGAGAACCACATTCCTAGCTTGGAGAGGAAGGGGGCTGCACACCCAACTTGAGGAGCAAGCTAATCTAGAGACTTCTTGATTTGAAGATAATAATGCATTTAATACTTTTGGACCTTAGTGTGTTAAAGAGAAGAAACTTGGAGAGCAAGTTGGCTAATGTGAACACATCTAAGCCTAATAATTGCAAAATCTTGGTAATTAATGAGAGAGGTGAGTCACCTACTTAGGTGTCCCCTAAAATGTTAGGTGAATCTTAGGTTATGAAGGCCCTAGATTGTAGCATTTGTAAACAAGGTAAGGACCAACCAATTAGAAAAAAAAACATTAGGCATCAAAGGGGCTTATGTGTCCCTTAGGCATCATAGGCAATAATGAGTCTCGATTGAGTCTTGGAGAGTAAGCAAATAAGTGGACCAATCACAAGCCAACACCAAAGGACCTAGGCATCAACTCAAGAAGATAGGTAGGCCAACTCGTCATTTAGGCATAATCATGAGTTTGCATAAAAATCTAAGAGGAGGAGGCCTATAAATACAATGAGCCATCCTCACATTTTAAGGCTTGGCCTTTCTCTTCTTTCCTCTCCCTTCCTCTCCCTTCCTGTCCTCTCTTTCACGCCCTTCTCTTCCAAGCCACCCTAGACGCCGATCGACCACCAAAGAAGCATCTTGGAGCTAGGTCCAAAAAGTAGTAAGTAGATTTTCCTAACTCTTTAATAGGACGATGTGCTACGCTTATCAATTTTAAGATCATGTCATCATTTGCTTGTGTTGACTTTGTATTGTTATGCTTGTTGTGTTTCTATTACTTGTTGTTGCATCGAGTAAGTTCATTATCTCGCGTGAGTGTCGAGCAAACCTAGATGTTGAGGAATGGTCTCAACGACTTAAGATGTGTGCCCAGATGGGTGCACGACTAACACTTGATCCCAAGACAATATTGAGGCATGTTGTTACTCGGGACAAGTCATGGGTTGATGCCGAAGCTGGAGCGAACGGTTCTAAGTCTAGACCACGAGCTTGAATCGCATCCGGCATGAGTTTAATTTAGTAAGACATAAGAGTCGTTCATTAGTTCACCTTGCATGGCACGCCTTCGGGCCTTTCATCAGCTAAAAGTTGAAAGATAAAATGAATCGATTGATACTTGAAACGCATAGACACACAATGGACTTATATGTTGACGTTGGGAGGTGTTGGGTCATTGCTTGGGGTAAAGTCTCGGATGCCATCCCGATATTGAGATTGTGGACGATGCCGGTCCGGGTGAGGCCAATGCCTGGGGGTAACCCTCGATGCCATCCTAATAATGAGATCAGGATGATGCCGGTTGCCAAGGGGGGGACCGATGCCCAATTGTTACCGGAAGAGTCGATTAATTTCGACTAATATGATACTAAAAAAGAAAAATGAAAGTCCACGTGTGGTCCATGACTGATACATATGTGATGCTTGCAAAAGCTGGGTTTGTTTTGGTATGTATTATTAAGTGATTGCATCAAGTTGAGCATATGTTTGAATTGGGTCACTTAATGCTTGAACGAGTTTCATGAGATGCACGCATCCTTTTTTGTGACTGAAAATGATCATAAGCCATAGATCTTTGGAAAGCTGGTTCATATGCACTAACTTCTTGCCTTTGAATCTTGAAAGCACATAGATGGTTGAGAGCCTTTCATATGCATAAGTAAGGCAATGCACGAACCTTGCTATTGATTTGTCATCGACAAGTAGGTGGTGACCTTGTATCTGACGATCGACGGCGAGATGTCCTCTTATAGGAGAATTAGGGATTTTTGCTTACTAAGTCATTGACTCACTCTTGTTGTTTTCACAATTTCACGTTTGTATGGGTGAACCAATCCTGCTGACTATCCATCCCAACCTCCCTATTGATATGACTACCACCGTAACGGACATAGTAGACTTAGAAGGGGACATCATTTATCGAAAGAAAACTACTACTTTATGGGTCCAAGAAGGGAATGAACCTAGCATTGCAGCCGCTTTTGGAAGCAACTCGTTAAAGGAGCTAGGTTACCCCAACCTTTTGATTGACTATATATGGAAATTGAAATGAATAGCCCAGGACTAGGATGAGCATGTAGTCAAAACAGCTTTTGATATGTGAATATGTATATGAATATGTTGCTTTTATTTGCTTGGCTTGCAGATGACTTGCCTGGCTTCCATGTTTATTTGTATAGGAATTCTTTATGATCACTTGCGTATATGCTTAACTAAAGATAAAAGACTTTCGGGATGTTTGATGTTGCCTAGGGCATCGATGCTAACCTGTCGGATCATGCGCTCATGCCAGAGGTGGGGCAGGGGTGTAATGACCTGAATCCAGGTCACGAGGTTATCCTTGCGACGTCCCAAGTGCATCGCCGTCCCGTTTTATTTCTATCTTTTCTTATGAACAATGCGAAAGCATGAATACATCAACACCCATACAAAAACAAACATGGGGAAGCAAGGGATACACACATCACAATAATATATTATACAAGACTATTCTTTGTACAAACCCCTGTTACGAGAATTCTACTCTTTCTAATATACATCCAATTTATTTTTCTCCGTAAGGCTGGGGCAACCTTAACTCCTCTAAAGAGGACATCTTACAAACTTGGCTTCCCCTACGATAGGCTGGCTCCCTACTCGTCGTCCACGGTCCATACCTACAAGTCTAAAAAATAATAAGAATGAGTTATAGACCCAGTAAGTAAAACCACTAAATAGTGCTTAGGATGGCATCTTGTCACCGAACCAAAGCATATCGGTCTCGACTTCAAATAAGTGCCGATGGAAAATCAACAGTATAACACGTGCTTTGCCTTGACTAAAACAAACGAGAATTCTCAACTACTTGTAAAATAGGCATGGCCAAGTTCATATAATGGTATATAAAATATGCTCGTGACTTTCAAGACTCGAATAGCATATAAAGTATGCACATGACTTTCAAAACCCAAATGAGAGCTTATTAAATATGCACGTGGTTTTCAAGGTCAAGGCAAGGCAATTAACATATGCACATGAATATTATAAGGTCAAACACACGAGATTCATTTATTAATCAACCGAAATCCATCGGTTCTTCTGAAATCCATTGGGCATCACCTCGAAATCCATCAATGACAACATCGCCTCGAAATCCATCGATGGTGGCATCGCCTCGAAATCTATCGGTGACGGCAACATCTCGAAATCCATCGATGACGACTAGTTTCTTCATGTGACCACCCAACCAAGAATTTACGCAAACTCAAATCTTATTTCGATTGTTACTTGTTGCAACCAAAACCCGATGGCGTGCTCATGTAGGTGTGTGTCATTACCTAGCAAATTAACCTAAACGATGAACCGAGTGCGTATGTTACCCACAGCTTGAGCCGATCCGTCTTAGCGCTGGCCTAGAACCACACACGGCTCAGAGTTGGCATATCTCAATACCAACCTGAGTCCAAGCAAGGCTCGTATTGTCACACTTCGACGCTGGTCTCATAACCTAGCGAAAACCCATCGTGACTCGGGGTGTGTCCACACGTGGACAATTAAAACATGAGTAAATCATACAAAAGACAATCGATGACATCACACACACAGTAAAGCACAAGGGAGTTCATGCTCGATCCAATAACGTAACGCATTGCCCTAGCCAAGAGTTAGGGGTTCTATTTACCGCTTGAGGGGGTGACGTTTGGCCTAAGATGATCGAGCAAGGAGGGCGTGTGGGCAAGGAGGCCTAAGAGGAGAAAGAAGCATACAAGGAGAGAGGGAGAGGAGAGGAAGTGATGTATGTGGAATGAGGGGTTGGTGCCTCTATTTATAGGCCAACCTCCCATTATTGCTCTTCCAATTGGAAAAATAAGATTTCTTGACATAGCACCCTTGATTGAGGAGGTGGCATGCCTAGATTTTAGGAAGACACTTGCTCTCTTCATATTAGACTACCTAAGGCATGAATCATCTTGTATTTAATGAGGTGTAATGATGTTGAAGACACCTAAGCCTTGTGATTTACCCCCTTCATTTAATGCCTATATTTGGTGTAATTATTGGCTTTGGATTTGTTCTTATCCATTGCTTACCCTCCGAGGCTTGAGATACTTAAGGAAAACTTGTCTTCCAAGACTAACTCTAGGATCATGATATGCTAAGATTATAGGGACACCTAGGATCATGAATCATCCATTTCATTTAATGAGCATTGGACAACTAGGCTCATGAGTCACATTCTTACATTTATGATCAAGACAAATAAAGCACATGACTCCTCACCCCTTCATTAAATTACAAACTTCCAAAAGTCATTATGGCAATCCTAAGAATTAAGCTAATATGGATGCTTCTACTATTGAGTGGGAATTTTTTGCGTTCATCTACGATCAATTATCTTATTCGGGCTGAGGTTCGCAACTAATTCATGGCCGGGCTCAAAACCAGCTCAGAGGCCATTTCTCTTGATCGATTGGGGGCCCAAATTATGGATGTCACAACTCTCCCCCTTAAAAAAATTTTGTCCTCGAAATTTTGAGTACATATCTAGTTTCTCAAGAAGACATGGGTATTGACGCTTTATTGTTTCCTCACTTTCCCACGTTGCTTCCTCTATACCATGGTGTCGTCATAGGACCTTTACTAAAGGAATGGCCTTATTTCTCAGTACTTGCTCCTTTTTATCCACAATCTACACTGGCTCATCAGCATACGACACTGTGTTGTCCACATCGATCTCTTCGAAGTCTAGTACATGTGCTGGATCGAGCTTATACTTTCTCAACATTGATACATGAAACACGTCATGTATTTGAGCAAGTTTCGGTGGTAGCGCCAACCAATACGCCAAATTCCCAATCCTTTCTAAAATTTCGAAAGGTTCTATGTACCTTGGGCTTAACTTCCCTTTTCTTTCAAAAACGCGATACACCCCTTATAGGTGATACTTTAAGGAAGACATGATCACCTACTTGGAACTCTAGGGCTTCTGCGTCTATTTGTGTAGTTCTTTTGTCGACTTTGGGTAGTTCTAAGCCTATCCCTAATTACTTGTACAACATCTGTTGTGAGTTGAACTAGCTCTAGACCAGTGACCTTCCTTTCCCTGACCTTGTTCCAACAAACTAGAGTCCTGCAAGCTTGACCATATAATGCCTCAAACGGTGCCATCCGATGCTTTGTTGATAACTATTATTGTATGCGAATTCAATGAGACGTAACTGCTTGTCCCAGCTTCCTTTAAAATCAATGACACGGGCTCGTAGCATGTCTTCTAGCATTTGGATGGTTCTTTCTATCTGGCCATCTGTCTGTGGGTGATATGCTGTGCTATACTGGAGGTTCGTTCCCATCGCATCTTGGAGGCTTTGCTAGAAGATAGCGGTGAATTTGGGGTCTCGATCCGACATGATTGTCATCGGAACTCCATGTAATTGCACAATTTGTCGAACATGCAACTTAGCATATTCTTGTAATGAGGAGTCTTTACGTACCATGAGAAAATGGGCCGACTTTGTCAGCCTATCAACAATCACCAAAATGGAATCATTTCCTCTTTGGCTTTTCGGCAACCCCAATCCATCGTTATTGTGGCACCCCTCGACGGCCCCCGAACCGTTAGGGTCGCCACAGTTCGATTACCATTCTCTTGCTTGACCTGAAGGTCTATCAATCATGGGGGTTTATATCATTTAGATCGGTCCCTGCGCAATTTATATGGCAGAAGCGTATCCAACAATTCCCTTCCCTATATTCAGAAAACGATGCACACCAACTAACCATTTTATATAAGTTAAAGCCGAACACTTTTATTTACATAACTTGATGGACATCATTAGTCGGTACATCAAAATGCCAAAGTTTTCTATACTCGGCTATTTTTCAAAAGATGACCGACATCTCTTCCAACTATATGACCGACATATACTTAAAGTCCATCGATCAGTGTCGGCGTCCAAAAGTTCCTTCCTCTCGTTGTCCTTCTCCTCACGGCCATATCCAACCACTCGGTCCATCTGCTGGTGGCGATGGCAATAGAGGTATCTTGTCTAGTCTGAAATGTTAGTCCCCAAACGGGGTGAGTACAACCACTCAGCAGTAAAAGATTCATCAAGCTATATCAAGCATTACTATTAATATCCAGATTGAAGTATGGTAGACAAAATAGGCAATCCATGAATGAGTATGCATCCAAACCATATAACTCTTCAATGCAACGACCAGTGCATTTCCAACCAATAAGATGCATCGTATCCAGCCACACAAGTCCCGATCATGGGGCCAAACCGTAATGACACGTCCCATTCCATGTCATACAATTTAGTCCCATAACCAGACCACACTCACACTTAATATAATCATCAATTTTAATCATTCAAACGGTTTTATCCCCCCAGAGGACCAATGTTTGCGTCCTTCTGGGATTCCACACCCAACCTGGCATCGCGGAAGCCTCCGGGCATGTATTCCAAATACAACTGGGCATCCAAAGAGCATCGACTCATTCGAACCTCTGGGCATCTCGCATCCCACCTGGCATCACGAGGAATCACTGGGGACCATAGACATGGTTACCCCTAACCTCCGGGCATGTATCATAATACAACCCCTCACCCTCCGGGCATGTATCATAATACAACCGGGCATCCCGACACTCCCGGGGAAAACATCTGGGCATGTATTCAAAATACAACCAGGCATCCAAAGGGCATCGACCCATTCGAACCTCTGGGCATCCCGACTCCCGGGACATCGTTGACCCGAGGGCTCAACGGTAACATTTAGCATTTTAATTCACAAAACATTTTCAAATGCTAAAACAAGATGTCTCATGGACCCTCTATCACATCCCAATATTGTACAAATATCCACAGCCAATACCATCATAACACATAGCCATTCGAAACACCTTCACTTTCGGACACTTTGGTGAAAATTCAAGAACAGAATAGCCCGATTTTTACAATGCACAATTCTGGTAAAAATTTTGAAATAAATACTAAATGGACTCAGAAAATTATGAAATTTTGAGACATTATAAAATAAACATAGTGGAAAATATCTCATGAAGAACACCATACCAAAAGAACTTCATACAATTCGATACGGTCCATATATCACAGCTTTCAAAATTTCAGCATTACAGTGTGCACAGTTTCGAAAATAGTTTCGATTAAATATCTAAACGAACTCCAAAAATTATGAAATTTTGATATGTTATAGATAACACCTAGAGGTAAATATCTAATGAAGAAATATAAATCCAATTCGTTCTAGGTTAATAGCTATAGACGATTTAGTTCCTCCTATTCTCCGTACTGTTTTTCCAGATTAAGTCCTTTCAAAGAAAATTCGTTTCACCGACCTAAACATGTCCATTTCTTCTCAATTTTCAGTATGTCATTTATCAGAATGTCGTATACAACTTCCATTAAGGACACAAGATCAAATTTCATCTGGATGATTTTATAAAAATTCACAGAATCATACTAGGTCAAGGTAACTTTTTCCAGATCCAGTTTCTTCAAAGGAAGATGGTTTCACCGACCTATACTTGTTCATTTCCTCTAAATTTTTGATATATTATACTTCAAGAAGTCCTCTACCACTTTAATTCAGGAGTCGAAGTGAGATTCCAACAAAAAAGCTACTTTACAGTCCACGAAATCACTAAAGGTCAGCACAACAAATTCCAGATTTTGTTTCTTCAAAGGAAAATCATTTCACCAAGAAATACTTGTCCGTTTTATCTCAAATTCTAGTATGTTACTCATCAAGATGTCCTCTACAACTTTCTTCAAGGAATTGAAGTTAAATTGTGGCTAGATAATTACAGAAAAATCAAAAAGTTGCCGAGGGTCACACTGTTCTTTACAAAACAGTTCACAAATCTAACAATAATCTTTCCTACTCCTTGAACTTCGACCTCCAGCATCCACATTCAAATGTATATAAGTACTATACACCACATCACAGCTTTATCACTTCCAAAATTCTCCATAGTCAGCTTTTTAAATTCTTATTTCATGTGTAAATTCGAAATTCGCATGGTATGCCCTATTCTCACCTAGTTTCCTTGATCTAACTCCATCCTACATATCCAAAGTCCCACATGCAGCTCTAAAATTTTACCTTTCTCACATCTACCAACTCTTCTCTAGGTACTAACAGCATGCAACACATAGATTGAAGAACTTTTACTTGCCTTGATGTCCTACGGTTCAACGGCGTGTGGTGAGACGGCGAGGAGTGCGTGGCTCAGCGACGGCGAGCTTGAACGGCATCGACGGCGGCAATGCGCACGCATGGCGGGGACTAATCTCCTTCTTCTTTTCTCGCCGACTCACTCTCTCGGTTTCTCTCGCTCAAGCTCTCTCTTTGCTCGCTGGTTTTCCTTTTTCTCTATCTCTCTTCCTCTCTCGGTTACCCACTTTCACGAGCACAAGATCACTGGTTTTGTTAAAACCAGTCAACAAAAGAGAGACATGTTTCGGTGGCTGCAGGGGAAATGGACAGCTGAAATGGACGTGTCTTCAGCATGCCTCCCCGTGCATTTCGCTGGCTGTCCATACGCCAGCAACGTGGCATCATCCAGCCAAGCTTCAGTCAACATCTCTTCTTCATAGTTGACTCAAGTGTCGACAGTTAAGGGGTTTTTGGGTTGGTTTTGGGCCAGCAGATTTGTGGCCGCACAATCTCTAAATAACATGGCCCAATTTCTTAAAAATTTTGATCCTTAAATTTCTGCACATGTATGGGGCATTCTCGGTCCCATGGTCTCCATAGTCCAACTAATTCTCCTTTCAATTCATCAAATGTACTTGCTCATGACTCAAATTCTTGCATAGAAGAAGAACCCGACAAGATTGCATGGTGATTCAAATTCTTTTCTTGTCCCATATACACTTAAATGGTATAGTTGTGTAGTATTACCGCAAGAAAATGTACACAAATCGGCAGGGTCCAAAGTAGTGTCGATGATGAAGTCCAATAACAAATTCGTTAATCCGCGACGTGTTATTATTTTTGTGAGGTCAGCAAAATATACGGATGGATTTGGTCTCACTTAAACCTATGAAAGCCTTCCGACAAAATAATGGTTTTCTTGACGATTCAACCATTACTAAACGAAATGTATTGGTTCGACAACAATACGAACTAATGTTCGTGTAGAATGCCAATATCATAATCCAATGATACTCCCGTCGCTCAATCTTGGACCGTCGCATATCCGAGGGTTGTTGAAATTCTCGGGTGCCACAGTTATATGCTCCCATTTCCACTCCGGGATTTCCAACGGTTGTAATAGTCCTCACGGCTTGCAATGTTGAGCCTTTATTTGTTGGCACGTTAGGCATTTTGCGACATGCTTGGTAATGTCTAGTTTCATGCCATTCCACTAGTAATTGTTCTTATGAGCTTCCGCCAAGATTTCTTCCTTAAGTTGCATGTTGTTGGGTACGCATAGACGTCCATGAAACTTCAATAATCCATTCTCAGTTGCTTGAAAGTCAGGCCTTTTCTATTCTAAGGCCTCCTTCCGAATTTTCTAGATTTCAAGGTTCGTCTGCTGCAACGCCCTGATTTTTGATAATATCTTCGGTTCAATTTTGAGAGTAGCCAGTAAGCTGGATATATGTCCAACTTCGATCTTGAAATCTGAGTCTCGGGCTTCTTCAAGGAGAGTCCATTCTTTGATCATCATTTGTGCAATGGTGGACTTTTGACTGAGGGCATTGGCGACCTTGTTTGCCTTCCTAGGTTGATATAAGATATCACAATCTTAGTCCTTGAGAAGTTTCATCCAGCGCCTTTGCCTCATGTTTAACTCCTTTTGAGAGAACAAATATTTTAGGCTTTGGTGATCTGTGTATATCACAAACTTCTCCTCGTACAAGTAGTGCCTTTAAATCTTCAAGGCGAAAATAATCGTAGCAAGTTCCAAGTCGTGTGTTGGATAATTTACCTCATAAGACTTTAGCTGTCTAGACACGTAAGCCACAACCTTCCCATGTTGTATTATGACGCAGCCAAGTCCCTTGTGTGAGGCATTGCTGTAAATTTCGAAGCCTCTTGAGCCAGTTGGTATTGTCAAGATTCGAGTGGTAGTTAGTTTCTGCTTAAGTTCTTGGAAATCTTGTTCACATTTGTCCGTCCACTCGAACTTCACATCTTTCTTTGATAGCCTCGTTAGAGGAGCGGCAATATTGGAGAATTGCTCCACAATCCTAAGAAACTTCAAACCTCCGTCATGGCAGTTGGTCTAGGCCAATTGATTACTGCTTCCACCTTGGTAAGATCTACTGATATACCTTCACCAGTCACAATGTGGCCTAGAAATACCACGCGGGAGAGCCATAATTTGCACTTACTGAACTTGGTGGAGAGTGCATGTTCTTGAAGTGTCTGGAGGACCATCCTCAGGTGTTGTTTATGTTCACTTGGACTTCTTGAATATACTAGGATGTCGTCAATAAAGACTATGACAAAACGATCCAGGTACGCCTTAAATACGCTTTTTTTTTTTTATCCAGTCCATGAAAGCAACCGTTGCATTAGTCAGGCCAAACGACATAACCGTGAACTCGTAATGGCTATATCGGGTTCTAAACGCCGTTTTTTGGGATGTCCTCCTTCTTTAACTGCAGCTGGTGATATCCAGATCTTAAGTCTACCTTTGAGAACATTGATGCTCCTTGGAGTTGGTCAAATAAGTCATCGATTTTTGGCAGTGGATACTTATTTTTAATAGTAACCCTATTTAACTGCCGATAGTCGATATAGAGACGTAATGACTCGTGCTTCTTTTTCACGAACAAGACTGGTGCCCCCCAAGGTGATGCACTAGGACAGATGAACCCTTTGTCAAGCAGTTCTTGCAGCTGCACCTTCAATTCTCTCAATTTTGTTGGGGCCATCCTATAGGGAGCTTTGGAAATGGTCTCTATTCCAGGTGCTAACTCAATGACAAACTCTATCTCTCTTTTTAGAGGTTATCCTAGCAGCTCTTTTGAAAAAACATCGGGAAATTCCCGTACCATGGGAATATCTTCTAACTTCAATTCTTCCTTTGATTTATTTTCCACTGTCACCAAATAACTTTGACAACCTTCATTTAACAATAAGGTGGCCTCAAGTGCATAAACAAGGGGTGTGGAAGGTCCTCCCCTATTTCCTATGAATTGATAACAAAGGTGGCTGGTTGGGCTAAATTGGATGACCTTACTATAGTAATCCACATTGGCCCGCTGTCTACTAAGCCAATCCATTCCTATGATGAGGTCGAAATCATACATAGCCAACACGGCTAGATCTATGGTTTCCTCCTTTCCACTTATAAGAATGCTTTACATTCTTGGCATCCTACTGTAGATAACACTTCATTCTTCATTGGGGTGGAAACACTAAGTGTGAATTATAATGGTTTAGGTTCTAATCCCACCAATCATACAAAATATAGACGAATGAGTAGCACTCGTATCAAACAATGTGTATGCAGCATGGTTTTGTAGAGAGACCGTACCTGTAATAACTGTCTTGGAGTTCTCAGCTTCTTCTTGGGTAATTGCATATAATCTTCTTTGAGCTGGATGACGTTTGAAGTTGTCATGTGGCTGAACTCCATTTTGCAACATCACTTGTAGTTGTTGCAGCTGTATTCCTTGACGTCGCTGTGGGCAATCCTTTATCACATGGCCTTGTTGACCACATTTGAAAGATACTTCTGTCTGGACTAGGCATGGAGCATTTCCATGCCGCCTCCCACAAGTGTGACATATATCACCTGGAATGAAGGTCGACTTTTGATTGTTGTTCTTCTTGTTGGGAGTGAGGGAACGCTTTCCTCTCGACATCAACCTCTTACCGAGACGATGGTTGCTCCGAGAGACTGAGTAATGGGATCTCGCCATAGTTGTTCGTTCTAGCAAATCATTCTCTATCAATTGGGCTCGTTCATACAATTCATTGTAGTCTTTAAGATTAAGTAACACCAATTGACTCCGGATGTCATGTTTCAGGCCATCTCGGAATCTTTTCGCCCTATCCGCTGGATCTTCAATTAGTTTGGGGGCGTACCTCAATAGTTGAGCAAACTTGGCCTCATATTGATCTACAGTCATATTATGTTGTCGAAGTTGCAGAAATTTCGTCATTTTCCTATCACAAGCGCATTCGGAGAAATATTTTCCGTTGAATGCCTCGACAAAGGCATTCCGTGTCTTGGTAGTACCTTCAAGGAATATTCTCCCTTTGGTTGCTTCCCTCCAATGACTGGCGTTACCCTAGAGTTGGTATACTGCCAACGTTACTTTGTCTTCATCGGCGCACTTCAGGAGTGCATATATTTTCTTCAACTTATCAATCCATAATGCTGCTTCTTCGGGATCTCCTGTCCCAGGAAATTGCGGGGGTCGCAACTTTAGGAATTGTTCAACCAATCTATGCATGGGGCGTTCACCATTTCCATTTCCATTTTCGTTCCCATTTATTAGGGCAAATCCTATAGCATAGGCTACTTGTTGTTGAGCTTGTCGTTCCATTAAACCTCCAATGGTCGTGAGAGCTTGCAGAATTCCATCCAGTCGAGGGTCTTGCTTCGACCTTCCTCTTGAGGTCGTGGCCTGGTCTCGAGCACTCATATTACAGCTATAGGAATTCTAGGAAAGCTTTTCTACACTCACATCAAAGAGTCAGTGTTCAAAGACAATGGTTGGAATCAATCAAACAATCATACGCATGCGTGTTTTCCTAGTTAACTATCCCATGACTCCCCAGCGCACTTTATCACTCCATGTATTAACCCCGCTCTGATACCAAAACTGTAACAACCTGAATCCAGATCACAAGGTTATCGTTGCGACGTCACAAGCACGTCGCCGTCCCGTTTTCTTTCTATCTTTTCTTACGAACAATGCGAAAGCATGAATACATCAACACCCGTACAAAAACAAACATGGGGAAGCAAGGGATACACACATCACAATACTATATTATACAAGACTATTCTTTGTACAAGCCCCTATTACAGGTATTCTACTCTTTCTAATATACATCCGATTTATTTTTCTCCGTAAGGTTGGGGTAACCTTAACTTTTCTAAAGAGGACATCCTACAAACTTGGTTTCCCCTACGATAGGCTGGCTCCCTACTTGTCGTCCATGGTCCATACCTACCAGTCTGAAAAATAATAAGAATGAGTCATAGACCCAGTAAGTAAAACCACTAAATAGTGGTTAGGATGGCACCGTTACCGGACCAAAGCATATCAGTCTCGACTTCAAATAAGTGCCAGTGGCAAAGCATGAAATCAACAGTATAACTCATGCTTTGCCTTGGTTAAAACAAACGAGGATTCTCGACTACTTGTAAAATGGGCAAGGCCAAGTTCATATAATGACATATAAAATATGCTCGTGACTTTCAAGACCCGAATAGCATATAAAGTATGCACGTGACTTTCAAGACCCAAATAAGAGCTTATCAAATATGCACGTGGTTTTCAAGGTCAAGGAAAGGCAATTAACATATGCACATGAATATTATAAGGTCATATACATGAGATTAATTTATTAATCAACCAAAATACATCGGTTCTTTCGGAATCCACCGGGCATCGCCCAAAATCCATCGGTGGCGGCATCGACTTGAAATCCATCAGTGTGGGCATCGCCTCGAAATCCATCGATGGCGGCAATGTCTTGAAATCCTTCGGTTACGGCTAGTTTCTTCATGTGACCACCCAAGTAAGAATTTATGCAAACCCAAATCTTATTTTCGATCATTACTTGTTGCAACCAAAACCTGATGGTGTGCTCATGCATGTGTGTGTCATTACCTAGCAAAATAACCTAAACGATGAACCAAGTGCATACGTTACCCATGGCTTGAGCCGACCCATCTTAGTGTTGGCCTAGAACCACACACGGCTCAGAGTCAGCATATCTCAATACTAACCCAAGTCCAAGCAAGGCCCGTATCGTCACGCTTCGACGCAGGTCTCATAACCAAGCTAAAACCCGTCGTGACTCGAGGTGTGTCCACATGTGGACAATTAAAACATGAGTAAATCATACAAAAGACAATCGACGACATCACACACAGAGCAAAGCACAAGGGAATTCATGCTCAATCCAATAACATAACTCGTCGCCCTAGCCTTGATCCAATAAAGCACTGGAGTTCTACTTACCACTCGAGGCGGCGACGTTTGGCCTAAGATGATCGAGCAAGGAGGGTGTGCGGGCAAGGAGGCCTAAGAGGAGAAAGGGGCGTACAAGAGAGGGGAGGAAGTGGTGTGTGTGGAATGAGGGGTTTGTGCCTCTATTTATAGGCCAACCTCCCATCATTGCTCTTCCAATTGGACCAATAAGGTTTCTTGACATGGCACCCTAGATTGAGGAGGTGACATGCCTAGATTTTAGGAAGACACTTGCTTTCTTCATATTGGACCACCTAAGGCATGAATCATCTTGTATTTAATGAGGTGTAGTTATGTTGAATACACCTAAGCCTTGTGATTCACCCCTTTCATTTAATGCCTATAATTGGCGTAATCATTGGCTTTGGATTTGTTCTTTTCCATTACTTACCCTCCAAGACAAGCCTCTCCTTCTAGAATCTTCCACCAAGTTCCCATTGAATTTTTTTTTTTTTTTTTTTCAGGAGCACTCATTAATTGCTTGAGATACTTAAGGAAAACTTGTCTTTCAAGGCTAACTCTAGGATCATAATATCCTAAGATTATAGGGACACCTAAGACCATGAATTATCCTTTTCATTTAATGAGCATTGGACAACTAGGTTCATGAGTCACCTTCTTGCATTTATGATCAAGACAACAAGGTACATATGACTCACCCCTTCATTAAATTACAAACTTCCAAAAGTCATTATGGAAATCCTAAGAATTAAGCTAATATGGATGCTTCTACTATTGGGTGAGAATTTTCGCGTTCATCTACGATCAATTATCCTATTCAGGCTGAGGTTTGCAACTAATTCATGGCCGGGCTCAAAACTGGTTCAAAGGCCATTTCTCTTGATTGATTGGGGGCCTGAATTATGGATGTCACAGGGGGTGTGACAATTACTCTCCGGAAAGCTTGAGAGACATGGTACAATTTCTCCATAATTCATGATAAAATTGAAGAAGACGCTAATCAAGTCATTCTAGGTCCCTATTTTGAATCTCTTCCAATCCCACAATTTTTTTATGGGATAAGTGTACTGAAATTCCTAAAACATGTCATACAAATGCAATTGAGTCCTAAAATTTTCAAAAAGTACAATCAAGTTCTAAAACTTTCAAAAAACATAATCGAGTCCTAAAGCCTTTCACGAAAGTACAATTGAATCTTAAAACTTTCAAAAAATGTAATTAACAGAAGGACTTAATTGGACCAGTTTGATAAGTTTTAGGAGTTAATTATACTTGTTGAAACTTTCAAAACTCAATTATACTTTCGTAACAAGTTTTAGGGCCGAATTACACTTTTTGAAAGTTTTAACCCTAATTGCACTTTTGTAACAGTTCTAAAACTTTCAATACACTTTTCCAAATTTTTATCAATGTTTTTCGTGCCATCATTAAAAGATCTTTCATATCCATCGGGACTTTGTCTCTAAACGAGCTTGGTCAAAAATTGGCAATTCCACAACACCACCCCCCCCCCAAAAAAAAAAAAAAAAAAAAGACCCCTTTTTTTTTTTTTTTTTTTTTTTTTTCCTGAGAGCTTCTTTCAGTGGCGTGAAAGGCTAAGGCCTCAAATGTTGCCCAATTGGAAACGGGCTCAAAGCGCTTTGCCTTTGCAATATTGCCTCCTTAATCGGGATTTGGAATTTAGGATAATCTTTTGTCTACGATGATTTAGCAAGAAAGTGGTCAAGGACAATAATAAAATGATTTGATGGAATCAAAGGATTCAAACAATATAAGTTTCTTGTTCGCTACACATTCATTTCAATATGCCAAGCCCATCGTATGTTGATAAATGAAAAAGATGCATCGTTCGTAAAAGTACATACTCTTCACTTGTTTTGTCAAGGCTAGGCACCCTTTTGGTTCGACAAAGTATAATTATCAATTGCTTGACTGATTATAATCTGCAGGTAAGCTTATTCAGGGATACAGAACTTCAGAAGTTTTAAAAAGATTCGAATCAAACTGGGAGGTTCTCAATTCTCGTCAAATTGAAAGCTGGAAGATTAGAAAGTATGATAAGCATGTGAACTTTTCCTACTCAGGAACTTTAAAGCGAGTTCGTCTTATTGAAAAGCGAGTTCTAAATTGGTGGCCCTCCAAGCTTGAAGCTCGTCAAAGGTCAACAATATAATAGAGGGTTCAAGTCGACCAATTACAGCAAATTTTAGGGAGAATTACCAAAATAGTCAGAATCGTGCCAATAATTGGAAAAATTTTTATTTTGCCAATTGAATTTAAACCTTTCGTATTTATACCAATTCAGTCCATTCAATCAATTTTAGCTGGTCAGCACTGACATGGACACCAACCATCTTACGTGGCACTGCCAGTGGACATTGACAATTTTCAATAATATTTTAATATTTTTCAAATGATTTATTTATTCTTCTTTCCTCGTTTGTTCTCTTTTTTTTTTTCTTCCCTTCATCTTCATACTTTGACCAATTGCCAAGATTCATTTCATGTGGCCAATTTTGGCCAATCGGCACTGATATGGACACCAACCATCTTATGTGACGTGACCAACACTAATGTGGATAATTTTCAATTATATTTTAATATTTTTTCAAATTATTTATTTATTCTTTTTTTTCTTTTTTTTTTCCTCTTTCTTTTATTTTCTTCCTTTCATCTTCATTCTCTAGCCGGTCGTCGGAACTTGACGATTGGCAAAATGTGAGGTTGAGCCTCGCCATGTCTAGGTCAGCCTCACTAGTAGATGGGCAAGGACCTTGCCCAGCGATGGCGAGTTCGAGCCTCACCATGGGCAAGTAGGGCTCACCCTCACCAGTGGCCGACAAGGTTGACCTTGCCTACTAGAGTATGAAGATGAAGGGAAGAAAAAAAATAATAAAGAGAAAGAAAAAATAAAAAAAGAAAAGAATAAATAAATAATTCAAAATACTATTAAAATATTATTAAAAATTGTCAACGTCAATTCCAGCTGCACCTTGGAGGACTGTCAACATCTATATCAACGTTGACCGGCCAAAATTGATCAAATGGATTGAATGAGCACAAATACAAAAAGTTTAGGACTCATTTGATTAGAAAATGAGATTTATGACTGAATTGATGTAATTACAATAAGTTTAAGACTTTCTTTTGTAATTTTCACCAAAATTTGCATGAAAGGTTGGCAGACAAATGATGCCTTTTGAACTTGATTTGCGGAAAGGCATCATTCCTTTATCAAGAACAATTGTGAAACGACTTCTTATGCGGAGGCAAAGCTAGAAACTAAATCGTTTCCTTGAATTTTTATCGTTGAATTGACAAAGGAGAAGGGCTTCAAATGATTCACTATATTTTAATTAAAAAGTTGAGTCTACTTTTAGGAATAAAATACAATATCAAAGCACGTGGAAAATTATTTTATTAGGGAAACATAGAACGAAAGTTGTATGAGAAATCTCCCTCCATCTAATAGAACCATTTTATAGAAGATTATGCAATCGGCACGTATGGTTTTAAAGTCAGAAGCCCTAAGCTTGAATGAGTTTGAAAAAGGCGTCTAAGAGAAAGCGACCGTGCGTGGATACTGAAACAAATGCAAGCATCCAACATCGCCTCACCATCTTTCTTAAATAATATTTTACACCATGCTGTCTTCCTATCTAGCTTTATTCGACATGATTTTTCCACCGAACGATCTCTTTCACAACTGGGAAAAGAAAAAACAAAAAAGAGATAAAAGCATGATTGAACTCGAAATCATGGATAACTTACAAAAGACCCTAAACTCACTCGATCCAAATAGGACTTTCTTTCTGTACAACAACATAATGAATAAATAATCATCCTAAGTAAAACTCCTCGTGAAAGCAACGTGAGAATAAGGAATCATAATTACAGGATCAAGTGATCTATCTTGGGAGCCATCTTGCCAAACAAGAACTTGAGGTCATTCTCAAGAGGAGTCAAGTTCAAGTCCAGGTCCATAACCCTCTTACTGCTGCTATTCGACCTGTTCAACACCGGGACCGTCGAACTAATCCGGAAAAATTCGTCCATATTCATCATGTTCCCACTCATTAACTCGGCCCTGTGCTTCCTCATGTGACCGCCCAAGGCTTGCCCCAACGCAAACTTCAGCCCACATACCGAGCACTCATGCATCTTGGTCTCCGCTGTCAATCCCAACGCCAACTTGGTGCAGTCTTCCGGCTTGTTCTGCAGCAGCTTCAGCTTCTTGTGGCTCGCCCGGTGGCCGCCAAGCGCCTGGAATGAAGAGAACTGGCGATTGCACGTCTTGCACTCGTAGTTGTCCTCGGTTTGATGCACAGCGGCTCTTTTGGGGTTTGCGTTGACCCCGTGGGAGAGAAGCATTAGGCATTTCGCCATGTCCAAGCTCAGCCGTTCATAGTCATCTCTGGTTCTTTTTATCGTCGGCGCGGAAGAGAATGACATGGATGATTTAGATGAAATCGGGGAGAGGATGGAGTTTGTGTGGTGCCTTTTCTTTTCTTTGCGTAGGCTCGAGCTTATCTTGCGAAAAGAATGTGATGATGAATTGTGGGAAGCGTGCATGGGGTGTTTATAAGCGAAATGTCTAGTTGAGAACGTGGACCTTAAAACATTTTATATGAATTAAGACAATGACGTTAGGCACTAGGTCATGCTCTCAAGAAACATCTGCCGACGAAAGGAGAAAACATGCGCACGCGGGGAGTGGGTCCGCTGGTTTGCTCGTGCTCTTTGACACGCGGCAGGTTCCTATTCGGCGATCACAAAAAACCACTGGTGCAGTGATGCTACGAAAAGAAGAAGTGGGCAAGAGTCAAAATTGGTGTAATTCTTTGAAAAATGTTTCTCTTTCCTTTTGTTCTTCACAAGAACGTTATGCCACGTAAGACCAAGACAAAACGACGGTTCACAACTGCTACGGTCTCAGATGCTCCTTTGTTCTTCGACGCCGCCTCAAATTTCGCATATTGACACGTTTTGATGTTGTTTGGCCGCCATCAAATACCCACATTTTGCTTTTAGGTGGTAATATTATATTTAAAAAAATAGTAAGATACTTATATAAGTAAAATTGTCAAATCAGTCTTCAACTTATTATATGAATACCAATTAGTTCATAAACTTTCCATTTTTTAATAATTTAGTATTAAACTTTTGTATGTAACTCTACTAAATCATTCAGGTCAATTTTTACTAGAAATTGTTGATATGACGGTGTTTCACGTAGGATGACCAGATATGATTGGACGCCATGTTAGCGATTTCTAACGAAAATTGGTTGGAAAAATTCTATTATAATTATGCGTAAAATTTTAGGACTAAATTGATAAAATTGAAAAGTTTATGACTGAATTGACATTCATATGATAAGTTTAAAATTGATTAGGTAATTTTCCTCCACATTTTTTTAGGCTTTGATGGGATTAAAAAGATGGAGATAATCAGTAGATTTCATGGAGAGTTTGAACGGTCATCAATCATCAGGTTTTGCCAGGTAACAGTTTCAGCACATGCCATTTCTCATCTTCACTATCCACGTGAATGTTAATTTGGCCATTTAGCCTTTTTTTGACAGTAAGTCCGCAGCCGAGATGGCTACCCCCCTTGCCATTGATCCATTTCTATCTTCACTTTGTCTTTGTACATGGTAAATGTTAATTTGGCCGATGATTTCCACAAGATGTCACATTAAAGTGAAACCAAAAGCAAAAGCCAAATGAAATTCTCTAACTATGGTGAATTATACATGATTGGCTTTATTGTGGAAACAAATGACCGAACAATAAATAACCAAAACAATAAAATAAATTGGACATCAAATTTATATGGTTCAGTTGGTGTAATGTCCACAGAAAGAATAGCACAAACTCCACTATATATCAATCAATAAAACAAATATTACAATCACAGTCAAGCCACTTATATATTTTCAATGTTCTCTAACTTCCAATTATACCCAATAACACCCATAGTGTTTAACCCTCGCAATTCCTCAAGAAACAACTTCTCAATCTGGCAAAGAAATATTCAAAATCTTAACACGAGATTTTCACAACTTCAAACACTCGGGATGTAATTCACGAGCACAAGCTCCTCTTGGATGCTTTTTACAAACAAAGATAGTTTTTATATATAGACAAAAGTTGGATCTAAAATAGATTATTTTTTTTTTCAATAAATCTAGTTAAAATAGGAAATCTATTCAAATTGGAAAATCTAATTGAATTAGCATGGTTTCCTTTTCACGCTCAACTAAACATAATTTCATCAATTTTAATGATTATAGAGTGAAGAAATTGTGCATGAAAACAAAAACCTTTGCTTGGATCGATCATTGTGATTTTGGTTAGTGTCTTGCTTTGTTTCTGATAACAAGTTTTTCGAGTGGAAAGTTTGATAAGATAGGATCAAAAGATTTCAATTAGAAGAGTCGTGGTTTATTCTTCCTTTCTTATACATTCTGTCAAATAGCTAGGAAGGAGACAAACATCCTCGTGAAATAGATAGTGGCGATTGCTTGGATTTTCTGCCATACTTATAAAGAATTTCAAAAGGAAAGTCTTGCTAATATCTTTCGTAGATTCAACTTTTCTGGAATTTCTTTCTAGAGGAGAAAACATTGTTTCCATTAAAAAACATTTGACTTTTTGGAAACCTAAACTGCTGTATGGGCAGTAGAAAATATGGTAAACCTTACCCTCGGCGATTCTGAAGCAATCGGATCTTCTCAACTAGATCCAAGGCCAATGGGTAGATTGGTTGGATGATCATGTTCAATTATTAGCTTGGACTAGGAGGAATATAAGAGGAGATTTGGAAGCTGAAGGGTCAGAATTCGTATTCATGAGATTTGAAGCTTATAATTTTGAGAGACTGAATAGTGTTTTCGTGAACTGGATATCGAAATCCCAAGGAAGTTAAGTAAATTTCAATCACCTCTACTGAAGATAGATGAGCAAATGATGCTGAAGATGAGTTTTCGGCATACCACTAAAGGTTGGAAGAATACAAAAGGTAGACTTTTGAAAGTTGATGCAAATGAAATTGTACCAAATTGAGTTGATCGCCCCACCAAGAGACGAAGGATTGCTGAATAGAGACGTAGCTCTTAAGCCTTCCTACAAAGGCTTAGTGCAGAAATGCAAACTGAGTCTAAAGAAGACATAGTTGATTTGGATGATATCTTCGATGCATATCAACTTGACTCTAAAGATGATGCCAAAGAAGAAATTGATGCCAAAGGAGAAATAGGAACAGGAACAGTAGTTGATCAGATAGAGGAAATCATTACTACAGAACATCAGTAAAAGGGGGCTGAAGACGGAGTCAAACCAACTGATGATCAAGTTAGTATGATGGATGTTGATCTCACTCAAGACTCGGAGAATGTTGATATTATTGCTGAGCATCAGAAGCCTCCTAAGCATCATGAGACTTCTCAAAATCCCATCAAGTTAACCGGTGCTATTTCTTCTCAAGTCGGAGCATCAATTCAAGGGGAGTTTGACCATGCCGAAGATCCTCTTGAGCCTTAACTTGAAAATATTCCTATAATTGCTCTAATGCTATTGACAAAGGAGCTATTTATAATGTTGATGTAGTTCCATAAGATCCAATGTTACTTGCTAACATGATTAGAGTTCTTCATGATGTTCCGGATACCCAGGAAGTTCGTGTGGCAACTCTTCCAATTCCCAAATCTACTGTTGATGGAGTCCTTAGTACTGGAACTCATGGTATCACTAGTGAGCAAATTGATGATCCTGCTCATTCTTCTGACCAAGTTGTGCAAGATAAAGGGAAAGGGATTGCAGATGTTGAGGGGGAGTCTGACACTGTTAGACAAAGGCAACTGGACATCGATATGGTGATAAAACTTGGGATAAAGACTAACTCTTCAAGAATTCTTGTTATTGATAGCACTGAAGACAGGCTATTTCTGTGGACTTTACTTAGAATGATGGAGCATAAGGATAAGATGGAAAAAGAACTAAAGCACTTAACTATCTTTCTCAAAACTCAGGTCGAAGCACTAGACAACAAAATGACAAAAATGAAGCGTACCTTGGATAATATGCAATATTATGTTCTTGTTCAATTACCTCTAGAACACATGATTCCCTCTCTAGCTCCTACTCCAGCTCCCTTTCCAAACCCTAATCAAACCCAACCATCCTCCTCCAAATAATCTTCTGCGCTTACATTATTTTTTCGAAGTTTGGATTGTTTTTGTCATTAAGTCTGTAATGTTTGTGGATTATTGTTTGCACTTGTTGGACTAACCTTAGTACTGTGAGTTGCTTATAATATTATGCTTTATCTAGTATATTTTTTTATTGTTGACAAAAATGGGGAGAAGGTGGACTAGCAAAACTGAGGTTGTGAGTTTCACTAATACCTTTTATGCAGGTTCTCTCAAAGAATTTGAGCATTGCAAAAGCTAAAGGGATTGGTTAAATTTTTCGTATCTCTTATCTTTTGATTTAGAGTATTATCTATAAGAATTTCGTTAAAATTCTTTCAACACAAATATTCTTATAGTTTGACTGCACCTCATTTTAAAGTTGTTTCTTTTTTCAAGAGCTATTTAAATTACAAACAGAGGCCAATTCTAGGGTCTAAGTACAGGAGATCTATCTCTAAAAAGAACTTCTAAGCCATCCATGCTCCTGACCCTTCCGCCTCAAGGTCCAAGTTCTTCATACTAGGGACCTGAAAAGTTAAGCCCACAACGGGGTGAGACAAAGTTTCAGCAAGTTCACCCCCTAAACTATGACTAGGAAGAAAATATGCCTAAAGGCTGTCTAGTCACACACAAGACAGAGGATTTACCTTTGCCTTAGTTCCTTTCTGCACGTCAGTATAATTCATATATCACATATGTGCAGTAATAACACTCGATCAATTGGAACGTCTCAAATCACATCTCCATCAATCACCACATCTCAGTCAATTAATCCATCAATCTACCATAAAGGTCCCGATTATGAGACCGAAACGTTATGACACGTCCCATACCGTGTCACACAATTTTGTCACATAATTCGGCGTGTATAACTCATTCAATCATGCATTCCAATTGATCACGGTCACATAGGCACGACTTAACCATCACAAAGTGGATCTATCTGTCACACAACGGATCTATCCGTCACACAGTGGGTCTAACTGACACACAGCGGATCTATTAGTCACATAGCGGGTAATGAATTCTCTTAACTAGCACACGATCATCCAATCTCGGCCAAGGATATAATGCTTTGCACTCAAACACCTCAATTAAAATAATGTGCTTGGCCTATTTTCATCGTGTTAAAAATACTCGATAAAATAATCGTGTGTGGGTAAACGGTCAGCCTGAGCCAAAAATGCAATACATTTCTTTTCAAAAATCCCACTATTTATTATAGTCCATAAACACATTTTTGGTGCTACAAACCAACACCTAGTATTTTCTAATTAAATACCGAAATTACTCAATTTTGGATAAATACCCAAATATACAATTTCCACTCAATTTGCACAAACCAACACTCAATTAAATAAACCAATCATACCATTGCAATCAGCATGAAATTCCGATCACCGACTATCCTGGTATAATTTCCGAAAAATAATAAATAATTAAATAAATACCAAAATTAATTATATAAATACATTTAAATGCCATAAATGCAAACTTAGGTCGGAAAAGCCTAATTAAATACCGAAACGGGCTCGGAAAATTCCCGAACCAATCTGGATAAACAATACGATCTATCTAGTCTCTAATTAACCCGTTATAACCACCTAACATGCATAAACGAATAATTAAATTGCTAATCCGTTTTAACTAACCACCTAAACCATACTTAGTCTAAACTAATCAACCCTTAAACATCATTAACTCCCTAAGCATAGTTTAGTGAGTAAACTCACTGGATTAGTGGGCCGGTGAGTCTACGGCGATAGTGGCGTGACGGCGGCCGAAACACAAGCTTACGGCGGTGCCAATGGGGGCCCGGATCGAGCTTAAAATGGCTAAGGAAGCTCACAATTGAGTTGGTCTTGCTGCTCCGGTTCTATGGGGATGAAAACGGTGGCTAAACGGCCGCGAGTGGTGGTGCGGGTGCAACACGGAGACGGAGGAGCTGCTGGCATGAGCTTCAAATGGGCTAGCCATAAGTGACTTCGGTGGGGTGGTTGCACATGAAGATGGGCTGGAGTAGGCGGATGATGATGCAGTTTCGGGCGATGGAGATAAGCCACGATGGAGTAGCAGATTCGGTGGAGCTGCAGCGTTGACAGGCAGTGGAGCTAGGGAAATTGATCGAGCCGAAGGAAGACGTGGACGGTGTGTGTGCATGAGGCAGCTGAAGGGGGAAATGAAATAGAAAAGGGCAGCAGGTGGGGTTGTCTCAGTGAAGCTAGGACAGAGGTGAAAGGGCTAGTAAGAACACCTAGAGGGGGGTGAATAGGTGTTAAAATTTTTTTTCGCAAGACTTAATAAATCAAATCATCTTTAGAAGATAACAGAATAAAGATGTAAACGACTATAAGCAGTTATATAAAGCTACGAATTAAAGTAAGGAGTTTAGGGAAAGATAATAGAAACACAAGGTTTATAGTGGTTCGGCTTAGATTAAACCTACGTCCACTTTCTCGCACTGACAACCCATTGGCTGGATTTCACTATGAATCAAAAGAGATTTTACAGTCTCACGTCCTCGACTTCACTGTGTAGAAACTCTACTACACTCTTTCAAAGTCTCACTAATGTTTGTTCTCTCTTTTGAGAACAAGTTAGGCTCAACGATTGAAATAGCAAAGGACTAAGAGCTTCAGACTTTGGAATTTTTTTTCTTTCATGCACACTCTCGAACAACTTGAGAGTCTTCCTTATATACTCCTCCATGCCTCTACAATCGTTGGCACTTTTCAAAAGAGTTCCTCCAATCTACCCGTTGGACATAATCAATTAAGGAGATCTTGAGTCATTTAAAGAATGTAATGATAGCCCATCAATCCCGCTCGCCCATACAATCAGGATCATGGTTTCCATAAGTAGAACCTTCCAAGTATACTTCGCCTTTCAAAAGATCTGATTATCTGAATTGATTCCAATAAGAATAATTGATCACAAGGTGCTATTTACAGCCGTAAGATCTTTCACAAACCGTACGAATCAAATCCTTGAAGATAAACTCGCATCCGGATAAAACCTTCTCTCGTCGGTCTGGAATCTGTTGGTGAGGTCAGACTTTGAGCTTAAAGTCTAATAGTCTAACAGTTTTCAGACTTTGACAGAAGAGTCTTGTGTTCTTCAGACTATAACACTTGAGTTTGCAACCCGTCAAATTAGACTATTTGGAAAGGTTTTGTCAGCTTCAAAACAATAAGGAGTCTTCTCTAACAAGAGGATGGTGGTGGACGTGCGGCAGAAATTGAGGGGGAAAGGAAGATGGTGGAAATTGCTTCGATGGAGTTGACTTCGGTTGGTGCTGCTTCGGATGTGTGGCAGCGCGACAAGGAGGATTGATGGAGACATAGCGTGAAAGAAGGCAAAATGGAGAGAAGACCGAAGGAGCTTAGTTCGGTGAAATGGGACGCTCGAAGAAGAAGGGCGGCAGGTTGGCATGCTGGAGAAGCCGAAAGAGAGAGGGGGAAAGTCAACAAGAATTATCCAAATTAATCAATGCAGTCTCCATGATCATCCCCTATGTCCCCCATAAGACTTTCTTGCATAATATCTCACAAATAACCCAATTTGGTGCCAAAAGTTGCAGCCCCCATATTAGCCTCCAAATTCACAAATTGGAATTCCAATTCAATCCAATTTGGTCCTCAAAAATCTCAATGTTTATAAACTTAGTCCCCACTTACTTTCTCAACACTTTAATCCCACAAATAACGAGTCTTGGACAGCAAAAATGGCCATTTCTCTCACCCATCCGAATTTACTTTCATTTTCTGATTTATCTAAAATTCAATTTCTTAACAAATCTCTCCAATTTGATAGCCCATTTTTTGAGGGGGGTGCTCATGCCAATTTCCACGCTTGTCCTCACAAACTAGTCCCTTTTGAAGGCCAAAAATCCACTTACTTTGGCCCCTCTGAATTCCCTTTTGTTTCCGAATCGTCTGAATTGATTTTTTTTTTTTAAATCCCGGGCTTGCCGAAAATTTCTCGAAGGATGAGACAACGTTCCTAAAATAAATCGTGACAGAACAGAACTTTCAATTTTTGAAATCGGGTTCAAATTCGCGGTTAATTTCAATCGACGCGATTTTAGCGTGACCTAACCTACCAGGTAGCTTTTAGGAATTTTTAAAGCATTTGACCCGTGGTCAATTATTTTCAAGCCATATTATACATCTTCGACACATTAGCGACTCTTGGTTGTTGTGAAAATCTCGAGATTTCAAATACGGGCACAGGGTACCAAAACGTCAGATAAATCGATTTAGTGTTGATCGACGAGAATTTTGCAATTAAATGGAATCATCCACACTTAATCACACACCTTTGTTGAATCGACCTATCTCTGGTCTCTAATCGATTTTTAACTGTATCGTAGTGACCCTTGCAGACTAGCACGGTCGAGCAGTCGATTCCTAGTCGAATTCTCAAGTCTATTGCGTTTATATTCCTTGACGGCTTCACCCGATAAGCTAGTTATCTCGTGAGTGGCCAACTCAGAGAAAAGAACTATAGGCGCGTCAATGAAAAGCCCAACTTATCCAATAAAAAATAGAACCTAAAATTCAGGATGTCACAGAGATAAACATCCCCGTGCAATGGATAATGGCGATTGGTTGAATTTCTTGCCATACTTATAAAGAATTTCAAAAGGAAAGTCTTTCTTATATCTTTCAAAGATTCAACTTTCCTGGAATTTCTTACTAGAGGCGAAACATTTTTTTCATTCATAAACACTTGACTTTTTGGAAACTTGAGCTATTGTATGGGCGGTAAAAAATATGAGAAGCCTTACCCTCGACGATTTTGAAGTAATTAGATCTTCTCAACTAGATCCAAGGCCAATGGGTAAATTGGCTAGATGATCCTCCTAGAGATATGTCCAATGTTCAGCTTGAACTAAGAGGAACATAAGAGAAGATTTGAAAGCTGAAGGGTTAGAATTCACTTTCACGAGATTTGAAGCTTTTAATTCCGAGAGTCTGAAGAGTGTTTTTGTGATTTCATACATCCGTTGTTGTTGAGCAATATTGTGTAACCCTTTAGAGGTTAAGAGTGTGAGGACTTGTTTTATACAAACTTGAATACTTTTAACTCAAGACTTGTAACCTCTTATCGATTTTAACTAGTGGATTCCAACTAATAGGCTATAGCACGGGACAGTAGATGTAGGCTTGCAAAAGTCGAACCACTATAATCTTGAGTGTGCATTCTCTATCCCTTACTCTAGTTATTTTTTGTGGTAGAATTATACATCAGTAAGATCTGACCACTTCATCAGAAATTGTCTCGTTGCAATATTTGTTTAAATTTTTTCATTGCCGCACAATCACCTATTCATCCCCCTCTAAGTGATAATTATAGCCAGGATTCACCTATCTAAGTTAATTTTCCTCATCATTTTAAATATGAAATTTAAAATTTAAAAAAAAAAAAAATGTTCAAAGATAAGTTAATTTTAAAGTGCATTGTACATTTTTTTCACTGGTTGACAAAACACTCGAAATAAAAAATTGAAACCTCACAATTATACTACTTTTCCAACCAGATTGTATACTTAGAGCTTGTTTGGTAACTAGTTAATTCTTGGCTATTCGAAAAAAAAAAAAAAAAAGAATAGAAATCAATTTGGTAACATCAGCTAATTTTTCTATTCCTAGAAATAGATTTAGAACATAATCAAAAAGTAAAAAAAAAAATTATTTTTTTTTGTTCCTATGAACAATCCTAAAATCAAGCAATTTTCTTTCTTTATCTTCCTTTTCTTTTTTTCTTCTTCCGCCTCTATTGGTCGCCAAGCCTCATCTCTAGCTAGTTGATGGCTATCACCGAGGCCTGACGACTAGCTAGAGGAGAAAGATGAAGAGAAGGAAGAAAATAGAAAAGAAGGTAACATAAAAATCTCAAAAAATCATTAAAAAAATAAAAGAAACTCTACGCCACGAATAATATCTAAAAGTCACACCAAATACTTTCATATTCTTTTTATATTTTGGAAATAGAAATTTTGTCAAGTTATCAAACGTATACAAATGCGTAGAAACTTGTCTATGGAATAGAAGTAGAAAAAATTATTTCTAAACAAAAACTTTTCCTAGGAGTAGAATAGTTACCAAATGCACCCTTAATGACTAAATCTATATGGAGATGTGTTGCGTATATGCAACATTCGATACCTTTAAGAGATCGGCAAGGTGTAGTTCTTTCTAGCATGTCAACATATGCAATTGAATTTATATCTTCATTATTAAAAAAAAAAACCTTAATTCAATGAGTTTAAGGCCACTAGAATAGATTAATTGCTCCATCTCATATCAAATCTCTTATGCGAGACTTCATAAACTTCCTCCCTCACGCATGAGACTCCAGTGTTAGACTAGCTCTCTTTTATCCAAATATCCTTCTACATCATCATATACTTCAATTGAATCACTATCTTGTCACGGGGAAGAGGCATCACGACAACCATAATGCTCAACTTCACCGTTATTCTCTGTTTGGGAAAAGGAGAAACAAGTGGGTGAACTAAAGCAGGTGTGGAAAATAGAAAACATTGAAAATTCTGTGAGAATGAGATGGAGGAAAAACTTTGAAATTTAACCAATGTTCATTTCCAGTCTAGCAATTTTCTCTTCAATCAGACTGAACCATAAAAGCTAACTGACACCGTATTGTTACACCATGGCATCATACTCACCACTAGTCTCTTCAGACATACTGAATCATGAAGCTACATGGTAAACGCGTTGATCATGATATTTCTTCCTTGAAATTCTCACCAAACCTCAATACAAATTGAGGGTGAGCCACAATCGACCATCTAGGCTTATACAAATTTTTTACACTTAAACTCGGACTGTGCAATCAACCAACGAATCACAGGGAAATGTATTGGACAAATGTAATAAAGAAAAGAGAAGACCACACTAATATTTTATCTGGTATGGTCCAAGTTCGTGCCTACGTGATACCGGCATGGTCGGAGACTTAAAAGATAACACAAATGTGACAGGATAAAACTTTCCACTTAAGGAATCCACCCTAGGATGAAGACATAAAACTCACCACTTAATGGAATCCACCGAAGAGATACAGACTTTTAGAGATTCTCTGATCCAAGAGATCAAATGTGAAATTTCACAAATGAGAAACACTCTTAACCCTTAAGAAACCATAAAGGGGTTTATATAGACTCAACTTGGAGCAACCCTCCAAGTATGGACAAATCCCAATAAAATTAGCTTTTATTTCCCAAAATAAGACCAACAATCCCTAGATTAAACATAAATGTAACATTGACTCTTGACTCTAGAAACAAAATGCCAGGTATTCTGTCCATGAATTTTCTTAGTGAGAAAATTATGAGAGACTGTGAGCATATCTAATTGAGAATATCTTGAGTGTGATTCTGTAGATCCATGTGGAACTTTTGCGGTTGCTCTATCCATGGACGAATATATCAAATTAGGTTAGAACCATGTAAAATCTCGGTGCATTCTTCCCTTTTCTTTATTACCTTTCTCTGCTATCTGTTGATTGTGATTGGTTGGTGGATTGCATGGTCTAGGTAAATGCCACGTTAGCGCTACCCATCACCGATTGTGCTACATAGAACCAGTATTCACGTTAGTGATATCTGATTAAAATTAGCTAGAATGACTACATTGACAAATTGTATAAAGGTTCAGGACTAAATTGGCAAATTTGAAAAGTTTAGGACATATGGGCAACCTTAAGGTACCATTTAGGATTTATTTTGGTAATTTTCCCCTCTAAATGTTGGTTATGTATCACCGGTTTCATTTTCTACGTGACCTGCATGGACTTATTTTGTTTTCCCAGGTTTATCACCGACATAAAAGAGTTATGATTGCCAATATGTTCGTGTATTTGATCGTTTAGAAAGGTTGCTTTCATTATGGAATTTATTATTAATGTTAGTGATGTACACTTGTAGATTGAGTAACGTCCGGGACTAAAAAATATAACAAATTATGGAAGTAGTATCCATAATTAAATAAAAAAATTTGTTCAAATGAAATGTTCACTGTCAACAGGACAGGAGCATGAAAATTAGGACGAGGTTTATGACAGTATAGGTAGAAATTCGTCCTGATACTAGATCATCCGTTAAAATAACATGTTTTTCTTAAGTCACGAAAATGAGCCAAGAGTAAGTTTGATTGATTTTAAGGCCACTATAATGTTTAGTTCAGCTAAATTAATTATAGTATGCATGTCTAACCCTATGAAGGAAATGAAAATAAAAAGAAAAAAAATTCGAGAGTGGTTGTGTGGCACCCCCGACTCGCCTAAGGTCGCCTCAGGTACCTATCGCTATACCTAATGAACGCTAGTTACATCTCTTAGTAGAAGCATTGCAGTTCAAGGGCATTTTTTTTTTTTTTGAAAACGGTCCCGGCGCAACTTATTAGCGGAAGCATAATTTAATATCGCCATCTCTCCCTCCAACAATCATGATACAATGCACACCAACTACACATCATATGAAAAGATGAAGCCGAGCCACTTTTATTTACGTATATTTTTCAAGATGGATTTCACGGGTCGGTACAACAAAAAGAAAAGCCAAGATTTTCCATCTAGACTTGCCAACAACCCAAAAGAGACAACTCGACCCCTATGTCTATCTCATGTACGATCCTCCATCTACAAGTGTCGGCTATGTCCAAAAAGTGTCAGCTCTCCACTCCTCACGCGGCCATCACACCCACCCCGGTGCATCGGGGGGTGGCGGCAGCAACATCCCTGCATCACTCCGTCACAGCGGACGTGGACCGACAAGAACTCCTGGACGACCGGGCCCCCAGCCAGACCCACATCATACATCACCAGCACACGAACCCGCACAAACGTCAGAATGGGGATGCTAACGCAGTCCATCTCCGAGCACTCGACCTCCACGTCAGATGGAAGGCCGTAAAAAGTACCGCACGTGACCGGAGAGAGCGGCATCTTTCTAATCTGAAATGTTGGTCCCCAAAGGGGTGAGTACAGCCACTCAGCAGGTAAAAGATCTAATAAACCACTCAATGCATCACACAATACAATCAATCAATCATAGCATAGTACATGCCATTCATGCATCCAAGCATAACTTACCTTGCAGCCATGCATATGTCATCGCACCATATGTACATTCATCCTCATGTACTCATCATCATCATGTCACACATATACCATCATGCCATAGGTGATCATCATCATGTCACACATATATCATCATGCCATAGGTGATCATCATCATGTCACATACATATCATCATGCCATAGGTGATCATCATCATGTCACATACACATCATCATGCCATAGGTGCACATACAACCATGCACTCATCATCATCATGTCACACATCCATACGTATGTCATCACGTCTAATGCGCATGATTCAATTTCCACTTTTATCTTTAAATTTGATCACCACATCTCTCTTTCCCGGGACCAGTAATTGCATCCCACACTTTATCACTCGCACCCCAACCTGGCATCGCGAAAAACCTCCGGTACACACCACCGGGCATCCGGCACCCCCACATTCCGGGCATCTCGCATCCCAACTGGCATCACGAGGCATTCCCCGGGCACAAACCTCCGAGGCTTCCGGCACCCAACCATTCCGGGCATCTCGAAACTCCCGAGGACATCCGGGCATCCGGCACCCCCCATCTCGGGTATCCTGAAACTCCCAGGGCATTATCAGCCGCCACTAACAATTTCCTCATTCATCATAATGCATGTTCGCCAATTTATGTCTCAAAATCAGCATGGCACATGATGTAATGGCAACAAAGTCTAATTCATTATTTGATTCTATATGCAATGCCATTTATCATCACATGCTCAGCAATATTCAATCACCTCAATCAATATAATTAATAGGGCTCATCCAAAGCAGAATAATCAAAATTTCCAGCATTTAAAATTCGTATAATCCATGCTTGCACAATTTTAGAAAATATATCCATTAAATGCCCAAATGGTCTTTAAAAATTATGAAATTTGAAAATGTACTAGTCAAGACATAATGGAAAATATTTCATAAAGGACACTGCATCAAAAGACCCTCATACAATTTGATATAGATCACGCATCACAGCATTTCTATTCTATCAATACAGCTTGCACAGTTTTTGAAATATTTTTGGTTAAATAGGTATATTAACTTCAAAAATTATGAAATTTTAACATGTCATAGGGAAGACATAAATAAAGGTACTTCGTGAAGAACACTTTGCCAAAAGAGTTTCATATAAAATGATATGACCCATGCATTGAGACTGACTAATCCGAACGCGACAGATTACTCGGTTTTTGGAATAATTCCGATTAAATACTCTAATGACCTTCAAAAATTATGAAATTTTACCAGGTGATAGCCAAGATCCTAAAGTATATTTATCATGAAGACACAAAATTCATATTTGTCCTAAATAATTAATTATGGACGGTCGAAGCTCCTGTTCCTAGTACCGAACAGTCCAGGTTTAGCCATCTCCGAAAAATCACGATTTCACCGACTTATCTTCCGTTTTTTCTTCTGAATTTTGGATATGTTTTGCTTCAAGAGGTCTAATTCAACTTTTATTAAGGGATTGAGGTGATATTTTCAAAGGATAATCACTTTATAGTTCACGAAGTCGCTGGAGTCCAGTACAACACTTCCAGATCTATCGTCTTCAAAGGAAAAATCGTTTCACTATGGTACACTTGTTCGTTTTACTTCAAATTTGAGTATGTTAGTCTTTAAGATGTTCTATTCAACTTTTGTGAAGAAGTCAAAGTGAAATTCTCAGTAAAAAGTAACATGCAACGCACAAAACCACCAAGAGGTCAACAAAACAGCTGCAGATCTAACGCTTTCGTAGGAGAAGGGTTTCACCCCTCAAATCTCAACCATTTTGTCTCAAATTTTATTATGTCATACTTTAAGATGTTATATACAACTTTCATGAAGAAGTAGAAGCCAAAATCCGCCTCAAAACCCACATGCAAGCCTCTACAAAATTCTGGGTCAGGCGGTCTACTCGAAAACAGAAGGCTATCTCAAAAACAACACACACAAAGCTTCGGTTCTCACCCCCTAAACGTCCGAGATTCATCACCATTCAAACACACATGCAAGATACAACATGCAAGAGCAGAATATAGATCCCAACTTGCCTCTAGACCGAGCTAGCAACGAGCACACGGACGGCGACAAGCGACGGACGCACGGCGGACGGCCACGAGCGACGGACGACGAACGGCCCTCCTCCTTCCTCTCTTCCTTTCTTTCTCCCCTCTTTCTCTCTCGGACGAACCCCTCTCTCTCTGCCTCTCTTTCTCTCTCGGACAAACCCCCCTCTCTCTCCCTCTTTCTCGCTTAAGCCGGCCATCATTTCCTCTAATTTTCTTCCCTTCCATCATTAGCAATGATTGCTAATTGCATGGCCTACACTTGGCAAATCCCATGCATGATGGGCTTGAAGATGGGCCGGCTCCTCCCCCTTGTGGTCGACGGCAGCCCTCTTCATGGGCTTCATGGGCCGGCCAACTTGGCCCATCTTAGGCCAATCCCTCTTGGGCCTAAGACCCAAGTTTAGTTAGATCCAAATTTTAACCCATTTTAAAAGCTAATTAAATCCCTATTTAATTAAAGCACTAAATTGCAATTTAAGATATCTATATACTTGAAATTATAAATCCATGAGTTCCCTTTCATCATACATATGGCCAAAGATAAAACTTTCTTTCCATAATTCATTCATTAAAGACTTGGCCATACGTCTCATCGCAATTCATGGATTAGAGGCTACAATTTACAATATTGGTACTTCCCTCGCCTATCCATGGTCCATGGCATATCCAGGGATTTTTATGAAATTCTAGGATGCCACAGGTTGATAAGTCATGTATAAAACGTGAGGAATGTATCAAAGCATTGGAATCAAATCGCTGCTTATTATTTTTGAATGACCTTACTCCTTTGTTCGACAAAGGGAAGACCTGACTCATGTGATTGTTTTCTATTCTTGAGTGAATGCTTTTTACGGAAGTTCGTCCTCGTGTGACTTCAGAGACACTAGTCAATAAATTGTCCGTCCCTAAAACGCCTTGTGCAAACCTTTTAAATTAAGAGAAGTGACCTACGAAAGCACAGCATGCTAAAATTAACACATCTTTGGATAATCAATGTGATTGATATGCATCAAGAAAACAAACCTGTTATTTTTCCGTTTAAGCAGTCATCTACACTCTTTTCAGGTGTTTTTCTTTAAGTAGTAAAGATTAACTTAAATAGAGAAATCTCTCTCATGAAATATACTGCTAGCCTCATAAACCTCGTAAAATTGGAGTCAAAGGCCTGATTGACTTGCCGAAACATGGACTTATTTACAATTTATGTTGCAGATAATCGAATTTGTATTGTACGTTTGATCTTCACATACAAGTTAGTCTTTTTCCGCTAAACCAATTTAACAGGTTTAATGCTGAGACCCAGTTTCGACTTTGTTTCCAACAAATTGAACACATTAGACTAATCGAAAATAGTTGCATCCCAATTCTAGCTAACCGTCGGCGTCTCAGTTAGGCCATAAACCCTAGACGGACGAAAATGCGATTAGGATATATAGTCCAAGATAATGACTGAAGGGGGAAATGATGGAGATCGTCATATCTTCATCTGATCAACAAGGTTCAAACTTTAGCCTCAACAAGGTCATTTGGTCCGGGAAAATTACTTTGACCGAAAAAGCACATGGGACCAATTTAACTAGTTTCATGTTTTCTTTTTTGGAAAGTACATCCTCTTTATATTTAACCCCAGTATCACTTTTAATCTTCTTCTTTCAAACACATCACTTTGCATTCTCTGACAAAATCTCATGAACAAGATGACCAGATTCAATAATCACCACCCTTGCTTCAACTCAACCAAGCAAGTCCTCACCAAGGTGTATGACCAAATGGTAAATAGCACACCTGTTGTTCACGAGGTCAAGAGCTCGATACACATCATGAGCTAACTTTTGGCCATGTTGTCTAATTGCGGCATAACCCTTGTGAAAAGGCTTCCTAGGTGGGGCTTTAGTGACGGAATTTTCAACCTTGAACCTTCAGATAATTGATGGTGTGAAATAGATATTACTCAAGCAAGACATTCCTATAATGAGTGTGGGCTCATGGCCATTGTGAATGCTGTGACATCCTGATTTTCAAGTTCTGATTTCGATCGGATAAGTTGGGCTTTTCATCGACGCGACTATAGTACTTTTCTCTGAGATGGCCACTCACGAGATAACTAGACGGTCTAGGGAAGCCATTAAGGGATTTTAATGCAATAGAGTTGAGAATTCGACCAGGAACCGACTCGACCGTGCTCATCTACCGAGATCATTACGACAAAGTAAGATCGATTGAAAATCAGAGATAGGTCAGTTCGACTGAGATATGTGGTTAAACGTGGGTGATTCCACTAAATTGCAAAATTCTTGTCGATCGGCACTAGACTGATTTTTCCTGTCGTTTTGGTACCCTGTGTCCGTATTTGAAACCTTGAGATTTTCACGACTACCGAGAGTCACCAATGTGTCGAAGGGGTTCATTGTGGCTTGAAGAAAATCGACCATGGGTCATTTGCACTAAAAATTCCTGAAAGCTACCCGGTCGCCTAGGTCACACTAAAATTGCGCTAGATCGAAATTAACTACGAATTTGAATTCGATTTTAGAAATTGAAAGTTCTGTCACTTCACAAATCATTTTAAGAATGTCGACTCAGTCTCTAAAGATTTTTCTGCAAACCGAGACTTTTTGGGAAAAAGTCGAGGTAGGGTCGTTTTTGTCCAGAAAATTCAGAGGATCGGTTTTGATCGCGCAATTGGAAAGCAAGTGGGATCAATTGGTAAGGAAAAATACCAATTTGATCGTTGACTCGATAATGGGATTTATGGGAGCCGATTTGAGTTGATTCAAGAAGGATTAAAGTCCAAATTGAGGGATATTAATGTGAAATTCGTAACACCCCATGGACCCAACTTGCGGACCTCTCCAAGACTTCTAGAAGGGGCACTTTGGGGTTGGAAATGAGCTAGAAGGCCAGCTGGGTTGATGAGGTCAGCCAAGGAGGACAACAAGATGAGGATGAGGCAAGTGGTGGCCCCCTTCAACCCAATCTTGTTCCCCTCTCCATCAGTCATCTTCTTCCTCTATTCCCCTCCTTTCTCCATTGCTAAGGTCTTTGGAAAGCTCAAGAGAACCAGAAAAACCGAGTCAGCCCATCACCCTTGCCTGTCGACCTCCTTTTCCCTCTATTTTCTCATCGTTCTAGTTTCTACTCCAGCTGACCTTTCACCAAAGATTTGAGTTAAAAGTTGCCTTCACAGACGAATTAGCTCGCGCTCCAACCACCACCGTGACCAAGAGAGACAGCCCATCGAAACGAGCCCGACCGCACCCCGAACGGAGTGGCCGGACATCCCATCCGGCCACCGCAAGCCACCGGTCGCCAGTCCGCCGGTCTGCTGCCCGCCTGCACTGTTTCACATTTTTCTTCATTTTTCTCTCAATCCGACCCTTCCTTTGCCCATCCCAACCACCAACAAGTTCCCTTTGACCCCTGAGAGCCTCCGATTGCCCACCAACCGCTCGTCGGAGCTCCGATTAGCCCGTTTTCTCCGTTGAAGGTGCTAGTTTCTTCTCTAAAGTTCAACCCAGAACAATAGCAGAAACTAGCAAGGATTTTCAGACTTCATGGCCCGTTTTCAAGCCCTTCTCGGCCTTGCTTGGTGTCGCCGTTGGGAGGATTGTCGCTCGCCTCCGCGTTACCGTCGCTGTGGACTCGCCAAATCGCTAAACAAGTGAGTTTAACTCACTAATCCTCGCTTAGTAGGTTAATGGCACTTAATGGTTGATTAGTTTAGACTAAGCTAGGATTATGTAGTTAGTTAGATTTGATTAGTGAATTTAATTAATTATTGATGCATGTTAGGTGGATAGTTAGTGCAATTAGGGCCTAGACAAGTTATAGTATTTATCTAGAGTGATTCGGAAATTTTCCGGGTCCGTCTCGGCTTCCAATTAGGCTTTACGGGCCTATTTTTGCTATTTATTAGCATTTATTTATTAATTTTCGTAATTAATTATTTATTTATTTATTTTCTGGAAATTAGACCGGGATAGCCGGTGACCGGAATTTCGTGCTGATTGCAGTGGTGTGATCTATTTATTTAATTGAGTTTTAATTTGTACTGATTGGGTGTGAATTGTGATTTTATGAATTTATTCCTAAATTTAATTAATTTCAGTAATTAACTAGAAAATTACTGAGCGTTGGTCTACAATACCAAAAATCTGTTTTGGGACTGCTGAAACTGGTGGGATGTTCAAAAGTGAAAATATTGTATTTTGGCTAAGGCTGACTGTATACCCACACACGATAATTTTTATTGGGTATCTTTAATACGAGGGATATAGGCCGAGATATTAAGTTAATTGAGGAATTTAATTGTGGAGTACAATGTCTTAATCGTGTGAGAATGTGGGTTAGGTTAACAAAACCGCCGAATTTGGAATCGGTTGTGCCTACTGGGCCATAATTAACCACCTTATCGAGGTTGTGCCTACTGGGCCGTAATTAACCACCTTATAGAGGTTGTGCCTGTTGAGCCGTAATTAACCGCCAAAGTATGGCTGTGCCCGTTGGGCCGTAATTTACCACCGAACTTGGAATCAGTTGTGCCCACTGGGCCGTAATCCACCGCCGAAGATTTAGTAGGCCATGCCCGTTGAGCCATAATTTAGTGTCGGAGATGAGTGATTGAAATGATCGTGTGATGGTCCTGTTGTCTTGGAATCGACCAGGTCGATTGATCGATGATTCGATCTGAATTCTTGATTTGATGTGATGATGTGATTCGATGATTGTATGAATTGAATTGACTTACAGGATGGAATTGAGGCCAAGATAAGTCCTCTAACTCGTGTTTGTGAGTAGGCAGTCCTTAAGGCATATTTCCTTCCTAATCGGGTCTTAGTGGGTAGAACTTGCTGAGACGTAGTCTCACCCCATTGTGGGATAACTTTTCAAGTCCCTAGTTGACAGTCGTGGAAAACTTGAAATCCTGGAGTCTGGGAAGGTGGAGAGACCAGAATCGGCGAACAGGTCTGACTAGTAGGTCATAGGACAGTTCCCTTTTGGATGAGCTAACATTTTTGTAAACAGCCTGGTCTTATAAATAAATATGTTTGTTTATAAAAGGTTTGTTTTGATTTGAAAAATTGTGGCCCCCCAAGGCCTGCCCCAACACAAACTTCAGCCCACATATCGAGCACTCATGCATCTTGGGGTTCGCCGTCAAGCCCAACGACAACTTGGTGCAGTCTTCCGGCTTGTTCTCCAGCAGCTTTGGCTTCTTGTGGCTCGCTCGGTGGCCGCCAAGGGCCTGGAATGAAGAGAACCGGCAATTGCACGTCTTGCACTCAAAGTTGTCCTCGTTGTGATTCACGGCAACTCTTTTAGGGTTTGTGTTGATCCCATGGGAGAGAAGCATCAGGCATTTCGCCATCTCCAAGCTCATCCTTTCATAGTCATCTCTGGTTCTTTTAATCGTCAGCGAGGAAGAGAATGTCATTGATGATTTAGATGAAATCGGAGTGAGGATGGAGTTTGTGTGGTGCGTTTTCTTTCCTTTACGTTGGCTCGAGCTTATCTTGCGAAAAGAATGGTGATGAAGAAGCGTTTGTAGCGTGTTTGTGGTGTATTTGTGGGCGAACTTTAGTTGAGAACGTCGACTCTAACATTTGACTTGACTAATGTTTTGGATTATTTTATTTCAGCATGAATAAAAAAACGACGTTAGGTACTCGGTCATGCTCACAACACAAGAAACATGTCACAACCACGAAGTTCGGGTGCATTTCGGTATAAAAGGAAAAACATGCGCACGTGAGGAATGGTTTGACTGGTTTTGCTCGCGCTCTTTGACACGTGGCAGGCTCCGATTCGGCAGTCACGAAACCACTTGCGCGGTGGGGCACGAAAAGCTGCGGGTTGGTTGCCTAAAAAAGAAGGGGCAGGAGTCAAAATTGGTGAAATTCTTTGAAATGTCTGCTTTCTTCTAGAGGCTTGAAGCTTACTACATAAAATAATTCAACATTTTTCGTTTTGCGACTGCTCCGGTCTCAGATGCTTCTTCGTTCTTTGACGCCGCCTCCAATTACTCACGTCATAATAACCCGAAGATATTATAGAGATTATAAATGAAAATTGAATGACACAAGTTATTGGCAATACTGTGACGTTTTGATGCTGTTTGGCCGCCTCCAAATACACAGATTTTGCATTTAGATGATAATATTATCAAAAATAGGAAAATAGTAAGATTCTTATACACGTAAGAGCTGCACATTTAGGGAAAGTTGTCGTTTAAGTCTTAAATCTATTATAGGAATGCCAATCAGTCTTAAAATTTCTAATTTTACTAATTTAATTATAAACTTTGCTAGAAATTCTAATATAATTATTTTGGTTGATTTTCAGCAGATATTGCTAGTTTGGCAATGTGTCACATAAGACGATCAACCATGATTAGACTGCTACATCAATCATTTCTGGCAAAAATTGATCGAAAGACTTCATTGGATTTTCGCACAAAAAATTTGAGATTGAATTGACAAAATTTAAAAATTTAAAACCAAATTGACAATTATATAATAAGTTGGAGACTGATTGGGTATTTTCCCACACATTTAGGCTTTGATGGGATTGATAAGATGGATTTAATAAGTAGACTCTAGTGGAAAGTTTGAGCGATTATTAGCCATCGGGTTTGGCAAGGTAATAGTTTCAGCACATGCCAGTTGTCATCCTCACTATCGACATAAATGTAAATTTGGCTATTTAACCTTATTTGAGCATAACGTCATGCCCAAGATTGGCCACCTTTGCCTTGTTACAAAATTCATCTTGGGGAAAATTTCAAATAATGACCTGAAATACCATCAATTTCTCAAATAAAGGCTGCACTTGACCTTGTTTCAAATAAGGACTTAAAGTGCATATATCAGTTTCAAAGAATGGTCTGAACTCAACAAATGTGGAGGGTAATTTCATCTTTTTAAATTTTTTTAAAAAATTCTTTCTTTCTTTTTTTATTTTTTTTAGACAAAAAAAACCTAAAAAAAAAAAAACACAAGCAAGAGGGTGCACTGTCCTATCGCCGGTAGGGCGGTGGTGAAGGTCGGTAGGATCGTCGGTGCTTGGGGGAGGGCCAGCGACCCTGGCCAACTAGAGGCGAGAGCCGGCAGGCCCTCACTAAAGGCGAGAGAGGGCGATGACCCTCTCTTAGATCTAGGCAAGGGTCGCTGCCCTTGACGGTATAGGCAAGAGTCGCCACCGAAGTGCAGGCCTAGCGACCCTCACCCACATTCTTGACTCGAAGAACAAATTGCAAGCGAAGCTCTGCGACTTGCGAATGCGATCACGAGGAGAGAGAGAGAGAGGGGGGAGGGGAAGGAATCTGGAAAGGAGGGTGAGGATCAAGAAGGGCTTCTTGGAGACGACGGAGACGAACAAGGAGAGGGATGACCCCAGCGCTATAAGTGCATACTCGATTCCCACTTCCACCATCATCTCTCTCTCTACTTCTAGGGACGCTAGCCAAGGGCCACCAAGCTTGCTCGAGAGCCAGCGACCGTCTCCTAGATTTGGGAGAGGGTCACTGCCCTCTCGCGCCTTTGGTGAGGGCCCGTCAACCCTCACCTCTGGGCGGCCAAGGTCATCGGCCCTCCCCCAGGCGCCAACGACCCCGTCGGCCTTCACCGCCACCCCACCGACGATGGGGCGACAGCCACAGGCAGGAGGGTGCCTCCCACCTATGTTTTCTTCTTCTTCTTCTTCTTCTTGATTTTTTTTTAAATGAAAAAAATAGAAAAATAGAAAGAAAGAAAGAAAATTTAAAAAAACTTAAAAAGACGAAATTGCCCTCACATTTGGTGAGTTCATGCCCTTATTTGAAAATGATATATGCACTTCATGCTCTTATTTAATACAAGGTTCACTTAAGACTTTTATTTAAGAAATTGAAGGTACTTTAGACCTTTATTTTGTTATAGCATTGCCATACACAAATGTGAATACTATGTGCTAGCGTCCTTGGCCACCCTCCGTTTCTTTGATCCAAATGTGCACGGAGTCAATTCGCCTGATGATTTCAACAAGTTATCACATTGAAGTGTACCAAAAGCAAAAGCTAAACGAAATTCTTTAACTAGGGTGAATCTAATAGGATTGACTTAATCTAATAGGATTGGCTTAATGATTAAGCAGTGAACATGTTGTGGGGGAAAAGAAAAACTTTCGTTTGGATCACTTATTGGGATTTTGGTTAGCATCTTTCTTGGTTTATGAAATGAGCGGGCATTTCAATGAGATGCAATTCACCTACGTAAGTTGGTCTTCCTCGTCTTTTCAAAATAAAAGATTATGAATTGTGCAAACACAAGTTGACATAAAATGTGCATGCAAACATTTTATATATTGCGCGACAAAACATTAGAAATAAAGAAGTGAACGAAATAACAATACTATTTATTCCAATTAGATCAGAAACTCGATAATTAAATCTATGTTGGAATGTGTAGCAAAAATGAGAAATTCGACACCATTACTTAGAGATCATTAAGAAAGAGCTCTTTCAAGCCTATCTGCATATGCAATTGGATTTATAGTTTCACTCAAAATTTTAAGTCAATAAGATATAAGCCAATTAAGATACATTAATTCCTCAACCTCATATTGAATATCTGATGTGATACTTTATAAACACTCCTCAACAAGCACCAAAATAAGCATTCCCTCACGTGAGAGATTTTGGTGCTAGACTAGCTCCCCTTTAATACAAGTATCATTCTATAGTAGCAAATATTTCGACTTGAATCTCTATACTGTTTTGGGGGAGGAGGCACCCCAACAATCATAACACTCACTTTCACTCTTATCCTCTAATAGGGAAAGGAGGAAATAGAGCAAAACTTAGGTGGGTTATGGAAAATTTTGTGAGAATGAGATAGAAGGAAAATTTTGACATTTAGTTAATTGTCGTTCGCAACCTAGCAATTTCATTTCGCTCACGGGTTTCCAAATATAGGATTAGTCATTTTTGTTAGATTGAACCATAAAGGGTACCCTCGACAACGCATTTGTACACCATAAGACCATTTCACTCATTGGTCTCTTCCTCCAGATCCCACCATGGAGCTACTTGAAAACAGAGTGAACTGTGACATTCTTTTCTTGAAATATTTGTCAATGTTGACACCTAATTTTAGCAAATCTAAGAAAATAAAGAAAATAAAAATTGCATTAGAACAAATAAAAGAAAAAAAATGAAAAAACAAAATGGGGGAAATTGATTTGATTGATTATGCATGGAAATTTGAAATTCTGATGAATATTCGGATTTTCTTAAATGCAGAATAAATTTAAAAGTTAAGTGAATAAAGGGCAAGAATTTTTACAAAATGGAAGAAATCTGAGCTAAATCGAGCCGATTGCGAAATCATGCTCTGATTTACAGCTTTGATTTAATGTGACAAAAGATGGAAACTCGGAAAATACCATACAAAGCGACCGTCTAGAATCACTATTAAAGAGAGCTGCATTTTTAGTGATGAGAGGGGGAGATTTTTCGAAAAAATTGAGAGCAAAAATTCAAAGAGAAAAAAAAAATTCATGAGAAAATTCGAGCAAAAAAAAAAGAGAAAAAGAAGAAAATTCCAAAAAAGGTGTGAAGTGACCGGTCTGTGAAAAGACGTGCACGGGCGTGTAAAAAAAGGAACGCATGCCGTCCGTCTTCCCCGTCGTCCCTCGCCCGTCCGCATCGGCCACCGCATCGGCTGCCGCGCTAGTCACTGCATCTCCACCGGTCACTGCATCTTTGCCGCTTTGTCCGCTCCTCTCAGCCACCTGCCGCTCCATCTCCGCACGTCCGTCGATTGCAGCGGACCTTCACCCATGAGCCGTGCCGATCCGAGGCGTTGCTGCCGTTTGTGTTCCCCGACGCCTCCGCCGCCGGCAGGGCCTCCGACCGCACCTTAGCCCTCACCGACCAAGACCCATTCGCGACCTGAACACCCTTGCTTCGCCCCCTGCCGTCGCTGATCTGCACACCAGAAGTCCCGGCGCCCCTACTCGCCTCCGCCCAACGCTCAGCCGCTGCCATGCCGCTGTCCCTGCCGCGACCCAACGTCGCTGGAGCCCATATTGCTGCCGCTCGCCTCTCCCTAGTGCTCGACAACAAGCCTTCCGCCCGACGCTCGCCCGATGTCATGCCGATGTTCCCGATGCGACCCGACGCCGCCAAAGCCCATATCGCCGCTGCTCGCCTCTCCCCGCTGCTCGATAGAAAGCCTCGCGCTTCGCAATGCCCCTTCGCCGGTGCCCTGCTTTGCCGGAGTCCCTTGCCGGCGTCAACCCTCGCTGCCCCATGTCAGATGTGCTCCTCGGTGCCCTCGTCGGAGACCCTCGCCGACGACTTCCCTTGCCGGAGCTCCGAACCGGCCAAGCTTTTTCTTCCTTTATTTAAAAAAAAAAAAAAAAAATCAAATTAGGTATATTTACTTATTTTACTAGGCAAGTTTGTTTTTATTTTATTTTATTTCTTGTTTTCCTTATCTCGAGATATTTCTCTATGCATAATTGGAAATCCCAACATATCACTCGATTCACAACCGCGCTAGAGTTTTTTTATTTCATCTATAAGGCTTTAGATGAAATAATTAATCAAGTGGGAATAAAATTGATATTTTGATCTTTAAGGCTTAAAATCAATTTATCGATTTTATTAGCGAAATATTATCCCTTTATCTGAATGATGTGTGATATTTTTTGATAATTTTGAATGGTCTTGATTGCTTTATTTATTTTGAAATATGTTTGAGTTAGAACATTGCATGATTTAGGGTTATTTGCATATTTAGGCTAAATATTGTATTTATCATGAATTTTCGAAATAAAAATAAATAAATAAATAAATTTAGGATGTTAGATTTTTGTTTCACTAGATTAAACTGCACGTTTAATTATTTGACATTTCTTTAAATTTCGAAATTAATTAAAAAAAAAAAACAAAATCAAAAACATCATGCATATGTCATGTAGAATTAGGACATCATTCGTACGCCATTACACATTAAGATAAAATTGCATATTTCATTTTAAATTTAGATCGATTTAGATAGACTGCATCTTAGGTTAGAGATTGCTAAGTTAAGATAATATCTTGGTTTTAATTAGGGTTTAGCCTAACCTAATCTTTAATATAAGTTGGATAGAATCTTAATTTAGTTAGACAATTTTCATATTTTTCTAATTTCGAATTTCATGAAAAATAAAAAATAAAAATGACTTAGGATAAATTAGTTTCAATCCCTAAGATAGATTGCATTTTTTTAAAAAATAAAAAATAAAAAATAAAGAATGTCATTGCATGTCATTTAGAATTAGATTCATGAAATGCATGCCATTTAGTGATTGTTGCTAGGTTCATTTAATTAGAAATTGCCTGTCATTAGAATTAGGTCATTTAGTTATATTGCATTGCATAAAGCATGATTTTCATTAATTAAATGAAAACAAAAAGAAATTGCGTGTTAATTAGAATTCATATTTAGGATTGATGATGTGAATTTTGATCTAACGATGCAGATGCTTTCGTTGCTACAAGGTAAGTCTCGTAATTTATTCATTGCTTTCTTGGGTGTTAAATTGGTGGATTGCGCACCCGCATGATCACCTCACATGTTAGGGAAACAGATTTAAAATCAATTCAAGTTGCCTGCAAAAACGTTTTTGAAAATAAAAAGAAATGGTACCGAAATGGCATTAGAGAAATCTAGTGTAATCAAGTCCCCGTACTCATAGTTTCTGGTTCGTAGGAGTAAGGTAAAGCCCCCGTTACTTTACTTGGGTTTCTAATCGACCCACCAAAAAATAGATTAATGGCGACTCCTAGATAAAATCCACTTGCATGTTAAAAACTTGAACATTAAGTCGCAAATTGGTATGGGCTTGGGAGAGCTCGAGCTAAGTCTAGGCTTAGCAATCCATTAGCCAAATTTTAGGTGGTTCGCCCCGAAAAATTAGGTCGCAACAGCTTGGCGACTCCGTTGGGGACTTGTGTTAAAACACTTAGTGGACTTAGGCCAATTTTCGTTTTTTGAAAAATGTTTTTGTTTGGTAGCGAGGATTCCAAGTACGTCTCTAACGTTTAGGTGTTAAATGTTCTTGCAGATTGGGAGGTATTAGGAGAGTAGTGATTGCTAACATTTGTTTTGTAGGGAGGTGTAGGAATGTATGGTGTATTTTCATGTTGAAGTGTTGCTTGATATATATAAACTGTTGTGAATGTTTTGCATTTACACTATACTCTTGCACACACAACCTGCCGCCGGACCTAGGCCGCACTAGGATATTTAGGATGATGTTGAGTTGGATACGACTTCGACCACGAGGCCGCGTAGTAGAGGTTGCCCAACTCAATCCCGAAAGTTTTTTTTGGTGTCAAGAATGTTTACCTCTGCCCGCGAGGCTGCATCGCATTGGGGTATCATTCTTGACTGAGCCGGAGTTATGAGGACTTGACTTAGCATGCAAGGCTGCAACTAAGTCATCCCACCCTTTTAACTCCATCTTGCTAAGCCGTCTAGATAGAAATCGAACTTCACACTTCATGTGTATGTCTATGTGATTGCCGTTGATTTTCTTTGATGAAGTAAGTCTTCTATTCGTATACCATGCAATTTATTTTATCGTACTTTTGGGTCGGTCCATGACAATCTAGGTCAATCATTGATTTAATTAATTTGTCAATTAGAAATGAAATGAGAAATTGCCAAGGAATGAGACCGTTTTTTTATAAAAAAAAAAAAAAAAAAAAAGAAAGAAACTTTGGAGAATTTGTTTTCAGGAAATTTGGTTTTACTACAATGTCCATTTTTTAGGAAATTCTCTTTTTATATGAACTTCTCATGAATAAATCAAAAAAAAAAATGAAAAATCGATTAGATCATTGTCGTGGATTGGCTATCTATTTACACTTCGCGCTTATTTTGTTCATTTCTTCCCTTTAGGTGACAACGGATCTGCCACGCTCGCCTATTGTTACTCGATCAAAAGCTAAAATGGTCGATCAAACCAATATGCGCGATCGTATTTCCACCATGGAAGATTAACTCCAACAGTTAGCCGCCTCTATGCAGCTTATAATAGCTCAACTTCAATCCCTCCGGGTGAATCCGAATCCTGCACCCACTCTCCCCGAGATAGTAGCCCCGAAGTAGGCAAACAGGGTCTAAATGAGTGATGACGAAATGGCCGAGCTGGAAGATGACCTGGTCCTTGTTAGAAAAGCCAAGCTTGATAGCATTCCCAAGATAGAGCAGGATGAGCGCTTTGCAAAATTGGAAGAGAAAGTGAAACAATTGCATGAGTCACAGAACTCACTCCCATTCGACCTCTCGGTTTATGAGAAGGTCAAAATGCCAAGCAAGTTCAAAATGCCAAAGTTCGATAAGTACGATTGTACTTCTTGCCCAAAATCTCATTTGCAGATGTACCACGTACACATGGCCAACATGTCAAAAATGAGCCCCTCATGATCCAATCATTTCATGCAAGTTTGACCGGACCCACACTAAACTGGTACGTCATGAAGAATGTGAACCTCCTCGACACCTGGAATGAAGTGGCTGATGCATTTATCAAGCAGTATAAGTTCAACATGGACATTGCACCTTCTCGAGAGGATCTTGAGAGAATGGAGAAAAAGAGGAGCGAGTCGTTCAAGGAGTATGCCATGAGATGGCGAAATCTAGCAGCTCAAATCAGTCCTAAACCTACTAACAAAGAGCTGATGAAGTTGTTCGTTAAGACTTTCCCGTCTGAGTTCCGAACCCGAATGGCCAGCACATACATCGAGAGCTTCAACTAACTTATTCCGGTTGGTGAGCAAATCGAGATTGGGCTAAGAGACAGATGGTTCAACGAACCAACCCATCAAGGCAAAAGGTTCACCATGAAAAAAGACCAAGAACATAGCGTGGAAGTCAATGTTGCGTATGCACAATCTAGCAAGCCTCCAATTGTTCATGTCCCTAAAAATCAACAAGGCGGTGTCCGTCCGACCGCGCCTCGGCAGTTTATTAAAAGGCAATTCACTCCTCTTCCTGGCTCCTTGTCCCAGGTCTGTAATGTCCTACAAAAGAAGTGGTTGTTGTCCTATGAGCCAAAGCGACCCAATGCTGAAAACTTTTCTAACTTACGACCCCTCCAAGAAATGTGAGTACCATATGGGGGAAGTAGGGCATTTGACTGATGAGTGCATGACCTTGAAGAACGAGGTCCTAAACTTATTAGACACCAAGGCGTTTGCCTTTAATATCACTCAACCGAATCCCCTACCTGAGCATAAGGACAGGGTGAATGCTATTTTCGAGCATGATGCCGGTCGAATCATGAACTCGAAGGTGCACGTGATGGACATCCTGGGGCAACCAAGTGATAGATGGGATAGCGTGGACGAGCCGATACCCTCGGAGACGGAAAACCCTGATGATGCATTGGAAGGAATCACAAGTCTGTTCGATGACCTCTTCATAGGAGCCATTAACGAAGGACCTCCAAAAGAAATGGGCCCTAGCCCACAAGAGTAACTCATTTAGTGCTTTCCCACATTCCCCTACGTGGGAATCTTTATTACTTTCTAGGGATTGTTTTCGATTTCTCCTTTTTTTCTTTCATTTTAGGGCTTCAGAATCGTATTTCCATTCAATAAATGTAATTGATTAATGAATTTCAATAAAGTTACAAGTTTTATTTTGAGGGCATGATGAGGTACACCAAACCAGTCCGGTGATGATATCTAGCCGATAAACAAAAAGAAAAATCCAAGGAGAATTTTGAGGCATGGGCTTCATCATGCTTTCTCGTGTCAAAATGTTTTTAAAAAAATGCTTTTCCAATTGCTTTTCAAAAAATTTTCAGAAAAAAATCTTTCAAAAAATAAAATAAAATATGATTTAACTCGTTTGTTTTTTTGATCCATCTACATTCTGTTTCAGGGACGGTCTTATAGCATACAAAGGTATGAAAATGATCCAATCCAATTCCAGATTCTGGGGGCAAGTTTGCTCCAAACTGCAGCAGCCCATATGTGGTGAAAAAGGTACTCCCTGGGGGTGCCTTAATCTTGGCAGAAATGAATGGTCATGAGTTTTCCACTCCAGTTAATTCTGATGCTGTCAAGAAATATTATCCATGATAGAATTTGCCATGTCATGTTGAACTGCAAGCAATTCTATGATGAATAAATTGCTTCAAGGAGTTGAATTGTTCAAATTTGTTGCAAATCTTGCATTTTTTTTCCTTGATGAATTATGTGAGATAAATTGAATGTGTCAAATGGGATACCTTGGAATGATGAAAGGCATGCCTTATTCCATACCCTATTTCATACATTAATCCCTAGTGAGTTGTGTGGAAAAATTCCATGCTTGCAAGGAAAATGTGATCTCGCAAAGGGTATGTCAACCGAAGTGATGAGATGCATTATTTTCTCTATCCCAAACACTACAAGCGATCCATTGCTTAACCCCTTTTGAGCCCCATACACTTATAGAGATTCTTTTTCAAATTATCCCTGTCAATGATCATCCCACATTGGGACAAATTTGAAATGAATGGTAGGAATATTATTGCTTGCACTCGCATCAATCTTCGAGTATTGCTTTTGCAGTGTAACTCTAACGATAATTTGAAGTGCCTTAGGATGACAAAGAGCAGTTCTTTCTTTATCCTATACACTTTCATCCATTGCATAGCCCACTTGAGCCTATGAATTTATTTCATGTTAAACCCAGTTGGTGATCATCTCCCACACTAGAGCAAGGCAAAAAAAAAAAAACAAACAAAGAACCATTCAAGTAACATGGCTTAGAATGTTGACAAGAATGGAGACTCCGTCCAAAGAAAATAAGTGCAAAAAATAATGGGGCATGAAAAAAAGCAGTGTGCTTGGTAAAAGTAAGGCCAATGCCTAAAAAAGAGAAAAATCAAACTCTTGATATAATGAGTCGTATCCCCAACAAGGCGGTACTGAAAACTCAAATGTTGTTGCAATCAATGGAGTTGTGATATAAAAAATCTTCGACAGTGGAGAAGGAAGTGGTGGAAATGTCAAGATGATCACCAACTTTGACCCTCTAAACACTTTTTGAGCCTAATGATACTTTCATTTCTTAACCCATGAACCAAACCTACGTTACGTCCCTTGCAAAGTCTCTTCTGATTAGGGCACTTAAATTAACGTATGGATTCACATGTCATAAGCATCGTTCGAAGAAGTGCGAATAAGATTATTTCTTTCTCATTTTGCAGGGTTCTTGACTTGTAAACCCGAAGATGAATAAAGAATTGTTTTTTTTTCAATGGCCTTGACTCAAAGAGTCCCCCTTGTTAAGCCGTTGACCAAGCCCCATTACGGTCCCTATTAAAGACCTCTCAGATTAATAAAGTCATACCACTTGCGAGATTGCACAGACCCTTGTTTGGCATGATGACAGTGAGATAGAGTGATTGTCAAAATCCCGCATCAAATGTCAGGATGAAATGACCATTTTTAATGAGGATGAGTGAAAATTCCTTTCAGACCGAAAGATCCCTCATTTGACACATCCATGACACTCATGTGTTCAGATTGGAATATTCTTTTAGAATCTTTCCCAATAGAAATTAGGTGATGCAAGATTGATAGAAATCATCACGCATGAACCTCATTTGAATTAATGCATGTCTATGAATGCATATTGCCTCTCCTACAACTGTGTTTTGCAAGAGACATATCCCCAAGGAACAGAGATGTCACCAAGTAAGTATATCTCTATCCATACCTTAAATACTTGTCATTGTATAGGTATTCCTTTTCAAGCACCGGCACTCGATAGAGTTGCCCCCCAAAGATTTTTCCCAGATTCATTCTGATCAGGCGACCGTAAAATGGTATGGGTCCTGGAAAGTGAATCCCCATTTAGGCGACCGTAGAATGATACGGGTCCTAGACAACATCTATTTCCCTATACAGGCAACGTAGAATAGTACGAGTCTTGGAAAATGAATCACAATTTAGGCGACCGTAAAATGGTATAAGTCCTAGACAACACATATTTCCTCATTCAGGCAACTGTAGAATGGTATGGGTCATGGAAAATGAATCCCAGTTTTGGCAACCGTAGAATAGTACGAGTCATAAACAACACTTATTTCCTCAATCAGGCGACCGTAGAATGGTACAAGTCCTAAACAGCATCTATTTCCCTATTCAAGCGACCGTAAAATAGTACAGGTCCTAGAAAGTGAATCCCCGTTTAGGCGACCGTAGAATGGTATGGGTCCTAGACAACATTTATTTCCCTATTCAGACGACCGTAGAATGGTACGGGGCCTGGAAAGTGAATCCCCATTTAGGCGACCGTAGAATGGTACGGGTCCTGGAAAGCGAATCTCGGTTTAGGCAACCGTAGAATGGTACGGGTCCTGGGAAAGCAGTCTCTTTGCAAAGCCATGTTACTATTCTAGGCAACCGTAGAATGATACGGGTCCTAGACATGTAACGCTAATCTATCTTGAGTTACTCTACCCTCCTCGAAGGTAAGTAATTCCAGGTAAGTTCTTTTATCATTTGCATTTGTATTTCCATGCATCATATAAATTTCATTTCAAAATGGGATTCATCTTTAAAAAAAAAAAAAATGAGTCATTCAATGCATGTGCATGATTAAAATTTAGGTCTCAACTTGTCTTTGAAGGCAACCTCTACAAGCTCACATTCAAAGAGAGACAGCTGTTAACACCTAACTTTAGCAAATGTAGGAAAATAAAGAAAATAAAAATTGCATTAGAACAAATAAAAGGAAAACATGAAAAAAAAAATGAAGGAAAATGATTTGATTGATTATGCATGGAAATTTGAAATTCTGATGAATATTTGGATTTTCTTAAATGCATAAGCAATTTAAAAATCAAGTGAATAAAGGGTAAGAATTTTTACAAAATGGAAGAAATCTGAGCTAAATCGAGCTGATTGTGAAATCACGCTCTGATTTACAGCTTTGATTTAATGTGACAGAAGATGGAAACTTGAAAAATACCATACAAAGCGGTCGTCTAGAATCACTATAAAAGAGAGCTACATTTTTAGTGGCGAGAGGGAGAGATTTTTCGAAAAAATTGAGAGCAAAAATTCAGAGAGAAAAAAAAAATTTCATGAGAAACTTCGAGAAAAAAAAAAGAGAGAAAAAGAAGAAAAGTAAAAAAAAAAAAGTGTGAAGTGACTGGTCTGTGAAAAGACATGCACGGGCGTGTAAAAAAAAAAAAAAAGGAACGCGCGTCCGTCCGTCTTCCCCGGCATCCCTTGCCTGTCCACGTCGGCCACCGCATCGGCTACCGCACCGGCGCTACCTCGCGCCAGTCATCGCATCTCCGCCGGTCACCGCATCTTCGCCGCTCTATCCGCTCCTCTCAACCACCGCCGCTCCATCCCTGCATGTCCGTCAATTACAGCGGACCTTCACCCATGAGTCGTATCGATCCGAGGCGTTGCTGCCGTTCGCCTTCCCCGACGCCTCCGCCGCCAACAGGGCCTCCGACCGCACCTCAGCCCTCACCGACCAAGACCTATCCGCGACTTGAACACCCTTGCTTTGCCCCTACCGTCGCTGATCTGCACACCAGAAGTCTCGGCGCCCCTGCTTGCCTCCGCCCGACGCTCAGCCACTGCCATGCCGCTGTCCCTGCCGCCACCCGACATCACTGGAGCCCATACCGCCACTGCTCGCCTCTCCCTAGTGCCCGACAACAAGCCTTACGCCCGACACTCAGCCGCTGTCGTGCCGATGTCCCTACCGCGACCCGATGCCGCCGGAGCCCATACGCCGCTGCTCGCCTCTCCTCGGTGCCGACAAGCAAGCCTCGCGCCCGCGACGCCCCCTCACCGGTGCCCGCTTCACCGAAGTCCCTTGCCGGCGTCAACTCTCATTGCCCCGGGCCGGACGTGCTCCTCAGTGCCGTCACCGAAGACCCTCGCCGACGACTCCCCTCGCCGAAGCTCCAAACCGGCCAAGCTTTTTCTTCCTTTTTAAAAAAAAAAAAAATCAAATTAGGTATTTTTACTTATTTTACTAGGCAAGTTTGTTTTATTTTATTTTACTCCTTATTTTCCTTATCTGAGACATTTCTCTACGCATAATTGGAAATCCCAACATATCACCTGATTCGCAACCGCCCAGAGTTTTTTATTTCATCTAAAAGGCTTTAGATGAAATAATTAATCAAGCAGGAATAAAATTGATATTTTGATCTTTAAGGCTTAAAATCAATTTATCGATTTTATTAGCGAAATATTATCCCTTTATCTGAACGATGTCTGCTATTTTTTGATAATTTTGAATGGTCTTGATTGCTTTATTTATTTTGAAATATGTTTGAGTTAGAACATTGCATGATTTAGGGTTATTTGCATATTTAGGCTAAATATTCTATTTATCATGAATTTTTGAAATAAAAAAATAAAAAAAATAAATTTAGGATGTTAGATTTTTGTTTCACTAGATTAAACTACACGTTTAATTATTTGATGTTTCTTTTAATTTCGAAATTAATTAAAAAAACAAAAAAAAAATCATCATGCATATGTCATGTAGAATTAGGACATCATTTGTACATCATTGCACATTAGAATAAAATTGCATATTTCATTTTAAATTTAGATCGATTTAGATAGACTACATCTTAGGTTAGAGATTGATAAGTTAAGATAATATCTTGATTTTAATTAGGGTTTAGCCTAACCTAATCCTTAATATAAGTTGGATAGAATCTTAATTTAGTTAGATAATTTTCATATTTTTCTAATTTCGAATTTCATGAAAAAAAATGACTTAAGATAAATTAGTTTTAATCCCTAGGATAGATTGCATTTTAAAAAAAATAAATAAATAAAAAATAAAAAATGCCATTGCATGTCATTTAGAATTAGATTCATGAAATGCATGCCATTTAGTGATTGTTGCTAGGTTCATTTAATTAGAAATTGTCTATCATTAGAATTAGGTCATTTAGTTATATTGCATTGCATAAAGCATGATTTTCATTAATTAAATGAAAACAAAAAGAAATTGCGTGTTAATTAGAATTCATATTTAGGATTGATTATGTGAATTTTGATCTAACGACGCAAATGCTTTCGTTGCTACAAGGTAAGTCTCGTAATTTATTCATTGCTTTCTTGGGTGTTAAATTGGTGGATTGCGCACCCGCATGATCACCTCACATGTTAGGGAAATAGATTTAAAATCAATTCAAGCTGCCTGCAAAAACATTTTTGAAAATAAAAAGAAATGGTACCGAAAAGGCATTAGAGAAATCTAATGTAACCAAGTCCCTGTATCCATAGTCTCTGGTTTGTAGGAGTAAGGTAAAGCTCCCGTTACTTTACTTGGGTTTCTAATCGACCCATCAAAAAATAGATTAGTGACGACTCCTAGATAAAATCCACTTGCATGTTAAAAACTTGAACATTAATTCACGAATTGGTATGGGCTTGGGAGAGCCCGAGCTAAGTCTAGGCTTAGCAATCCATTAGCCAAATTTTAGGTGGTTCGCCCCGAAAAATTAGGTCGTGACAGTCAAACGTTGATACAAATCAAGAGTGAGCCATCAATCGACCATCAAGACTAATATTAATTTGTTACGCTTGAACCTCAACTGTGCAATCAACCAATGAATCACAATTGAGATGTACCAAACAAATGTAATAAAGAATAGAGAAGAACACACCATTATTTTTATGTGTTTTCGTCCAAATCCATGTTTACTTGACATTAAAGTGGTTGATGATTTAGAAGGTAATAAAAGTGTGATAAAACAAAGGCTCACTACTTGAAAAGTTTTGGCATTAAAGTGAATGCCAAATGAAAGTTATGATACTTGTAGTTCTCTTTTTCCCTCTAAAATGCATGTTTAATATATATGGAAAAATGACATTATAAGTGTTATAATTTTTATACAGCACTCACTTTAGCACCAAAACATTTAGTATATCACTTAAGTGCCACATCGAAGAAAGAACAATTATTTAAGTGCCTCCAGTGATCAATTTCGACAAAAAGTCCTACGCGGCATTTTTCATACAATTTTATCCACACGTGGCTTTTTATGTATAAAACAAGTCCAACATGGACTATGAAGTGGCCTTTCACAACAAAATGACAATGTATCCCTCAAATTTAATCAAAGACAAATCTCTCTCCTATCATTGTTCTCTCTCTCTCTCTCTCTCTCTCTCTCTCTCTCTCTCTCTCTCTCTCTCTCTCTCTCTCATGGTTCACACTCATTCGTTCCCTATCTCACTTCAATCACTCTTTCACTTAGTCACTCAATCGATGTCATATCCTCTCACTTACTCACTCACTTACTCGGCTTGGGTAAAAATTAGGGCTTGGTGCTTGAAGGAAAAAAATTAGGGCTCAGAACTTCATAAGAAAAAAATTAGGGCTAGATTTTTTACTTGTTTTTTGCTGGTGCTGCTACATACATTTAGGAAGGTTATTGTTTTTGGGGAGGGGGATTTGACTTCTTTTTCAGAAAGTACTACACATAGCTAGGGATGTTGTTATTGGGGGAGAGAATATTAGGTGCAATTGTGATGCCACATCATCTATGCACTAGCCTACTCAATGGACAACAAGAGGCATTATGGGGGCCCACCACCAAAAAGTTGGAAAGTCTCTTCCTCTCTGCCAATTTGGTTGGATCTCTCTACTTCTCTCTTTACAACTCCATGGAACCACCAACTCTTGAGCTCCAGCACTACTCGCTCCCTCCTCACCAACACCAATATCCCCGCAGCAGAGGCGACAAGCAAAACCATTGTTGCCGCTTCAAGAGATTTGAGTCTAGTGACAGCCTCAGTTGAAAGGCCTTCCAGCTCAGCAAGTTCACCCAGGTCTCAAACTATTGACAAATTCTTCATCAACTTCTTCCCCCTCAACTTTCTCAACTTTCTAACTAGTAAAAGAACCTTCCTCAACTTAAACTCATCCTCCTCGCAATTAACCCCCCCCCCCAATGTCGCAATCTCGATGCTCTACTCAACGCACACCTCATCCTCCTACAACCTCCTCAAATTCCTAATTTTCAATTTCATGATCCCAGTGTACCTAATGAACTCTGCCCATGTGCTGATCTTCATTAGAACACACAAGTGGTGACCATTAATGAGGCCTGATTTCGTGAACCTAATGAACTGCTCAACAAAGTAGTATGTCGCCTCGCCACCATAGGCAATGACAGAGAGGATCAAGTCCTACTTGGAATCAAGATGCGAGGCTTGTAGAGCGTTCACAGGCCTTCCGAGTTAGGTCGACGCCAAACTCGAAGCTCTTGAGGTGGATATGGAGGGTGAGATGGAGGGGTAGGTTGGGTTTTTGGCAAAAAGGAGGAGGAGAGGATGCTCTTCATGGCGTACCTAAAGATCTTAAGGACCTTGTCGACGTTGTCTCTCTTGGTAAGTTAGGCCTTAAAGTGGAGGAGGAAGTCCCAGTCTCTGGTTTTGCTTGTGGCCATCATGGCGGGGCTTTTGGTGGTGGTCGAGGAGGGAGCGAGTGGTAGTGGAGCTCGAGATACTTGTGGTTCCATGAAGTTGCAAGGAGAGAGAGAGAGAGATTCCAATTTTATGACGATGGGCCAGACAGTGTCACTTGTTGTCCACTAAGTGGGCTAGTGCATAGATGACATGGCATTGCAATTACACCTAATATTTTCTCATTGTTAGAAAGGTTTTTGACTTGTTTTTTTGCTTGTGTTGCTGCATTTAGTTCAAAAGGTATTTGACTTGTTGGTGACTTTATATTGATGTAAGAACATCCTTATTCTGAATGCAATGTTGTTTAATTTGAATCTAAGCCACTATTGATGGAGTAATTGTTTGTGTATATGTTTCCAAGTTTGTACACAAAGTTGTTGCAAACCAAGTAATTCAATCATGTTTAAGAAAGTGAAACAAGTAGATCACATTTTTGAGAAGTTAAAAATCATAAGTAGTCTCTTTTAACAAAAATTGGTACTCAAGTAATCATTTTTTACTGAACTTTGCCGGCAAAAGAACAACCCAAGTGTCATAACTTGGCACGGGAGGACACTTAAGTGTCATAACTTCGAAAAGGTACACTTAAGTGCCAGTTTCGAAGTTAAATGGAACACTTAGGTGCCACTCCAGTGAAAATCCGGCCAAATGGCTGACGTGGCAATTTTCCGGTGAATTTGATCCAAAACGGCATCGTTTTGCACGCTGACATGGCGTGAAAATGCAAAAACGACGCCGTTTCGTGTGTGATGTGTAAATAATAATATAAAAATTAATTAAATTAAATTTAAACTTAATTTTATTTAAAATATTCTAAAAATTAAAAAACTAAAAACTAAAAATTAAAAAAAAAAATTAAAAATTACAATTTAAAAAAAAAAAAAAAAAAAAAAGGGGGGAGGCCGGGCGGGGGGGCTAAGCCCTCGCAGCCACCACCTCCCCGCCGTCGCCGGGAAGGGCCGACGACGGAGGGGGGAGAGTCGGCCGGGGTAGCCGCGGGCCCCGGCCGACCGGCGGCGAGGGCTCGCGAGCCCTCCCCACGATCCGACGAGGGCCCGCGGCCCTCGTCCAAATCTAGGGCGAGGGTCGTGGCCCTCACCCGATCCGACGAGGGCCGCAGCCTTCGCCGCCTCCCCGCCGCCACCGGAAAGGGTCGGCGACGGAGGGAGGAGGGTCGGCCGGGTTCACCGGGCCCTGCCGGGGCCGGCGATGCCGGCCGCCGGCGGCGAGGGCCCGCGAGCCCTCCCGGATCCGGGCGAGGGTCGCGGCCCTCGCCGGGCCGACCGACGGCCGGCGACTCGACCGACCCTCCCCCTCCATCGCCGGCCCTTCCGGCGGCGGTAGGAGGCGACGAGGGCCCGCGGCCCTCGCCGGATCTCGGCGAGGGCTCGCGGCCCTCACCGCCGGCCGGCCGGGGCTAGCAACCCCGGCCGACCCTCCCCCTCCGTCGCCGGCCCTTCCGGCGACGGCGGGGGAGGAGGTGGCGGCAAGGGCTCGGCCCTCAACCACCCCCTTCGGCCTCCCTTTTTTTAAAAAAAAAAAATTAAAATTTTTAGTTTTTAGTTTTTTAATTTTTAGAATATTTTAAATAAAATTAAGTTTAAATTTAATTTAATTAATTTTTATATTATTATTTACACATCAGACATGAAACGGCGTCGTTTTTGCATTTTCACGCCACGTCAGCCATTTGGCCAGATTTTCGTCGGAGTGACACCTAAGTGTTCCATTTAACTTTGAAACTGACACTTAAGTGTACCTTTTCGAAGTTATGGCATTTAAGTGTCCCTCGTGCCAAGTTATGGCACTCTAGGTATCCTAAACTCGAACTTTGCCATGTTGGATTTCTGGCAAGCCATGTTAATTCAAAAAAATATTAAACATTATCACATTGGATCACTGTTATCTAAAATTGGAGTTGACACTTATTGTTGTTTTACCAAAGTGATCCTAGGGTGACCAACTGAAAAATTTTGATATTAAAGTGAGAGTCATGTGAAGATTATGACATTTTCAGTATTCTTTTTCTGTTTATAAAGAAACGGAACATTAACAAGCAACATTTTATTGATCATGATACTTGTAATACTTGCATCCCAATTCTAGCTGACCCAAAGTCGTGCCGCGCATTTAGGTGATAAAGCCTAGAAAATTGACATAAGGAAGGTTCTGAATGACGGAGATAATGACATCTTCGAGAATTGACCAACGAGGGTCAAATGTTAGCCTCTCCACGGTCATTTTGTCCACGAAGACTAATTTGACCAAAAAAAAAAAAGCATACGGACCGCTTTAAATAGATTCATGGTCTCTCTTTCTTTTTTTCTTTTTCTTTTTTTTTTTTTTGAGTGGGGGGATACCAAGCACTGGGCCCAATGCCACTTTTAATCATCTTTTTTAAAAATTCCCACCATACATCCACCGACAAAATCCCATTGATCAAATGACCAGATTGCACTCCATTAAAAAATGACTAGCCTTACTCCAACTCCCCCAAGAGAAACCCTCGCTAACATGGTTGGCCTTACCTGTCTTCCATAGAGCCATAAGTCCAATTTATGTCATGAGTGAACTTCTAAATTACTAGGCCATGTTGCCTAGTTGCAACATTTCTTGTGAGAGGAGATTTCTTAATGGCTAGCAATCTTAATGATTGGATTACGATGAAAAGTCCGATGAGTAGTGCAAAATAGATATTATTCAAACAAGACATTACTATAGTTGATGTGGACTTATGATCTCGTCCAAAGGGGTTGCTAGCTCTAGCCATTCACCTCCACCTTATTACATATAAGAAAAAAAAAAAAAAAAAAAAACCCAACATATCTTAACTTCCAACTCTCCGACCCACCATAAGCCTCTTAACCCCTAGCCTCCTCCACCTACCACCATTGCATACCCATCCTCAATGGACTTGCTACGCTATTCTAAGCTTGAAACCACCCCCCCCCCAATCCACTCTCTCTCTCTCTATGTGAGGTTACTGTGAGAGTTTGGACAATCCTAATAAGGACGTCAAAGTTGTCGGTGACCTCAAATCAAGGTCTCCATCACATTGGTCTAAGGTCGTGTGATTTAGGGGACCTTGATATAAGGTTCGCAAGTCCCTCTAAGACCTTGGTTGCTTCCATGAATGAGTGGCAAACAAGCACACATCCACAATCAACATGAATCAGAGAGGGGGTCGAGAAATGTGAGAGAGAGAGAGAGAGAGAGAGAGCAATGGCAATAACGACAATGAGGACGATGGGGTTGATGATTGTTGGAAAATTTTCAAAAGGGATGTAGAAATTTCTTGGTAATAGAATGGATTTTGAAAGATGATAAGTGTATTTTAAGGAGGAAAATGACAATTTAGTAAATTACATTGGTGAGGAGGTACGTGGTGTCTTAATGAAAGAGTTAGAATGCAAAGAGGCACTTTCAAAATAGAAAATGAAAATTGATATTAAGATGAAATGTCCCGGTGGTTTCTGATATTCTTTATTTATTTTAATTTTTACCCTAAAATCCGCAACTCTGTTCTTTGAGTCACGGTTTACATCACGAGTGAGTTGCCGCCCCACTGCAGCGTTTTGACTTTCCCTGGGCGTGAGTCATATCAAATGTCAATTCCCCAGTATCCAGGAAGGGATAGTCGAGAGAAAATTTTGGCTCTAAGTTGACGTGAGAAATTGCTTTTATGTCAAACCGTTAGATAAGAACGCAAGTTCCAAATTCAGCAACCATCTCGTCTTTATTATAGTTTTAAAGTAACTTGCGATTATGGAAGTCTTTTTAAGGGAAATAACTAGGTTCTAGCGGCTATCTTCCAAAATATGCTAGGCCTTTTTATTTATCTATTCTGTACTAAATAATAAAAGGGTCATGAACAACAATATTTATATAACTCAACAAAAAAGGAAAGATATGTAATGAAGCAAAATAATATTCTTGTTCTTATATATCTATATTATCTTGCAATATGTTCGGAATAACAATTTATACATAAAAGAAAGAGAGTGGTTTCAACACCGTCATAAATCAATTGGTAATTATTGAAAGAGATGGCCGTTACAGAATAATGAAGAATATATAAAGAAATAAATCATACATTATGATCCATTATAAAGCCATTATATGGCCATTGCAAAATTCTTACAAAATAATGGCTTTCATATTGGTCATAACTATATATATCGGTCATAACTATTATCAGAGCCGTTACTTTATAATATTTCAAATCTGCTAAATATCCAACATTGTTCATCAAAACTCTCTCTCATCGTTGGACTACGGGAATTTTATGTATAGTCCATCTCATCCAACTGGATGTATATGAGTTAGGCTCACATATGTCGGAACTTTGGATGGTTATGTCACCACATGATTATTTTATCTATTTTGTTTTGTTCATTACAAGAACATAATGCCACGTAGCACTAAAAGAAAAAGAGGGTTTCCAACTGCTACGATCTCTTATGCTTCTTTGTTCTTCGACGCCGCCTCCTCTTACCCACGTTTGAGCACACGCCAGTTCTCATCTTCAATATGGACTTTGAATGTCAATTTGGCTATTCAACCTTTTTTGAGCGTAAGCCCGGGGCCGAGATTGGCCACCTTTGCTTTTATTACTTCTTGTTACATATTTTAAAGTTAATTTTGCTATAGCGTCGCTATACACAATATAAGTAGGATGGGTGAGCGTCCTTGGACACCCTTCTTGTGTTTAATCCAATTCTATCTTCACTTTGTTTTTGGACCATGGTAACTGTTAATTTGACCAATTGTTTCAACAACATATCGCATTAAAGCGTACCAAAAGAAAAAGCTTAACAAAATTCTTTGACAAGGATAAATCTAGTAGGATTGGCTTAATGATTAAGGAGTAAAACGTGTCGTGGGGGAAAAAGAAAAACCTTCCTTTGAATCACTCGTCGGCATTTTTGTTGGCTTTCCCAAACATGGACTCATTAACATTTTATGGTGCAGCTTTGAACTTGTGTTGTTCGTTTGATCTACACATAAATCCGTGGATCACTCGTCGGCATTTTCGTTGGTTTTCCCAAACTTTGACTTATTAACATTTTGTAGTGCGGCTTTGAACTTGTGTTCTCTGTTTGATCTACACATATTTATCCGTGGATCACTCGTCGGCATTTTCGTTGGTTTTCCCAAACATTGACCTATTAACATTTTATAGTGCGGCTTTGAACTTGTGTTGTTCATTTGATCTACACATATAAATCCGTTCCTTATTCATTGAACCAATTCCACGTGTTTATCTGAGACACGGTCTCATCCTTGCTTCCAACCAATTGAATAAATTAGGCTAATCGAAATTAGTTGTATCCCTCTTCTAGCTAACCCAAAATGATGGGGGCGCATTCAGACAAAAATCACATAACGATCTATATTCGAACGGTGTGAATGAAGGAGGAAAATGACGGAGATGGTGACATCTTCAAGAATTGACCAACGAGGTTCCAATGTTAGCTTCTGCACGGTCATTTTGTCCACGAAAGCTAATTTGACCGAATAAGCACATGAGACCGATTTAACTACTTTCATGTTCTTTCTTCACATTTGGCCTCAATGCCACTTTTAATCCTCTACTTTTTTGAAATATCACTTTGTATCCTCTAACAAAATCTCATGAACAAACTGACCAAAGTGCCCACCAGTGAAAACCACTTCAACTCACCCAACACAAACCTTCACTAGGGTGAATGGCTTAATGGTAATGGGGTCAATTAGCTTCTATAAGGTCATGAGTCTGATTCATGTTGTGAGTGAACTTTCGAACAACTTGGCTGCATTGTTTAGTTACAGCATATCTTGTGTGAAAATATTTCTTAACCATTGTCATTTTATTGGTGAGGTTGCGATGATGAGTTTGCCATCCCCAGACCTTCGAGTCACTAGTGGTGAAAAGTAGTTATTGCTGAAATGAAACATTATGGTAATGGGTGTTGACTTAAGGTAATGCCCATAGAATGTTGCTAGCACTAGTCTTTCACCTCCACCTTTAATTTATTAAAAAAAAAAAAAAAAACACGACCCAAGACAAACCCTAATCTCCAATAGGAAAATTATCCGAAAAGTCTTAAACCTATTACACTTTTTGCAATTCAGTCCTGAATTTTTAATTTTATTAATTGAGTCATAAATTTTTTTATAATAATATTTATTTTTCTTTTCCTTTTTTTCTTTGCCTTTTTTTTTTTTCTACGCCAACAAGCCTCACCGGTCGTGAAGGCGTCCCCAAACTAGGCGAGGGCCTTTGCACCCTTGCATGTGGCTAGTGAGGCTATGAAGGCCTTGCCCAAGGTCATTGCGGCCTCGCCAATCATGGGCAAGGGCACGAAGCCCTCGCTAGATCTAGGCAAGGGCTGCCTTGCCTTTGGTCGATGGGGTAGAGAAAGCCCTCCCCTAGATTTAGCGAGGACCTTTGTAGATGAGGCGGCCTCCCCCAAATTTGGCGAGGGCCTTCGTGCCCTCGCCCGTGGTCTTGCTAGTCATAGGTGAGGGTGCAAAGGCCTTTCCTGGATCTAGGTGAGGGTTGTGTCACCTATAGGTAGAGGGGCCATGAAAGCCCACACCAGCTTTGTGACTACATGAGGGTCGCCAATGGCCCTTGCCTACACTAAAAGATAAGCAAAGAGAAAAAGGAAAGAAAATTAAAAAATCAATTTTTAAAAAATTATTAAAAAATTATCCACGTCTGCGCTGATTGTGCCCATAGGACGACCGGTATCCACATCATGGATTTTTAATCAAAATTGGTCAGATGAACTCAATTAACAAAGAAATCTTTTTTTATTGGATATTGGACATATTCGCTCATTTAATTTTGAACGAAATGTTGGAGACAATTGACAAAATTGGCAATTGAAAAGTTTAGAAATTGAATTTGTTCAAATGAAATAGGTTTAAGATTTTTTGAACAATTTTCCTAACCTCCAACTTAGTACATAAATGTTTATTGTGAGGTGGTACGTGGTATCTAAACAAAAGCGAGAAGGGAAAGATGTATTTAGGAAAATAGAGAATGGAAAGTGGTATCGAGTTAAAAACTCACCATGGTTTTTGGTATTCCCTTTTTTTTTTTTTTTTTTTCTTTTTTTGACTAAAAGCGACCACCATTTCATTAGAACCACGGTCTACATCACGTGAGAGTTGCCTGAGTTATCAAATGTCAATTCTCCCATATCCGTAAAGAATAACATGAGAAAAAATTTGGCTTCAAATTGACATTGGAAGTTGCTTTAATGTCAAACTGTCCGATAGGAATTTAACTTAAAAATTAGGTTCCACTTGGGTTAAACTTGTTCCTGGGTTCCAAATTCAGCAACGATCAAGTCTTTCTTTCATCCATCTTCATGGATGTGGACTACCACTTTATTGTAATTTGAAGTACCTTGAGATTACGGCAGTCAATTTAAGAGAATTAATTGGGTATGCTTAGCTGGCTCTCTATATAAAATTTAACTTGTGCATATTTGTAGCATGGGCGCCGCCGCTTTCTTAGACCACAACCGTCGGTGTCGTGGCTTCATCTCCAACACGATGTCCCAACCAACCGCGCCCTTTTTGTTTTCCTTCTTTTTTTTTTTTCCTTTTTTCACATTCTATTATTTTATAAAAAAAGTTCAAACTTTTTTCTTGAATTTTCTTGATATTAGGCCAAGTGAGCACCACAACGTCTTCACGTGACTTATGAAGATACTAAAAATTACCACGTCAGTATTTTTTATTGCTCAAGTTGGACAAAAATACTAGATGTACTCAATTATATCAGCTGGAGAATTTTTTGGACTTGATTATAATATTCAAATTTTATGGTTTTATAGCACTTTCATGATAAAATGTTTTAAGACCTTGATGCTCTTATCCCTAAAATCAATATAATTTTCCATGATTGTAGCATTAGTGGGCCTTTTCCACATTACCTAGCGCATAGAAGGTGTGAAAGCATGGCCCAGCTCAGAGTAATGAAACCATCCGCTTTAAAAGTTTCGATTGGAAGTAAAAGGAGTGAAAAAGGGGAAATTCTCTCGTTTGTCTTTATCTTAAAGCCATCTCTCTTCTCTCTCTCTATTGTTATGTGGATGAATCTCTCTCTCTCTCTCTCCCTCTCCCTCTCCCTCTCCCTCTCCCTTGCAATAAGTCAAATGTAAGATCATTGTTATGTGGATGAATTGGAAGTTAGACTTGCATATTAAAGCCACTGGAATATAAGTTTCAGGTACTTTTCTACATTAAATTATGTTATAGTCATTCTTTCCTTTTTTTTTTACTGTTCACGATGAGGAAAAGATAATCTTGCATTGGCATGAGTAACAATCGTAAAAAATATATACATTAAATTATGTTATGTGTGACTTGTTATGCCATTTGGATTATCAAATACTCCGAATACCTTAATGAGACTTATAAACGAGGTTCTTCATTCCTTTATTGGTCGATTTGTCATTGTTTATTTTGTCGATACACTTATTTACAGCAGGAATGAGGAGCGTATCTCTCATTTGAAATGGGTCTTTAAAGTCCTTAGAGAACAAAAACTCTATGCTAAAATGGAGAAATGTCAATTCTTCTCTCCAAGCATCGTATTCCTTGACTACGCGGTTTTAAAAGATGAGATATTCATCGATCAATCCAAGGTGGTAGCTATGAAGACTTGGCCGGTTCTAAAATCCATTTTAATGGAAGGAGTTTTGATGGACTTATTTCTTTCTAATAGTGGTTTGCGAAAGATTTCAATACCATCATGAATCTAATCACCGAATGCATGAAAAATGGTTCTTTTGAATAATAAAGGCCTGCTCAAAATGCCTTTGAAGTAATCAAGCAAAAGCTTTGTGAGTCCCCTTTTCTTGCCCAGCCTGATTTAGATTAAATATTTGAAGTTGAATGTGATGCAAATGGAGTTGGCATCAATGATGTTCTTGTACAAGCCCAAAAACTTTTGGCGTATTTCGTGAGAAGTTGATGAATTCGAAGAAGAACTATTCAACTTATGATAAGGACTTCTACACCATTGTTAGAGCTCTTGATCATTGAAGTCATTATTTGAGGCCAAAATAATTTGTCCTTCATTCTAATCATAAGGTTCTCAAATTTATTAGCAGCAAACGCAAACTCAATTCAAGACATGTGAAATGGGTAGAATTTCTTCAATTATTTTCTTTTGCCTCAAAATACAAACCTAGCCACACTAATATTGTAGCAGATGCTTTATCAAGAAGATACTCTATGCTTGTCATCTTTGACTCTGGGATTCTTGGTTTTCAATAGATGAAAGAATTATATTTTGAAGACCCAGATTTCTCAACGATCAGTAACAACTTTAAGCGAGGAGGTCAAGGTATTTATTCTTTACAGGATTGGTTTCTTTTTAAAGGAAATCAATTATGTCTGCCAAAGAGTTCTTTTTGAAGGTTATTGACTCGAGAGGCACATTTGGAAGATTGACCGGTCATTTCGGTGTTAACAAAACTCTTGAGGTCAATCAAGAGCACTTTTATTGGCCAAAGATGAATGGAGATGTGCATACTATCATCTCAAGGTGTGCAACTTGTCAAAGAGCCAAGAGCCATATTTGTCAATTAATGTATACTCAACTTCTGGTTCCATTACAACTTTGGGAAGGTGTGGGTATGTATTGTGGCTCTGCCCAAAACTCAAAGGAAAAAAAGATGCCATCATGATAGTCGTCAGTCGATTCTCTAAAATGGCTCATTTTGTTCCATGTCATCCTTGACACCCCTAATTGTCCATTTTTTGCAAAATTATAAACATACGAAAAGAAAAAAGATACATAAAAAAGGGGAAAAAAAAAAGAGAGAGATGGCAAAAGTTTAATTTTAAAAAAATGAAATGAGAAAAAATGAAGTTGAATGGGCTGTCCGGCCCACTCTTTTTAATAAATTTTCGCCCCCGTAAGATCCCTCCCCCTCGGCCCATCTTGTTTTTATTACTTTTTGGCCCATTTTTTTTTTTTATTTCTTTGAGCCCACATCAAAACCAAACAGGAGAAGGCCCAGCCCACCTTTGCACCCACGCTCGTACACACGCTCACACACGACGTGAACAAAGAAGGAATCTTCGGGGAGAATGCGTTGTCGTGCAAGTACTACCCTCCTCATTTACATCATCAACAATTGTGTCCCTTACTTTGGCAAGTGAGTTCAATTCGTATGAAATTTTGAGGGAATAAAAGAAATTTGGGGGATTTGTATTAGATCTGTCAATTTTCTAGAACCAAACTTCCCCAATTTTCTGTTTGTATCCAAGTTCATGGCACTACTTTGCCACAAGAAACGATCTATTTAGCTGAAGCAAAATTAAAATGAACTGCAGATGTCTCTCAAGTCATCATCTCAAACGATCGTTACCCAACCGAAATAATGGACATGAACAAAAATAAGCTTTCATTCTGCGTTATTACAAGAAGAGCAAAATGTACACTTGTTTTCGGTGACTTCTCAACAGATTGCAATCATTAATTATGGATAACAACAAATGATAAATTTATCTTTGTAGCTGCACTAAAAGAAAGGCAAATCTTTGCTTGCTGCTTTCTTATTGGCCTCTTATCATGGACAGCCATTCACGATGATGAAAGTGGAGTAGCTTGTGCATCACATTCAAGAGCGTCTGTACCGTGCGCTGCAAGATGATCAACTTGAATCTCAAGCCCATGAACATATCGTGCAGAACATGTTCAGATGATGATAGTTTATTATTGCCAGCAATCAACTAGAGACTTCAGGGGAGTTCCTCTTGCTCAAGCCTTGTAAATCATCACAGTTGGGCTGCTCACAAAGGCACACCAGAGGATTTGCACAGAAGTAATCCTCCTCCTTGGCTTATCGACAATAACTTTACAATGACTTGGCTGTGACATCTTCTTATCATGTGCCAGATGTATAGCAACTTCAAAATTATTCTGTGAAAGCGTCCCGTTCTGATGCAAATCCAATAAAGCCACAAGCCTTCTACCATCTAAGAGAACGGTTCTCTTAAATCCAAGATACCTATAGAAATTGTTAGAGTTTGCACACATCTTTTTTAAGGAAAATGGGATAGGCCTAACTAATTTGACTTGTTCTTCCAAGGGAAATAATGGAAGAGCATCAATCAAGTTAACACACAAATAAGCAATCTCAAAGGTCCTAGAACAGGATTGCAATCGACAATTAACCAATCAGTTAACATCCCCTTCTCACATGTAATTGGGACAGATCCACCGTAATTGACAATTGACCCTATGTGATCTCTCAGCATACTCAAAACAGGACAAACAAAAATCAATTCTTTGTTGCAACCCGTAAAAAGACATACATGAATCATGTTGGTAACAGGAAAAAAAAAATCGTCATTAGCAGCACTAGTGGCGCTTCAAAAGATTTCCATTTCGTGCATGTGATTTTTTCAGGCTTCAATGAGATTGATATTCAGGCAGGTTTGACACCACTGTTTCGGCATTTACCGCATTGATATAATATTGTTCTAATGAACTTGTAGGTTGTCAAGACGAAGCCATACCTGAAATTCACCCACGATTTCAAATTCGATTGCCACACTAGCTTAATAATCAAACATGCAGACAGCACAAGTCGCAAACTGCACAAACAAAACCCCAATTAAAAAGCAATCGAACATTAAATACAAAGAAAAAAAAAACATTAAATACAAAGAGCACGAGACACGAGCCAGCGATCAATAGCCAAGCATTTGGAATTAACGAAACAAATGACGACTGCGAATTACCCACGGCAACAGGCGTTGGAGGAGCAGCAATGGCGAGTCCGTCGGCAAAAAGTGCCTGGCCAGCCATTGCTCCGTCAACTTGAACTAATCGAACTCTCTTTGGTTGCCTCCATCAACCGCTCCGGCAATGATCACCACCTCAGTCACCGCGGCGAGAACCATCGGGCGAAGGAGAGACGAAGAAGAAGCCATCGATGGAGAGAGAGACTGAGATAGAGAGAGAATCGGGCGCGACAGATTTGCATAATGCACGGGGTAGATCTAGGGCCGGCAAATTGAAAAGGGTGAGCAAAGCAGAGCGAACGAAGTGCAAGGTCGAGCGGAGAGCGAGCGGAGAGAAGAAAGCAGCGTTTGTAGATGTAGGGTTTTAATTCTTTAAAGAGGGAGCAAAATTGGATTTTTAGTTAGGTTTTGAGAGCAAAATAGGCAACTACGCGGAAACCTTGGTCGGATTGAGAGAACCCCTCTCGTGACCACTACGCCGGAACCTTGGTCGGCGGCACATCTCCCTTTCTTGAAACGGCCTTCCAAGTTGGTTCCGCTTTTGCTCTCTTTAGTCTCGAAATCGTTCGACCCAATAATCCTGGCTCAGACACGTTGCGAGGCGACCAGACTAAGTTCGATCTTTCTGAAGCTCGCCCTCTATTCGCTGTCCCCGAGTTGGGTAAGGCCACTTCCGGCGAGCAAGCTTGTTTTCTCCGCCACCTTTTGCTGCCCTGTGTCGACCTTGCATCTTATCCTTGTATCTTGGCATGGTTGGTTTTCATGCGTCTCGACGCGAGTCTTCTATTGGCTTGTTCATTCTTCAGTCAGTGTGTTCCAAATGCTCGATGTATGCCTCAGTCATTGTTGCGATAAAAATGAGACTGAGTTTTGGTTTGTTTTTGCGAAAGGACGTCAACGACCTTTAATATTTTTTCACCCATTTGTAAGGTCCTTTGGTTGATGCCGGATGAATGCACCACTAAAGACGTGAGTTCACCGATATGTCATATCACTTTTAGTTTGACGCCTGAAACCTGTTCGACGAAATGTCTCTAAGAAATATGGTTGCTAAATGTCTTTAAGAAATATGGTTGCTGTTTCTATCGGAATCTAAAGGTGTTTGTTATTAAACTTGGTTTTCATGAATAATGAGATCACTACGTAGCATTTTGCTTGATATACATTGTGTCTCCTTCGTTGAACGGAATGAGCGGCCGGCGTGCTGGAGGACGTTGGAAAGCGAACTTGTTTATTTCGGTGGGGCCCATGGGTGTTTGGCGGTGGCGGTCCGATCCCGCTTTGCGAGGTTGGCTGCTGATGTCATTTAGAGAGACTCCACGGTGTTTCTGTGCGGTAGGTGTTGGATAGGTCTATATGAAAAGTTCGGTGAAGAGGATGCAGAAAGAGGCGTCGGGCGTAAGAACCCCCGGAGGACGAAGACCACATGCTAATAAAAAAAAAGGGGAATTAAAAAGGGAGGAAAGAAATAGAAGAATAAAAAGGCAATAAAAAGGAAAGAAAAAGACAAATTTTAAGGGGAGAGCGTCATGCGAATGAAGGGCTGAAGGAGAAAGGTAAGTGGGCTGAGTTGGATTAATTGGGTTGGGCTTGATTTGGTCTAGTGGGCTGGAATTTGAGTGGACTGCTTTAATTTTCATGGGCTAATTGGGGATCAATTTATAGTGTGCCTCGGCGCAGTTTTTTAGCCCAATCCGATCCAATAGGGCTCGGGTCGGTTTAGTTGGCTCGGTTCTATTGACCCGGCCCGAATTTCTCTTATATTAATATTCAAAATTATATATTAATAATAAATAATTAAATAAATATTAAAAATTAAAAATTGGAAAATAAAAAATTTAAAAATTCGGAAAAGGATAAAAAGGGTTTAAAATTTTAGGAAATAATAAAGACTTTTAGAAAATTTGAAGATCAATAAAAAATTTAGAGTTTTAGAAAATCATTAAAAAAAGTTAATAAAAAATCCAAAAAAATTGGAAAACCCTTTTAAAATATTAGAATTTAAAATTGGATAAGCCTTTATGGCTTTACAATAGGATTTCTTGTTTTGCATTGTTTTGTTTTTATTCGTAGGGATGATATTAAGATGCTTGCGCCCTTTCTTTTATGATAATTGATTGTGCATTTTAATATTTGGATGTTACTTTCTTATTTTAGAATGGTTAGGATGAACCTCAAATTTTTCTAATAGGATGTTATGGCGTTAGTTAGCACGTGATTAGGTTAGGTACTCAAAGGGCACTAGCCTTAAGGTTAACATAATCAAATTCTTGAGTCTAAAATCTTTGGTTGCGTAAATAGTAAAATATCTTCTCATATCTTATTGGATTTCTAGTCGACCCCAAAAGAAGGCTAGTTGTGACTCCTTTGTTGAAATTTGCATAAGCTTAATTGATTAAAATTTTGAATGCCCCGATGTCATGTAAGATATGGGCTTGAGAGAGTTCAAGTTAATGGAAGGCCGTCGACCCAAAGTTAACGATACCCTTAAACCTAATAGTCTCCCTTGCCAAGTGGTTAGGTCACAATAGTCATAAGACAAATTATGCATCACATGTGGTTGTGTTATATTTTAAAGAGATTATTCGCCTTCTTGGAGTGCTGAAGACTACTGTGTCGGATCGTAATTCTAAGTTTTTAAGCTATTTCTAGAAGACACTATGTAAAATGCTTGGAACTAGACTCCTATTCATCACCACTTGTCATTCCCAAATTGATAGTCAAATGGAGGTAACCAATTGTATCCTTACCACTCTTCTTCAAAGTATGGTGAGTAAATATTTAAAAGATTGAGATTTGAATTTGGCGCATGGTGAATTTGCTTATAATCAATCACTGAGTTATACCACTGATTGATCATCTTTTGAAGTTGTGTATGGAATTAACCCCCTCACCCCTGTTGACACCTAAATTTTACAATTTTATTATGTACAAGATTAGGAATTAGTCACTAAAACAAAAACAAAAAAGAAAAAAAAAAAACAAAAACAAAAGCAAAAAAACAACAAAAAAAAGAAAAAAACAAGAAAACGTGGAATGGGCCAGGCCGGATCTCGCCTTGGCCCGGCACATGCCGCCTTCTCCCTCTTCCTCTTGGTGTGTGAAACCCTAGCACAGAGTAGGGGGGAGGAATGGAGTGAACAGAGAGCTCGAGGAGAGTGAACAGAGAATAGAGAGAGAGGAGAATAGAGGCATAGAGTGGGAGAGAGAGAGAGAGAGAGAGAGAGATCGGCGTCGAGAGGAGGATCCGAGGAGGGAGACCTTGTCACCTCAACCCGACGCCGTCTGAGCTGCCGCTCCTAGCCCGCCGTCGCTTGCCGCTCCTAGTCCCCTCGCCGTTCTGCGCCGCCGCCGCCACTGCTTCTGCAACCAACTCCGTCGCTGAAGCCGCAACGACTGCCAGCAGCTCGAAGCCGTGACGCCGCTGCAAAGACTCGCAACCGCGACGACCACCGCGCCAAAGAACCGGAACCCTCCTCCGCCGAACACTGTTGCTCCGAGCCCCCCCCTCCGAGCCTTGCCGCCACCGATCACACCAGCCGCTACTCGTTTCCCCGAACCCGGATTTGAAGTAGACGAAGAAAGAACGAGAACGAAGACGGAGAAAACAGAGAGCGGGGAGGAGCGGAGGAGGAGAAGAGGGGACTCCGGCACCGCTGTCGACCACCGATTTGCTACTTCCCTCCGCCGTCGCTCGCCGCTACCGTTCCGCCACCAGACGTCGTCCTTCGGCCGAACCCCCTCCTGTCCGACATCGTCCGAGCCTCCTCGCGCCACCGCCACCCCACCCGAGTCAGCCATCCACCACGTCGCCGTCGTCGAAGTCCCAGCCAACCCTTCCGGCGCCGCGGGTCACCAGCTCGACGGCTCCAGAATCCGGGTCGCGCGAGTTAGGCCAGGTCCAGTCAACCGGGTAGGGTTTTGGGCGTTTTGAGTTTGATTTGGTTTGTTGTGGGCTTGTGGCTTGTGGGTTTGTGGGCTTATAGGCTTATGGGCTTTCTTTTTTTAAAAAAAGGTTATTAGACCGGATTGGGCCTGCACATCAGGCCTAGCCCGGCTAGGTTTTCGTTTGGCCCTTTTGGAGTGGGCCGACCGACGGCCTTTCCCAACCGGACCGAACCCTAGTCCGGCGGAGACCGGACCCGACCCGGCCGCCTTTTTTTTAAAAATCCAAAATTATATTTTTAAAATCAAAAATTATTTTCTAAAAAAATATTAAAAAATTTAAAAATATTAAAAATATATTTTTTAAAAAATTAAAAAATTTCGAAAATCCAAAAAATGTAGGTTTTGATTAGGAATGGCTATGTATTGCATTTATAATGTATTTAGGCCTTTAATTGCTAGTATATTAATTATATTGCATGTTTTATTTACCTGTTTAACTATGTTTGCAATTACTTAGTGGTATGTGTTAATTTTATTGTAATTAGGATCTTGGTAGCTATGATTTACTTTAATGATTGTGCACCCGTATGATCACCTCACATGTTAGTGGATAAGTATAAAATCAATTCAAGCTGCCTGCCAAAAATCATTTTGCTAAAATAAACAAGATTAGGTACCGAAAAGGCACTAATTGGTTAATTAGTGTAATTAAGTTTCCGAACCTAGATTCTCTGGTAGCGTAGGAAGTGAGGCACGCTCCCACGCCTCACTTGGTTTCTAGCCGACCCCAATAGGCTAGTGGCGACTCCTTTTGTGCAAAATTCCTAGAAAATATCCAAACGTCATGGGGGGTATGGGCTTGGGAGAGCCCGCACCTAATCATGGGCCTTAGGCATCCCTTAGGCAATACCCCTGAACCTGTTCCCTCCACCCGAAGGTAGGTCGCGACAGCTTAGCGACTCCGCTGGGGACTTGGTTTTAAACTTTAGAGGACTTAAGTCAAAATTAATCTTGTTCAAAAACATTTTTGTTTGGCAGCGAGGATTCCAGGTACGCCCCTAACATTAAAGGTGTTAAATATTTTTGTAAAATAGGAGATATAAGGGGAAGTGTTTGCTCACCTTTGTCTTGCAGGGAGGTGTAGGAATGTATGGTTTATTTTTATGTACGAAGTGTTGTTTGCCTATAAATTGATGTGCATGTATCCTTTGCATTGCACTACACCCTAGCACACACAACCTGCCGCCGGACCTGGGCCGCATAGGATCACTTAGGATGGTGTTGAGGTGGATACCACTCTGACTACAAGCATGTAGTACGAGTCGCCCACCTCTATCTTGAAATTTCTTTCATGTCGAAGGTACCCACCCCGGTCTGCAAGCGCGCGACACGGGTCGGTTCTTTGACAAAGCCGAAGTCATGGGTAACCCGACCTAACCGCGATCTTGCTGGTTCAATCCGGTGATCCCATGGCTTCATTTTGAGCCGGATAGAGTAGAAATCGAACCACCTCTCATGTGCATGTCTATATATAAAAAAAAAAAAAAAAAAAGAGACAAAGGTCGGCACCCATTGTGAGTATCATTTTTATTTTTATTTGTTCATTTTGTATTGCATTTTCATCTTGAAATTCACGGAAATCAATCGAATGCCCTCGGTGTTGTAGGCTTTTGATTAAAAAAAAAATTGGCAATCATTCTTGAATGCAAGTTCTAAACACTTTGATTTGGCTCTATTGAACACATGATTTTGTTAAATTTCTAGTTATGGGCTCGAAATCATTTTTATTTAAAAAAAAAAACTTACAAGTTGTGATTTTATAATTGGGGCATGAAAATTGAAATTCCATTTTTTTTTTATCAAATTCTCTCATTCTCACATTTTGGACTAAAATGCAAATAATTTTGTGTGCAAATTTCTCAAAATAGAAATCACTTCATATTTTTGCAAGAGTAAAAACATAAAATAAATCTCTTCAAAAAAAATAAAAAATAAAAAAATCAATGCCACGTGTGCATACAAAACTTTTGGAATAAGAGTGGATATTTGATTGATAGCCGTCAATCGATCTTTTAATGATGCCCCTTTTCTCATGATAAAATCTTGGCGAAATACTCAAACCCCTTAATAAGGACTATGGGGCATGTATCGTCGCCTCAATTTTGCTGTAAGAAGCGACCTCATTGATAGATAATCTTTTCGTTCACATACTTCACACACTGACATTGTCGTGTTTTTGCAGGTTATGCATGATTCCCCATGACATTCTCGTGTTTGACCACATAGAGAAGTGAATTCTAGAGCTAGAGCGAGAGTTGATTTTTACTTTTATCTATACAAGAGTTTCTTGTATTTTATCATTGTATTTATTCTTGTTAAAAATTTTGTTTTCCATTCTGGGTTTTGATTGCGAATCCAATTGATTCTTTTGTAAATCATGCGACTCATTTTTTTATGATGGAATTCAATTTCATGAAAATCATCTCTAAAAAAAAAAGGAATTCACAAATGGTTCAAGCGAATCTTTACGTCTACCTTCCAAAATGAATTTCAAGAAAGCTTTGTTCAAGGCCCTCTCTACACGAAATCGCTTTCTCCAGTAGGATGAAGAGTTTATCTGAGATCAACATCTGCCTCTTCTAAAAGATAAAAGTGTAGGCTCATGGGCGCCGATTTTTCATTGAGGCAAAACGAAGCTGAATTTAGTTCTAAAAAGTTTCTTTATTTGGAGATTGGGCTTTGCCAGCACCAAATTTTTTTTTTATGAGTTTTATCAAGAGCCGCATCATATGTTACTAAAAGGCTAGTATTAGGGCTCTTGTGCATTTTGGCAATTAAAGCATTTAAACATTTGGCTGTAAGAGTTTTCTGCAATCAACATTAGAGATTCGTGATGCAAATGCCTTAGGTGCCAAAATAGCCCTCACTTTGCACGATGAGACAAATGAAGGGAGTTGCCAAGTATCCAAAAGGGCGAATTCAAAAGAAGAGTAAACCGTATCGATTCTAATTATCCAATTCTGATACCGTTTCTGACATGATTTTCTTTTCATTGTCAATGAGACATCAGGGGTTCCGAGTTTTGTAACGTTCCGACAAACGCGATGGAGCGTTATTGAGTCCTGTTCATCTTAAACAAAGAAATATTCAAATGATGAAACAGAGGGGTAATATTATCCATTCCTCCATGAGAGATGCCTTGGGATGTTGACCACTCGACTTTGAAAAGGATGTATCTCATTCCTAAACTTGATTCTCTTTAGCATAAAAATGACGTCCTTTTCTTTGGTACAGGATAGACTCGAACAGAACAAATGTTTGTCATATAAAGAGTGGGAGAACAACATTCGATTTAGAGAAAAATCTCTCCTTCACCAACCAATGAAGTGTGCTGGAACAACATTGTCAAATTTATCAAGAAATGATGTATCATTCCTCAATTGAACCTAATTAAGTATGGAGATAACCCGTTTCATCTCTTCTTCTTACAGGGTGATAAGTGAGGAAAAAGTTGTATATTGACCGTAGAAGCGGCGCCTTCTACCAAGGAATCAGGAAAACATCAAACACTTAAAGGCGAATGCAAGGGAAGGGTATTGTCGAGTTACCAAATATCCACGAAGGTGAATCCAAGAGATGTTAGCACCCAAAGGATGAAAGCAAATGAAGGGTAATAATGTATCGTTTTTAACATTTCAATCCCTAATGATGTTTGCACTAACATATTCTTTTACATTCTTTACAGGGTTAGCGAGTCACCATGCCACAGGTAAGTACCCTTCTTCTTAATTTTTTTAGTAAAAAAAAAGGAGAAAAAAACAAGAAAAAAGAAAAGAAGAATTTCCATTACACAAAAAAAAAAAAAAAATTTGGCGCTTTCCAAGAGATAAGCACAAAAATGAAAAATTGAAAAAAAAAATTCTACAAACTTTTTGAGCATTTTTTTTATCTCAAAATTGTTTTCTCGTTTTGTGGATTATTCATTTTAAATCAAATTTCCCTATAGAGATTGATCTACTAAGACGGTCTCGGCAGAGTGAAATGGAGATGTTAACCATGCCAAACAAGAGGTGCTTAGGATGAAGAAAGGTAAACCCATTTACAAACACATCCTTCAAACACTTTTGAGAGTTGAGTGAAAAAACAACATTCTCTTAGGATAAAGGATTCATTCGCATTAAGCGCAAAGATCGAAATAATAAATGCGCTTCCTTCATCAATCCCAAGCATTGCACTAATCTCTCGCTACCCCTTTGGGCTAAAAAAGAAAAAGAAAAAGAAAAAGATATGATGATCTTTCACGGTACCCTTATCGAGAACGACCCTACATTGAGGCAGCATAAATGGTTATAATCGTGTTGTAGAGTGAAAGATTGAGAAAGATTCTATTACTTTCATTTGCATCAATCTTCTGGTGATAGCTTCAGAGGAATTCTCATCAAAGCTTGACTCGTCCCAAAGTGAAGAAGAGCATTTCCTTCTCTATTCAAACACTAATATCCATTACTTAAACCAATTTGGGCCTGATTATTCATTTCTGAACCCCGAGCGATGATCATCTCCCTTCACTGGGGGCAAGGCATAAGAATTGATCAAATACAATGGACAGTCACGAGAAAATGTGAAAAACATCTCGAAAGTCATAAGAGCTCCAAAAGTTCAAAGAGCAAAAAGTTCGACAAACTAGGGGGCATGGAAAAGTAGTGTGCCTGGTAAAAGTAAGGCCAATGCCCGTCAACAAAAAAGAGCCAAAAGACTGCATCTTATGTAAAAAATGATGAAAGTCAAAGTGCCTGTGTAAAAAATCATCGCAAGTGTAAAGGAAATTAGAAAAAGGAGCAAAGCTCCTATGCAGAAATGATTAGTGAAGGAACTTTCAAGATGCGCTATGTTCCAAAATCCAAATGACTTCAAAAGATCAATTGACCTGGTCACAATGCCATGATGATCACCAGCTTTAAAAAAACCCAGAAAAGTTTAAGCCTTTGGAGCCTCTCCTGAGCCAACATTACAACCCTCTTCCGAAGTCTCTTCTGATTGGGATGGTTTGCATGAAAATGAGAATGCCACAAAGAAGCTATTGCTTGAAGGAGTGGAAGTAATTCTATCTTGTCTTATCTTCGAAGTTCTCGACTTGTAAACCGATGAAGATAGCGACAAATGTTCTTTTATTGGCCTCAAAGTGATAATTCCTTTGTGTAAGTCTTAACCAAGCCTATATTGCGGTCCTTTCAAAAGACCTTTTTGATCTATTAGATTGTGCTCATTGCGAATGTTTCTGAAAGTCTTTGATGTGGGTTATGTGAGATATCCTTAGCAATCAGTTACTTCCCACGCGAATGGATGGGATCAAGCAGCCATTTTGTCGAGAGTTGTGAGAAACCTTTTTTGACTAGGAAGCTTTAGTTTGGCATGTTTAATAAGCCTTTTTCATGAGTCGTTGCCGTTCTGATAAGAACTTGACTCCTGGAGAATTTGATGATTAATGATACATCCCCAAGCAAGATGACAATTTTGCGCTACATGATGCTAATTGACATTGAATATTTTTTTTTAAAAAAGAAAAAGAAAAAGTCGAACTTAGCCTGATTAGCTTGTTCAATTAATATTGTAATATTGCTAATACGTCTTTTGATGATGTCTTTAATGACGCTTGCTCAAGTTGAGTTTGACAGATTCTTCAATGAAGCCATGCAATTTTCAAGGGGTTAGCGGGTGCTTCCATAAAAAACCAAAGGTTCATGGTTAGCCTTAAACCATGTTATCTCCAAAGGTTTATGGTCAGCCTTAAACCATGCCATCTCAAAAGGTTCATGGTTAGCCTTAAACCATGTCATTTTCACGGTTGGTGGGTTTATCCTTAAACCACCGGGTTGGTGGCTTTTCCTAAACCACACGGCTTGTGGGTTCATCCGAAAACCACACTTGTCCACATCCAGTCAAAATCCATTCGTACACGGTGAGACTACCATACCCGATCGAAACCCGTTCGTACACGGTGAGACCTTCCCCGAGTCGAAACCCGTTCGTACACGGTGAGACTACCACACTCGGTCGAAACCCATTTGTACACGGTGAGACCTTCCTCCTAGTCCAAACCCGTTCGTACACGGTGAGACTATCATGCCCGGTCGAAACCCGTTCGTACACGGTGAGACCTTCCTCCCAGTCGAAACCCGTTCGTACATGGTGAGACTACCATACCCAGTCGAAACCCGTTTGTACACGGTGAGACTACCATACCCAGTCGAAACCCGTTCGTACACAGTGAGACCTTCCTCCCAGTCGAAACTCGTTCGTACACGGTGAGACTACCACACCCGGTCGAAACCCGTTCATACACAGTGAGACCTTCATCCCAGTCGAAACCCGTTCGTACACGGTGAGACTACCATACCCGGTCGAAACCCGTTCGTACATGGTGAGACCTTTCTTCCTAGTCGAAACCCGTTAGTACACGGTGAGACCTCCTTTCCAATTGAAACTCGTTGTTACATGGTGAGACATCATTCCTCCCCTTCTCCTTCTTATGACCCGGTGGGCTTTTCGTAGCCCGGAGTCCTTTCTCCCTCTTCCTATGACCCGGTGAGCTTTCCGTAGCCCGGAGTCCTTTTACCCCTTCTTATGACCCGGTGAGCTTTCCATAGCCCGGAGTCCTTTCCCCATCTTCCTGACCTGGTGGGCTTTCTGTAGCCCGGAGTCCTTCAACCCCCTTCTTATGACCCGGTGGGCTTTTCGTAGCCCGGAGTCCTTCAACCCCATTTCTATGGCCCGATGGGCTTTTCGTAACCCGAAGTCCTTCAACTCCCTTCTTATGACCCGGTGGGCTTTCCGTAGCCCGGAGTCCTTCAACCCCCTTTCTATGACCCGGTGGGCTTTCCGTAGCCCAGTCCTTCAACCCCCTTTCTATGACTCGGTGGGCTTTCCGTAGCCCGGAGTCCTTCAACCCCCTTCTTATGACCCGGTGGACTTTCCGTAGCCCGGAGTCCTTCAACTCCCTTTCTATGGCCCGGTAGGCTTTCTGTAGCCCGGAGTCCTTCAACTCCCTTCTTATGACCCGGTGGGCTTTCCGTAGCCCGGAGTTCTTCAACCCCCTTTCTATGACTTGGTAGGCTTTTCGTAGCCTGGAGTCCTTCAACCCCCTTCTTATGACCCGGTGGGCTTTTCGTAGCCCGGAGTCCTTCAACCCCGACGCGGTGGGCTTTCCGTAGTCCTTCAACTCTTCTTATGACCCGGTCCTTCAACCCCCTTCCCCCTTCCTGACACGACGTGCTTCTGTAGCCCGGAGTCTTTCTTCCTCTTATTGACAAGACGCACTTCCGTAGTTATGAGTCCTTTCCGTCGGCCTGATACGTGCTTATGCACCTAGGGTCTCTTTATCGCCAAAATAATTTAGGTGTCTTTTGTCTTTGAATGGAACCTCTTCGAGCTCCCATTCAAAGAGGGGCAGCTGTTGACACCTAAATTTTACAATTTTATTATGTACAAGATTAGGAATTAGTCACTAAAACAAAAACAAAAAGAAAAAAAAAGAAAACAAAAACAAAAGCAAAAAAACAACAAAAAAAAGAAAAAAACAAGAAAACGTGGAAGGGGTCGGGCCGGATCTCGCCTTGGCCCGGCCCATGCCACATTCTCCCTCTTCCTCTTGGTGTGTGAAACCCTAGCACAGAGTAGGGGGGAGGAATGTAGTGAACAAAGAGCTTGAGGAGAGTGAACAGAGAATAGAGAGAGAGGAGAACAGAGGCATAGAGTAGGAGAGAGAGAGAGAGAGATCGGCGTCGAGGGGAGGTGTTGACACCTAAATTTCTTTTTTTTTTTAATTAATTAATTAATTAGGTTTCTTTTAATTATCAATTTTGCCGTTTTCGGATAATAAATAAAAAAACAAAAAAAGAAAAGCAGCGGCGCGCCTTCCCCCGTGGGCCTCCACGGCTTGAGCGCAAGGCCCGGCCCCTTCGGGTCATCCCCTTCCTCGCGCCTCTGCAACTCATGCGCGAGGGGCGCGACGCCGGAAGGGTGGACGGACGGCGACGCACGTGGAGCAGAGGCGGCTGGCGTCGGATGGGAACGTACCGAGGGCAGCTGGCGTCGGATGGGACGCCGGTTCGGCCGGCGAAGGCCGTGGAGACCGATGGTCCAAACTCCGTCGACCGGCCGCCCCTCGGCCTATAAATAGGCCGTCCATCCCCAATGAAGAGGACACACGGAGGAGCGAGAAAAAGAGCTGCAAATCCTCGGGCCGCCTGCGAGAGACTTCGAAGGGGGGGCCGAGGACGAGCAAGTCGATCTGCTAGCGGGCCGAGGCGGGAAAGAGAGAGAGTTACGTCGGAGAGACATTCGAAGGAGAGACAGGCGGAGGAGATCGAAGTCGCGACCCTTGGACACCCCACTGAGAGACTTCAGGGGGGCCGAGGGCTCGCGGCTTCGGATCTGGGTCTCGCCGGAGGGAGGAGTAGAGAGAGAGAGAGAGAGAGAGAGAGAGAGAGAGAGACGTCGGAGAAGAGGATATTCGCGGGGGGTCTCGCTGTCATCGCCGCCTTCGTCGCGCCGTCGCGTCGTCACGAACAGTACCGCGCCGTCGCCGTTGCCATCGCCACCTCCCTCTCCTCAGTCTAGTCATCGCCGCCGTCGCCGCCGTCATCGCCGTCGTCGCCGCTGCGCCTCCTGGACGCCGCGATTCGGAAACCCTAGGGTTCCCGATTTTCCGGGTCGCGACCCCGGGTTGCCGGGTCGGACCCGGATCGGGAACCGGGTAGGGATTCCGCAAATTGCGGGGGCGGCGGAAAGCCGGGTCGCGATTCGGGTCAAATCCGGGTAGGGTTCGCCAGGGAGTCGGGTCGCGGAGCCGGTTTTTTGGGTCGGGCCGGGTGTCCCTAAACACCCGGCGACGACGCCGTTTCATTTAAAAAAAAAAAAAAAGAGGAGAAAAAATCCGAGTCGGGCCCGCAACGTGGGCCCGTCCGCGTGCGGGTCGTCGACCCGGGTCGGACCCAACCCGCGGATCCGACCCGGTCAGTTTTTATAATATTTTTAATAATAAATAATAAATAATATTTCAAAAAAATCAAAAATAATTTATTGTCAAAAAAAAAAATTAGAAAATGTTTTATTTTCCAGAAAATCGAAAAATATTTAAAAAATGTTGAAAAATATTTTATTTTCTAAAAAATCGAGGAAAGTAAAAAATAATTGATTTTCCAAAAATATTTTGAAAAATATTAAAAAATATTTTATTTTCCGAAAAAATAAAAAAAAATCAAAAATATTCCATATCTTCCAAAAATGCCAAAAATCCAAAAAAAGCCAAAAATTCATGAAAAAAGCCAAAAAAAAAAAAAAAAATTCAGAAAAAGCCAAAAAGACTTGTATTTTCCAAAAAAATACCAAAAAAAAAAAAAAAAATCCCTTTTATGTCCAAAAAATTAGAAAAAGACTCAGGAAATGTTTTTCCTCCCAATAATGCATGGAAAATCCCTCGAACATCCAAAAAACCTCAAGGTTTAAACAAGATTAGGTACCGAAAGGGCATTAGTGATTAACTAGTGCAATTAAGTCCCCGATCCTAATTTCTCGTTGCGCGAGTGAGTATTTCTCCCAATACTTCGCTTGGGTTTCTAATCAACCCACCCCAAATCGATTAATGGCGACTCCATTTTAAAAATTGATTTACGAGTTAAAAACTTGAACCATTAAGTCGTGAATTGGTGGACTTGGGAGAGTCCGAGCTTAACTAATTTCAGCCGAGCCATTAGCCTCCTTAGGCGCTCGTACCCGATTACGGGCGCTGAGAAAAAAAGAGGTCGCGACAAGAGGATTCGAGGAGGGAGACTTGGCCGCCTCAACCCGACGCCGTCTGAGCCGCTGCTCCTAGCCCGCCGTCGCCTTCTACTCCTAGTCCCCTCGTCGCTGCTGTCGCCGCGCCGCCGCTTCGCAACCAACTTCGTCGGCGACGCGCGCGCCGACCGCCGCAGCTTCGAAGCCGTGACGCCGCTACGGCACCTACGGCCGCGACGACCACCGCGCCAGCAGCCGGAACCTTCCTCCGCCGGACACCATCGCTCTGAGCCCCCCCTCGCCCGTGTCGCTCCCTCGAGCCGTGCCGCCACCGATCACACCAGCCGCCGCTCGTTTCCCCGGAACCTAGATCTAAAGTAGACGAAGAAAGAACGAGAACAGAAGACGGAGAAAATAGAGAGCAAGGAGGAGTGGAGGAGGAGAAGAGGGGACTTCGACACCGCCGTCGACCACCACTGTGCTGCTTCCCTCTGTCGTTGCCCGCCGCTGCCGTTCCGCCACCAGACGTCGTCCTTCGGCCGAACCTCCTCCTGTCTGACGTCGTCCGAGCCTCCTCGCGCCACCGCCGCCCCACCCGAGTCAGCCGTCCGCCGCGTCGCCGTCGTCGAAGTCCCAGCCAACCCTTCCGGCGCCGCGGGTCACAGAGCTTGAAGGCTCCGAATCCGAGTCGCACGAGTCGGGCCGGGTCCGATCAACCGGGTAGGGTTTTGGGCGTTTTGGGCTGATTTGGTTTGTTTTTGCATGTGGGCTTGTGTGGGCTTGTGGGTTTGTGGGCTTATAGGCCTATGGGCTTTCTTTTTTCTAAAAAAGGTTATTAGACCGGACTTGGCCTGCACACCAAGCCCAGCCCGGCTAGGTTTTCGCCTGGCCCTTTTGGGGTGGGCTGACCGGCCCCCTTCCCAACCAGACCGAACCCGGGTCCCGTCGGAGACCGGACCCGACCCGGTTAGCCTTTTTTTTTTTAAAATAATTTTTTTTTAAATCAATTTTTTAAAAAAAAAATTAAAAATTAATAAAAAATTAAAAAATTAAAAAATATTTAAAATATATTTTTAAAAAAAATTAAAAAAATTCGAAAATCCAAAAAATGTAGGTTTTGATTAGGAATGGCTGTGTATTGCATTTATAATGTATTTAGGCCTTTAATTGCTCGTATATTAATTTTATTGCATGTTTTATTTACCTGTTTAACTATGTTTGCAATTGCTTAGTGGTATATGTTAATTTTATTGCAATTAGGATCTTGGTAGCTATGATTTACTTTAATGATTGCGCACTCGTATGATCACCTCACATGTTAGTAGATAAGTATAAAATCAATTCAAGCTGCCTGCCAAAAATCATTTTGCTAAAATGAGCAATATTAGGTACCGAAATGGCACTAATTGGTTAATTAGTGTAATCAAGTCCCCGAACCTAGATTTTCTGGTTGCGTAGGAAGTGAGGCATGCTCCCATGCCTCACTTGGTTTCTAGCCGACCCCAATAGGTTAGTGGCGACTCCTTTTGTGCAAAATTCCTAGAAAATATCAAAATGTCACGCGGGGTATGGGCTTGGGAGAGCCCGCACCTAATCATGGACCTTAGGCTCGTCCCTTAGGCAATACCCCTAAACATGTTCCCTCCACCTGAAGGTAGGTCGCGACAACCCCAATCGATTTCATTCCTACTATATCCAACTCCCAACTAAGCTTCGATGGCAAAAAATGAGCTGAATCGATAAAGAAGCTTCATGATTAGATTCAATCCAAGATAAAAAAAGGCTAATGAGTCTTATAAGAAGAAAGCTGATTAGCATCAGAAGAAGGCTTACTTTCAATCATGTGATCTTGTATGGATTTTATTTGAGGAAGGAGAGATTTCCATCTCGTCGGAAGAACAAGCTCATGCTTAGAGTTGATGACCCATTTAGAGTTATCGAGCGCATCAATGACAATACATATAAGATTGATCTTCTTGAAGAGTTTGGAGTTTTGGCAACTTTTATTGTGGGAGACCTTTCTCCTTACTTTGAGGATCAAGATTTTTCAGATTTGAGGACAAATCTCAAACAACCTAAGGGAGGATGATGCGGGAGCATCCAACTTAGCTCCATCAACAAACTCAACATCATCGATAATGATTCAAGCCAAGGTAGAATTTGGGCATAACGTCATTCAATGGGTCTAGAAATAAAATTATCAATGGAAAAAACTATCGATCATAAAACTAATTAAGAAGTTGTCAATTCACCATATTAAATGTCGGATTGAAGATTGAACAACATATCAATGGGAGGCTTTTTAGGACAATTTCCAAGAATATTTAATGAACTCTTAAGTTGGTTGTTTGTTGGTCAAGGTCGGTGGATGAATTTTGGAAGGCTGAAGAATCAAGAGCACAAGTTTCTATATCTTTTATTGCATCTCTAAGTTCCTAGGAGTCTTAATTGCTATGTAAAGTTTCAATAATAAAAGTTCTAAGTTCTTAGATCTTTATTATGCTTTTTAGTTCCCATGTCTATTAATGATCAAGTAAATCTAATGTCTATTTAATTGTTGTCTATTTCTTATGTTGTAGTCCTCCTATAAATAGAGGAGAGTTCTCAATTGCAAGTAGACGATTTTAATGAATGAGAATATATGATATTTTTCTTTGTGTGAGCGAATATCTTTGGAGAATGGATAACTCCTATTTTGGTCTCTTTATCCTTGGAGAGTGGATTACTCATTGGTGGTTAGCCAATAAGTACTTTATCATCGGCTAATGGTTTTTCCTTTAAACCTTCGTGATGAGCTTTTTATATCCTAATATCCTTTATTCTTGGTGGGTGGCTTGTCCTTTAAGCTTTAGTGGTGGACTTCGTTGATCCCATTTTTATCCTTAGTTGGTGGTGCGTTCCTTATACATCAATGGTGATCGTATTCTATCTAATAATTTAATATTCAACCATTGACAACCATCTCCATAAACACCATTCCCATACACTTACCTAGAAAATTCTCCGTTCTCAGGATCACTTGCCCACGTACTCAACATCATTAAGTCAAAGTTGGCGGTGTCTTGTACGAAAGGTGACTCCTTAGACTTTGTCTCATTTCACGACCACTACTCAATTGAATAAAAGCTTTTAAAAGTCAGAAACTATGAAAGTCAATATATCAATCAAATCTCTCGGAAGATGATATGCGCGAGCTTGTCGTGCAAAAATAAGTTAATAGTCAAACCTTGCTGACATTTTATATCACTTGAGCCTCCATGGATTGCTATCAACCGCAAACTTATAGAATTCATTTTGTTTGTCTTTTACCATTTATCTAATTTTGGGACTGCATTTTGTCAATTCAAATTGGCTTCAGAGAATTACGCAGGTTTATCAGTAAGTTTGTGACGCTAGGATATACAAGTGAATGGACAAGCACCATGGGATATCCGAGATCGATATATAGATAATTGACTGAGGATACGATCTATTAATCACGAGTGGGTATTTAGATAAATAGATCATATCCGTGTAGACGTGGATCATTCGTTAGACCACATAAATCAGTCAATTTTCCTTTTGATGAATTGATAATGTTTCTTGCTTATGTCATGACACGCATGATGGGACTAATTCGTAATTATCAGTATACAAAATGCCCCAAAAAACAATATATATATATATATATATATCTGTATGTGTGTGTGTGTGTGTGTGAACATTGTTAACTTCTGTACGTTTTCAAGTGTAGGTCGTATTCGACGGACACAAAAAAAAAGTGTAGGTCGTATGGAAAACTTAACATAACGATCTATATTCGATGGACACGCAACGTAACAGAAGTTGACGGTGATTTTGTTATCAGGAAACGAAACATTGACCGAACGGTGATTAGACTTATATTTTAGACAGAGTTACACAATTTTGGATAGAATAGAATAAAATATTGGGATTGAGAGGGTCCGTTTGAATTTCAGTGTACGGAGAACGTTTTGATAGTCACGGATCAGTTAATGGGAACGTAGATAAGTATACCCTTGAAGTAATACTTTTAGCATGCAGGCACGGATAAGTCAAGTGGGCTTGCGATTATTCAAATGGATCAGTTACGCATGAAAGTAAAAGATAATTAAACCTTTAGCACAATGCTTCGCCGAAATTGTATTCTTTGACTTTTTAAAGATTGAGACGGGTCTACGACAATTCCAGACAATATAGATAAATTAAGGACTCATGAAAAAGTCTATCGCCCATTCTAAGTTAAATGTTCTACTAAAAACTAACATCTAGATGCTACTAATGCCTATATCTTTGAGCGGGTAACCATGTAGATTCTGGACACCTTAATTTATCTGTGTGGTCTTCTGACCAAAAGAAAAAAAAAAAAAAAAAAAAAAAAAAACTTATCTATAGTCTACACAAATTGTTGATAAACTTTTCAAAATTTATGTGCTGGATTGAGAGATTAAGAAATTCGTTTTTGGGGTAAGTGTTTTAATAGGGCTTTTGGAAATGGTTGTGGAAGGCATTTATATGGGCATGTATGAATGACAAAATGAAGTTGGGATAGTTGAAACTCGGCGCCAACGCCTAAATGATCACACCACATACCAAAGATAAAGAAGTTCACCATCTGGGGATAAAGAAATGCATTACCAGTTAATGATGAAGAGCCTAAGGTTCCCTACTAAATGAATTGGATAAAAATAGAAATTCGCTCACTTGAAGAAAAGCTCGTATATATCAAATTCTAGTCTGGCCAATACATGTGAGAAAACTGCTTTATTTATAGAGATTTGCTTAGGAACTAATAAAAGCTAAATGATTCGTGGATGTTGACACTATGTTTTGGCTATTCTATTCAGTCATTTATCACATAAGAAAAATTAAGGATTGATCTCAAATTCTAAACAAAAATATCATTTGTGTGGTCCACATTTGCATTGATTGTGACGGCTTGGACATGGAATTTTAATTTTTGAAATGGGAACAGTGACAGAGAAAATTCGGATGTAGATGAGATCGAATTCGAATTAAGGGGGACAAGAAACCCAATTGTGAGATTGAAAATTCTGATTGCAAACCTGAGTGGGAGGCTGAGTGGATTTAAAGATAAAGAAGTGTTATTGAAAAAAGAAGAAGACAAATCCACCGAGTAAGAGGCCGTGAATTATCCTTCAAGAAAGTGAGTTTTTTGATTTGAATGACTCAGTCAAAGAAAAGATTGGGTGTTTGAATTTAATTAAAAATCTGGAGGCGTGTTTTGTTTGTTTTGAATAAAAACACTTGGAGGAGAGAATCTGATCATAATAGGCAAGGTGGAGTTTGTTTCTTCTTGAACACTTCGAACTGTGATCTTGTAAAAAAGAATCAGTTGAGAGTAATGTGGCATCCCAAAAAAAAAAAAAAAAAAAAATTCAAGACAAGCTCTAAGGTGTATTAAAGCCCATAATTAGGTAATGAAATTTTCCTAAGGTTTATGCTTTAGCCATTAGTCTCCTCTTAAGACTAAGTGATATATGCTTGTGTTCATGAATTTTGAGATTAGTATTATAGATAAATTGATGAGAATAATTCATTTTTGGCTACGCACCTCATAGAATAAATTTCTATAGATTAAATGTTACAAGATTTTGGCCATAGTTTTAGCCGTAAGAGACATGGTGCCAAATTCGATCAACTCGCACGGATTTTCACGGTCAAATAGAGAAAAGTAGAGCTTATCTTGATCAAATGGGCTTTAATGATTGCTGGATTAATTGGCTGATGCAGTGCGTTACTACAACCTCTCTATGCGTTAAGTTCAACGGTGAATTCCTTACCTATTTTCAACCATCAAGGGGACTTAGGCAAGGTGATCCCCTCTCTCCTTACTTGTTTATTCTGTTGGCTAACCTATTGTCCAACCTTATCCATCAAGGGGTTGATATGGGTAACCTACGAGGGATCACACTTAATCGTTGGTGTCCCACTTTATCCCATTTATTCTTTGCCGACGACGCTATCTTTTTCATTGATGGAACGACCCGAGAATGTCAAAATCTAGCAAGTATTCTAAATCAGTATTGCCTAGCCACAGGTCAAGCTATAAATAGGAATAAATCAGGTTTGTTTCTTACTAAGTTTTGCCCTCCTACTCTGAAGACTAACCTGGCCAGCGAACTCCGAGTACCTCTGATGGATAAAACTGGCAAATATCTAGGGCTGCCTTCTGATTGGGGGTCCTCTAAACGTGATATGTTTGCCTGGATTTTAGGTCGAGTCAATGCTAAGCTGGAGGGCTGGAAAGAAAGCCTAATTTCTAAAGGTGGGAAAGAAATTCTGTTGAAATCTGTTGTTCAGGCTTTACCTCAATATGCTATGATGACTTTTAAAGTTCCTGTTTCTATATGTAAAGCTGTTGAGAAAAAGATAGCTCGTTTTTGGTGGAGAAACAACAGTAACAGAGCTGGAATTCACTGGAAAAATTGGGATTTTCTGAAAGAGAGTAAGGAGAAGGGAGGGATGGGCTTTAGAGACTTAATATCCTTTAATAAAGCTTTACTGGGGAAGCAAGCCTGGCGACTCTATCATGATCCTGAATCTTTATGGGGTAGTGTCTTTAAAGCTCTATACTTTCAATCTACAACCCTATGGAAAGCGGAAAAGGGAACTAAACCTTCTTGGGGTTGGAGAAGTCTCCTTATGGGCAGAGATTCTATTCTACATTGACTTCAATGGTCTGTTGGCAATGGCAAATCAATCAGTGCCAGAGAGGATAAATGGCTTAGCATGGGTATTCTCGGTGGACCAGTTAACAGGGAGGAACCTAAGTTGGTAGAAGGGTATATTCTCCCTGAGTAGAATGCATGGAATGTAGAGCTTCTTAATCAGACATTTCAGCCACAGATAGTTGAGGAAATTCTAGCTATTAATTTATGGACAACATCATCTGAGGACAAACTCTGCTGGACAGCCACACAAGATGGCCACTACACTGTTAAGAGTGGATATCATAGCATTAAACAATCAGCACCCAGCAAGTTACATTTTCAGGCATCCTCTTCTTACACCCCCCAACAAAGCTTTGGAAACAGATCTGGAAGACCAAGACAGCCCCAAAGATTCGCAATTTTCTATGGGCATTATGCCAAAATGCATTACCTACCAAAGCCAACCTATTCCAACGAAGGATAATCCAAGATCCTTTTTGCAAACTCTGCTCATCCAATACCCCTGAAACCTCAGAACATTTATTTCTCCTTTGCCCATCAACACATCCTATTTGGCGTCACTCTAAAGTTCAGATTAAAATTTCCAATCAAACAACACATCGAATAGAGATCTGGCTTACACACATCATAGAACAGAAGGGTAACATACCAGGTTTTGAGGTCATCGCCGCTCTGCTGTGGCAACTGTGGAAGGCTCGAAATCATTTCCTCTTTCGCCATCAACGGACCCATCCGGATTTTGTCATCGACTCAGCACTGAATCTAGCTAAACTGTGTCTCCAATCTCACTAGCAGCAAACGCCCGCAGAGCTCATACGGCAGAACCCTAATAGCATCTGGCAACCACCAGCGAAAGGAGTTATAAAAGTGAATCTGGATGGTGCTTTTCGCAGCCCAAATCAGATAGGGGCGATTACAAGCATCACACGCGATCACACAGGTCGAATGATCAACGGTTTCACGCGAAGCGTTCATGCTTCAACAGCGCTAGAGATGGAGATCCAGGCACTATTACATACACTGAAGGATTTCGTGAATAAGGGCAACACAGATGCCTACCTGCAGATCGAATCAGACAACCTTGTCCTCGTCGAGACCATTAATCGGAATCGTCTACCACCATGGGAGTGCCGTGCCCTGCTCGCTGAATGTGAAGCCCTAATCCCTTGTTTTCCCAATCTCTCTGTGCAGCATGTTCGACGCGAGGCAAATGCCCTAGCCGATTGGGCCGCGAAAGCTCACGAACAAGGCCTTCTCCCGTCCAACTGGGCTTTATTTCCTCCTCAAGCGATGATGGATATCATGTGTACTGATGCCCTTGTAAAGGGTTGTAGGTTCTTTCCACCTTAAAGTTATATATATTACCTCTTTCGACCAAAAACAAAAAAACAAAAAGAAGGAGAAAAGTAGAAAAAATTTGATTGATATCCCATGTAGATAGCATCGGTCAGTTAGTGAGTCTTATGCATTATTCTTATTGCATAAAGTTTCCTCTTGAAAGAAAATACAAAAAAGAAAAAGAAAAAAAGAATTGGTAGTCATATAATAATTTGATGGCAAGTTTATTAGATCAAAGTAGAGTCTTAGGTTTGTTGTTTTCATAAAAAAATTAAAAAAAAAAAACAAAATAGCATTTCATATAGTTTGCATTATAGGATTGATCTATAGTTAATTCTCATATCATAGCAATCATTTCATATTGTTCGCTTTAGGAATTAATTTCATTACATTTCATATAATGAATTCATTATAGTATAACTTGCATGACATTCATGACCTTAGGTTGCCAATGCATATTAGATTAGGTGCACATAATCATAGCATTAATTAAGTCATGTCCATATTTTATAAACAAGAAAACCCAAAAAGAACTAATTGTTATTGCATCTTAGGTATTGAATCAAGTTATTTAGTATAGCTTAGGTCATGCATTGGTCATAGTCATCATCACTTTCATGAATAAATGTTGCATTCATCATTGTGTATTTGTTTGCTAAGTCTAAGCTTGCAAAACCCTGGTCTTGATAGGTGACAAATAGGGGTCTGTTTTTGTTTTCTCATGCATTTCGGGTTCTGTGATCTATTCATCAATTACACTTTTGATTATTGAATGTCTCATTATCGATTGCACACCCACATGGTTATCCTTCACATATTATGGGCTTTTGGCAAAGACTATATGCAAAACAATTTGAGATAAAGAGAAAAAGAACCAAAATTGTATTAGATTAATTTAGCGCAATCAAGTCCTTGTATCCATTAAAATTCTAGTTTGCAGAAGTAAAATGCACTACCACATATTACTTGGGGCATTTAATCAACCCTTAATCCCATAGTGGGAGTAACAAAGTAAGTTCAATTGCATGTTTAAATTGAGAAATTAAGTTGCGATTGGTAGGGATTGAGAAAGTCCATACTAAAGCAGCATCCTTAGTAATTCATTAACTTTCACTTGGTGGTTCACCTCTAGAAAGGTTGTAATAGTGAAATTTAGCAAACAATATGTTAGACCAGTTACACACTTAAAGCTCATAAAAACTAGAACTTGAAAATGACAGCGGAACGCAAACTATACACAGATTCACTTGGGACTGGGAGGAAACCAAATACATATAAGCGGCTTCAGATTTCCCTTTCCGTATTTGACTTCATCTATCTTCTAGCAATGCAAAAGAGAAATTTCTAGGCAATGAAATCACTGTCCCTTTTCTGCAATTCCACCACCTCTGCGTTGGCTGTTTGTCCGGTACCTTCACGACGCCCCACGAGATGTTCTGGTGCGATGTCACCGTTATTGACTTGAGCACGATTGTCTTCCCCAGGAGAAGATCCACTAGTAACGATAATAACCTATCTTCTCCGTCAATTGTAAACCCTACAAACTTAACGAGCTTCAAGTATTTCAGCTGCAAAACGTTGGACTTCACAGTGGGAAAATCCATCCAAAGATGAGGTTCATGCCAATGTTGATGAAAGTAGGGACAGGTCACACTGCTCCTGCTGGGATCAATCTGCACATTCAATATAATGCACATATCTTCAGTTTTACCATTTAAAAAATATGTGGTTTTATTTGAAAAAAATGCTTAGAATATTTCATTTTTGTTTATATTTATGGTAGTGGGTTGATGGTGACACTTACTGTGATAAACAACTTTTCCAAGATTGGGCAGCTATTCAAGAAACAAGCCAATGAATCGCGCTTTGCATTGTCCATTAGAGAATCAACCCACCTCAATTGCTTTAACTTGTAAAACTGGAATTCTAGCCTTCCAAAGATAACTCCTGCTGAGCATAGCCACTGTAAACAGATGTGGAGTACCCTTGTGAGAAGATGTAGCCGATAGTTCTCTAATAAGACAATTGGAACAAGAAAGAGGTTTACCTCAAGAAGCCACCCACTTGTAGCGAGAGTCTCAACTTCTTTCAAGGAAGAGAGCAGAGAGAGAACTTCTTCATAGTCAAAGTCACCGTTACCAAAAGCACCCTCCAAATCAAGCACCGCATCAACCAAATTCGAAGCATTCTTCATGTGGATTTGGGTCAATAGGCCCTTATACACAAAAGATCTTAAGCCGGTAGCTGAAACAAACACATTCTCTATGTCCCCGCAATCCAAAATCATCAAATTTCTGAGGCTTTCATTCTTCTCGATCCCAATTCTCTTTAGTCCTTCGCACTTCTCAATCTTCAAGCTCTGTAGAAGCTGGCAATTCGTGAGCAAGGAGGAGGCAACGTCCTCAGTGACACCGGAGACCGATCGCAGATGAAGAGTCCTTAGGGTGGATAAATTGGTGATGTTGATAGGAGTAATATTACCTAATTCCATTTTCATATGGTAAGAACGTTTGTCCTCCTTTTGGCTGTGAGAGAAATTGAGATGAAGCTCTTTGTCGACTCCCTTTGTGGCAACGATGGTCACGTCACCCTCGGGGAACCGGAAACACAGTTTGCGCATCTCCGGGCTCTCGTAAGATCCCAGAAATACGTTGACAGCTTCTAACGAATCTTCAACTGCGTTAACTGCAGCAGTCGTGCCACCACCTGCGGCAAAGTGATTCACCGTCGTGGGTGACCAGAGAGACCTCCATTGTGTGGAGAGGAGGCTTGTTCTCACTGCCTCTTTGAGTGGCAGGAAGGAGTTGATTCTTTGGAGGATGTCTTGCGGCAAATTGCTGATCAGATCTACATATTCTTGAGCCATGATGAAATTCTCTGATCTAGAGCTTGAAAATTGCAATCCCCAAAGGAATTGTAACCACAAGAGGTGTGATTCAATTTCTTCTTTTATGTGAGGAGAAGATAAAGCTAGTTTGGAACTACTGGACGTGCAAGAGACACGGGTATGAAATTACCCACCCGCCAGCTAGCTGTGGTTTTGGAGCATCTGGCGAGCATTTATATAGGGACACTTCTCCTGCCAAGCTGTCCCTTTGACTCTTTCCTACCAAAACTCTACAACAAATAATGTTGCTATCATATATCGGAAAGCTTTAGGGTTGGAATCAAAAGTTGAGCGAACCCAATAAAAAAATTGATTTTAAAAGGGAGGAGGGACAGGCTAGGGAAATCCAACTCATCCATGTGAAGTCCGTGCGTGCGGTTGGAATTGAAGAGTATTTTACTTTTAACGGATATTATAGTTGGTTCCATTCTCCATCCACAGGACGTGGATTCCAATCGAGCCTATTGGTGTTATTAAGGTAAAATGGTTAAGCCAGAAAACATTACTTTCTGGCCGGTGACATTTGCAAGAAAACAAGTACATGTCTATGAGATTAATGAAATCATCCTAACGTCATAGTTGAAGTCAAGATGCACACCGGTACATGTATATAATGTCGGACAAAAACATACGAAAGGAACTTTTCTTTACATAGATGACCATCAGTAAGTGGCCACAACCAAAGAGAAGCAACGGCCCATTCTACGTATGGTGACCTGACATGGTTTATTGACATTACATATCTCTGGACTGATCATGTAACTTCAAACTACTAGCAAAACCTTCATTTTTAACTATATAATTTACTACCAAAACCTTGCTTTGGCCGGCGAGGGGCCCGACATCCTCGTCCAAGGCCGGCGAGGGTTGACTGGAAACCCTAGCCGACCCTAGCTCAAAAAAAAAAAAAAGTAAAAAGAAGAAAAAATCATAAAAATTCAAAATATTATTAAAAATTTACCACATCAGCGCCAGCCATCTAGGTTAGCAATTTCTAGCTAAAAATTGGCCGGATGGGCTCAACTAATAAAAAGTGAAAATGTTTAAGACTGAATTGATAAAATTGAAAAATTTAGAACTGAATTAATAAAAGTGTAATAAGTTTAAGATTTTTTAGACAATTTTTCTTATTAAAGTACGAACACTTGCGCTTGTAGCCCTCTCTGAACCTATCAAATTGGTGATTTCTTTTATCCAGGAAAAAAACGGGGGATGGATTGACATCTCTTATTTAAAAACATCATGTGTTTCTTTTGCTCTAATTAACTCCTGTTCACATGAACCTGTACATATACGTGCAACTGCCATCCTTTTTGTCTTTTTGCCATAGCAACTTACATATTTAATAAAGCCAATATCCTGAAAAAAAAAATTATCCTATTTCGGGAATTGTCAGATAGAGAGCACAACAAGCGATGACTAGCAAAACCCTAAGCCAAAAAGGGTAATAAGTCCTTACTCCCTTGAAAGATTATGTCCAATAGTACCCAAAGTCAGGCGGACGCACCGGACCAAGTTTCGTATGCACCCAAAATGTATGCGTGGGTTCCTTAATTGTTAAATAGCGTAAGTCTCACAAAGGGTTCACATAATTTAATAATATTATAATATAAGATATTTTCGTGCGAGAGACTATATGTTCAGAATACAGATGAAAAACGAATACATAAGATCACCAGGATGTAAGGAGCCTTTCCACAGAATGGGTCTTCATGAACTATGAAAAAGCTGGGGAAACCATTTGAAACAAGTGTACGGATGACTATTGTACTACTTTAAATCATGGAGGAACGGTAATTAACTGAGCAATTTTTTTTTATTTTTTTTGGTCGAATAACTGAGCAGTTTGAATGAACATAACATAAGCACAAAAAGGTACTTTTGACTTTTCATAAGTCAAAACAAAAATATTTAAACTTTCTCTAAACTACGGAAAAATTATGCTCAACTTCAAACGACTCAAACTACTCATTTCTTTATAATTTCGAAATTTGACGTACTCCGTACATATATGAAAGTCCAACGTTTTCAAAAATAAACTAAAAGTCAAAAAAAAAAAAAAAAAAAAAAAAAAATCCCTCCATAAACGCTTTATAGACATAACGAGGAGGTCAACGGAATTTGTTTTGATTGAATGGAAACAAGATTTAGATTACCCTTGCTCGGTCTGCCTGGTTTATACTTTTCTGGGACGGCGTGCACCTTTCTCTGACCTTGTGGCACCATGGCCCCATAGGACCACCCGATTGAAGAAATCATGGTCCGAGTAAAGGTGCTCCATGCGTTATCACAATTTTGAAGTGTCCGACGTCACATCAAATCTATCGAAATAGTAAGGTATGACTAGAAGGTTAAAGGTTGAAGTCATAAATATACACTTCTGGGCCCGTCGAAGACTTTTGCTGATGCCAAACCCCACATCGTACGGTACCAAACTCGAAATACAGCTTTGACGAGTAATTTCCAAGTACATCATAGTCCAAGAAGGGAATAAGAACTCCGTTTGAAGGTTTGATACGAAGAGCAACTAAAGCCAGGTTGATAGCACGAAGTGTCAAGCATAAGATCAAAGTTTGGACGGGGAAAACAGTAAATAAATTGCAGAAAAAGAATTTAGTGTTGTATATGGATGCTTCGCGTGTCCTACCTTCCTAAGAAGTCATCTAGAATCTCTTGTGCATGTTCTAATATTTGCTTCCCATGTTCTAGACGTGTCTTTTGCATTCTGGACGAGTCCCCTGTGCATTCCGCACATAGACCCCGCGTTCTGGTACGCGTTCAATCACGATCTCCGTTACAACTGTTAGCAGGGGATGACTTGGCTAGGAAATAACTTTTTATGCATTTTTCTCTGGCTTTTACGGATTTGGCATCAAGCCAACCACAAATTCTCGTATGCCACCCGTTGTTACTATATGTCTACCAATTGCATATTATTGGGTAGTTTTTGGTCTCTCAAAAAGTGAGATTTTCACTTATCACCCATGATTGTTGGGTTTTAATATGTTAGTCTCGGGTGATTTTTGACATTTCTCATCCAAAAATTTAGTTTAAAGGATAAGACTTTTTCTCATATTTATAAAATGACCATAAAATGACCACTTGCCTCTTCCATAACCAATGTGGGATAATCTCAACACATATACCACATGTTTGACCATGATCCCCACATAATGAGATTGTATGAACGTGGGTTAACTAACTCTACTTCTATTTCTTATGTTAGCACCGTCCCAAATTTGTCAATGCCAATCTTGCAAATGTCAAACCTTATGTGGCCAAGTCAATGCTAGTCACATCCTTGTCAGCATAATCTCCACAAGATCTAGTGTATGAATTGCTAAATATGAAATGGAAATTGCAAGAAGGTGAATCTTGCTTGGTCCGCGTGCAATTTGTCTTCAAGGAGGAAGACGCGTAACGACAGTTTGGGACGGGTGTTTCTTCTCTCTGACTTTTGAATCAATAATAGCAAGGGGTTGGCACCGGCCCCCGTAGGACCACCAACTAGTAGAAGAATCTGTGGACCAAAGCACAAGGATCGGACAATAATACGAACCCTTGAAAGGAGCCTTCAAAAGGTAAAGAATCAACTAGCCGACTTTTATCATATGCGGCGGAGTTCTCACATCTTTAGGCTATGTACGCTGTGTGACAAGATTCAAACTTACTTAGCGCGTGCTGTCCATAGCTGCGTGGTTCACTAATGCCTTCTCTATGTGTTCGAGTCTTTCCTGAGAGCTACGAGCTTGAACTGTGACCGCCTGTGCCCTAAAGTTGGGACTCCGTTCTCTGAGACAACATTTAACTTGCATTTTGCTATAACCAGGGAAAAAGAGATTATGATTAATTAATACATGGGTGATATGAAAGAAGAACATTGTAGGTCATCCTGGAAACAAGTTGCAATGCCGACCTAATTCATGATGCATGGACCATCTGCCGTCACCAGAGGCGGCGGCCGTAGTTGGCACAGTTGCTGGCACTCCTCTCTCAACATGCAATGACCTCGATCATGCGAGGTAATCAATGACCTTACAAATTAGATTAAGAGTGTGAGAGATTTTGTTCACAAAGTTCCATGTGTTAATAGTCACTGTTGACTTAGTAATACTGGTTAGATTTTAACGGAAGTTTGACCCAACAATTTAAATCATCTTCAAAGTTCTTTTTTAGAGATGCACACCTACTTGTCCATGTTATTGCCTTGTACTTTCAAATCTTTCATAAGGAGAAAGAAATGAGGATCATTAAGATAAGAGACGCAGACCAACTGCATAAGAAATGCAATACATCTAAATTTGCTCTAGAGTAAGAATATTTTTATTTTTTGTCAGAAAGTGAATACTTCATTAAACTAGTTTGTTGACACCTAAACTTTGATTAATCATTTAATAATTAACTGCAAAAAAATTAGTGATTAATCTTAACCCCTAAACAAAAATATTATAATTCAATTGCATAATGTATAGTTTTAGGAGATTTATTATATAGTTTACATTAATTACATTAGCATTGGACCAGTGGTGAATGTTTTTGAGCTGAAAAACTCAATAAATGGAACCTACAAAAGAAGGCAAAATCACGTGAGAAAAAAGAGGGAGAGACTCTCCGCTAGCCTTGGCCGAGACCTCGTCGTGCCGTCTTGGCCACCACGAAGCCATGGCGGCCCCTTCGCATGGCGACCTACAGCCTGTTAAGCCTTGCCCTGGAACCGCCGCGAGCACTGCCGTACTGAGCTCACTGTCCTCCACCTTGACGACACTCTTGTTCTGGTCTTAACCGTGACCCTGACTACGACTACTGTTCCCTCGCGCCAACCTCTCGTCGCCATGATGTTGCTGACCTGTTCTGTCTACTGCCCTGCCAGATCACTGTTGCTTCTCTTTTGTTGCTGCCGATCCCGCGACGAGCCGCTGCTTCGCCACACCTGCTGCCTCGATGATGCCGAGCCCTCTTTGACGGAGCCTCAACGCTGCAACTATCCAGTGTGCCAACACCGCGTCACGCCGCGCCACCTTGCTGCCCCAACATCGGCCTACTGCTACACTCGCTACCTATGCCGACCGAGAGCCGAGCCTAGCCCCGATGTGAGCCTCACCATCAACGTGCTAATCCGCGAGCCTGCTGCCCGTCGTCGCAATCTGTTGCTGCCCCCAAGGCATTTTAGTTCTGTTTTGCAAGTCCGTTTAGTCGAGTTCTTGGCTGTGAGCTGCCCGTTGCCGTTGCCGCCATTGATCCGTTGCCGTTAAGCCTTGAATTGCGATTCTAGTCTAATCGAATCGCGTCCAAATTTGGAAAGTAAATCTTCAAATTAGCTAATATTTCTATCTTTAACTTATTAGATATATTTTATTGCCTATTTTGAGTGATTCTGCTATATATTTAGTTAAATAATGTATATCCACATTGCCCTAAAACATCACCCTAAGTTAGGAAAGTTTTCTAACTTAATAATGTGCTTGGACGATGTCTGATCTTTAACTACAAGATACGATGCTTGGCAACACAAAAAAATCTTCCAATCCTATTTATATATTATTTGGATGTGATCGTTGGTTTATTCTGTTTCCAAATTTAAATAAGATAATCTTTGTGGATTGCTTTATTAAATTAAATAATTGTCCTTTTGTGTGATTATTTTCATAAAAGAAAACCCCAAAAAATGAATTGAATTTAATTGGAATCTTGTTGATAACATTGCATGTTTTAAATTAGATTGTATGTTTAAATTAGGTAATTAATTTATTCCGAATTTTTAAATAAAAAAAATGCAAACATTGCTCTAGAATAAATTATATTTCCTTTTCTTAATTTAGATTGCATGTTTAATAGTGGGCATTTTAATTACGAATTTTCATTAAAAAGAAAACACAAAATACCATGCGCTTGTCACGTAAAATTAGTTCATTTATTGCACGTCATTTAGTAATTGCATGTTTAGGGTCATTAAATTAAAATATGTGGCATGTTACTACCCATAATTAAAAGTAAGTCATTTAATTAATGTTCCATGGCATATAGTTTGCATGTAAGGTTGCATGATGTCAATTTAGTATAGGCATATTTTTGTACGTCATTGCGTTGCACATAGTTTAGCTTTCATCAAAATAAGAGAAAACCAAAAAAATATTAAGTGATTGTGTGCTAATTAGAATTCATATCTAAGATTATTGATGTGATTTTTAAACTAATATTACGGATGCTTTCGTTGTTTTAAGATAAATCCTGCCATTTATTTGTTACTTTCTTAGGTGTTACATTGGTGGCCTACCAAACATTTTTCCTTAGAAAAAACAACGGAATGATATCTCAAGTGTCACAACTTGGCACAAGGGGACACATAAGTGCCAAAATTTCTAAAAGATATACTTAAGTATCAAAATGAAAGAAGAAATGAACATTTAAGTGCCAATGGCAAGAATCTCCGACCAAATAACTGATGTGGCTTTTTTGGTGCAAATCTTAAATAGTGTGGCATTTTAAAAAAAGAAAAAATTATCTATGTAGACAGGGCGAGCAAAGTCACGTCATTCATGTAGACTACATTAAACAACATCATTTTGAGACTTAAGTGATCAATTTTTGAACATAAATGTTCACTTTGAACTACAAGTGGCACTTAAGTGACCGTTTACGCTATAACTTGACATTTGAGTGATCATTTTTTAACCACAACTAACACTTAAGTGAACATGGAGGACGACGTCATTTTAGACAAGGATTGCCGAGTGGATATTCTAGCAAGTCACGTAGACCAGTTTAGTCAATAAAATAATGCCACATCGGATTTCCGGCAAGCTCATCGAAATTGGTTCTTAAGTGTCCAATTTTTTTTTTTTTTTAAATAGCACTTAAGTGTACCTTTTGGAAACTTTGGCACTTATGTGTCCCCTGGGTCACTTGTGTCAAGTTATGGCACTAGGGATGTTCTGTACCCTAAGGCTACGTTTGGTCGTCCGGATTTCTAATCGGGATATGACTGGATAGATAGGATATGAAATCCTGGGATTTTTTTTATATCCCATCTATTGTTTGGTGAATCGCAGTATTAAAGTCGGATATGTTCACATCATATCATGTACAATTTTTTTTTTTATATAAACGGTATATCATTATAAATGAACCTAAATATTCATAAACGGATATGGTGAAAATCTCTCGTACCACTATTCCTTAATTTTTTTCCTCTTTTTTTTTATATTATTTTCATTATTATTTCTTTTTTCCCCTTTCATCATTCTTTAATAAAATTTTATCAAATAGTAAACTGTACTAACATACCTAAAATACAAAAAGACCTAAAATATATAATAAATATAAATATTTAATTTAGAGATTGAATGTTTATTATAAGATAGAATTAAAGTTGAATATATAAATTAAAATAAGATTAATTAAAAATAAATTTTTATTTTTAATTATTTAAATTAGAATTCAAATATTATTTATATTGAAATATAATTTCAATTTTTTTAATTTAATAAGTTTGTTATTCAAGAAAAATAACTTTCCTATTATGGACATTAGAAATCTTATCCACTTTTATCCCACCTCCCCAATGGGATAATTTTATCTTGTTTATATCCCCTTTATATCTGACTTTATCCTGTTATGAGCGAGCACCAAACGTAGGATAGGATAAATCATATCCTATCCCGAATTTTATCTTGATTGCCAAACGTAGCCTTAAAGAAATGGTACTAAAATGGTATTAGAGAAATCTAGTGAAACCAAGTTCTCATACCGAAAATTTCTGGTCCGTAGGAGTAAAGTATTCCTCCCGATACTTTACTTGGAGTTTCTAATCAACCCATTATAAACTGATTAGTGGCGACTCTTATTAGAAAACATTTGCAAGAACTTAAACCCTAAGTCACGAATTTGTATGGGTTTGGGAGAGGTTAAGTTGAATCTAAGCTTAATAATCTATTAGCCAAACCTCTAGATGATGCATCACGAGGGTGGGTCGCAACATAGTCCAAGATATTAGGGCTAACCAAAAGGGCTTCTGTACATAAAAGATCCCAAAGAGCTTAGGGAGGGGAGGGGACAAGACCCGGTTCAAAGGTGAAGAGTTTCTCTTGTGGGCTTTTGCTATAACCAATAAGCAACTATGTTGGGCTTTCTAAAATAATGGGCTAATCAAATATTACAAAATAAAAAATAACATATCTTGCACTCATGCTAAGGGTGTGAGCTTCCCAAGTGAACTAATGAGGGCTCTTTAACGAGTTGACCAAGTCTAAGTTGTCGGTCTCAACCAAGATTACTTTGTGCCTTAAAGAGAGAAAATGACCTAGAGCTTCAAAGAGGGCTTGAGCTTCTACCATGGACGCTACTACCGACACCACTGATTGTCTAGCTCCATCCAGTAATCTCCCGGCGGAATCACAGCATACAAATGCAATAGATCCTCACACCAGGTTCGTAAGATATGTCAATATTTATCTTAAAGGTTCCAGCTTTCGGTGGAATCTAAGTTCGTGAAGAGCTTTCGATTTCATCTCCAAAACTGCTTAGTTTGGGATTCCATTTTCTAAAACTCTTCAATTTTACTAAGGTTGTGTCCACGAGACTACTTGCGTATAGTTTTTTCCTCCTGAATATGGCTTGGTCGCGTGATTTCCAAATTTGCCAAAGGACTGAGGCGATCGTCTCCAAATCTGGTAAGAAGCTGGAGTTCTTCCTTAAATCTCCAACCCAGGTCTCTGTTGGAGTCGAGTTAGACCCTGAGTAGAAAAGTGAATTTTCAGCAATGGGTTTGCCCAAGCTTCCTTCATCCAAGAACACAACAAGAACATGTGCTCAATAGTTTCAATGCTTTGATTGCATAGAGAGCACATTGGGTCAGGTAAAATATTCCCTCGATACAAGCTATCCTTCGTTGGGAGTGCATTATGGCATAGATCCCTTACAAATATTCTGGCTTCGGAGGAAATATGTATATTCCATATGTTTATCCATAGAGTGCGATGAGGTTGGAATAACGTTGATGTCTGGTTTCCACTTTATTTATCTCCTATCTCTTAGATATATAGTTATATCTGCCTCAACAGAGTACTTACATGCTTATGTGCACGTCAATACAAGTTGGTCATTCTCTGTTTGAGGCATAAATTGAATTGCAAGAATTTCACACAATTTGATAATTGAAATTCTCTTTTAAAGCGACTTCATTCCATCGATTCTCCTCCCTTAAAATAAATGCAAAGACAATTGTGGTTCATCCCTTTTGGTAGAGCCTTCTAAGACTCCTTTCCCCGACCATTTATCCTCTCTGGTTCTTATTCTTGTTCCATTCTCTACCACACGCAAAACTAAGGGAGATATAGAATCTCTTCCCAGAATCAAGCTTTGCCAACCCCACAAGAGGCGTTGTCCCTTTCCAACTCCCCATAAGTCTCCTTGAGGAAAATAGAGAACTGAACAATTGACTCTAGAGAGAAGATGGGTTGTTGCTAATTGTTAGGCGTTAACAATACAACCTAGGGGGCGAATAGGTTGTTCACTTTGACAATCTTTTGCCGAAATTAGCAAACGCTAAGTAAAAATGTGGTTAAGCTGATGTTTCAAAACTCATGAGTAGATTTTGTGCTTATGGAACTAATGAGAGAGAAAAGTAGTAACACACAATGTCATATAGAGCTTTGGTTTTATACTCAAGCTTACATCCTTCAAACTAATAGACACAAGTTGGGTTGAATTGCACTTGTAATTTGCTCAATGAGTTACAATTGGCAAACACTGATCTTTTTACACGATAGATCATGCTATCAAGACTTGGCTGTTCCTCTTACTATTGGACACTTAGTCTTTAGCACAATTACTAAGGCAACAAAATTACAATACTTAGGGAAATAGATGAAAAATATCGTTTTGCTCTAATAAAGTTTCTAGTAAATTTTTGGTCACTTGTTTATGCATGTGTCTAATAGGTGGCTTAAGAGATCTTCTCTTTTATACTCATCTTCAATCTTTTCGTTGGAGGTAATTTGGAGAAGCAAGAAACCATCAGAGTTTTCATTGGTGCTGTTGTCCAAAGATAGAACTGCTATACGATCCTTTTTTATAAACATTTGCAGGCTACTTGAAAATAGCTTCTGCTGCTGTAATGTCGCTATAGCTTTTGAAAAACCTATCAAATAGCCTATAATCTCATTCTCTATTGACTTCTGGATTTTGCTGCTATGCACATCCACTCCACAATGGCTGTTTACTAAACCAACAAACATTATCAAACGAACGTTGTTGCACCATTACCAATGACTTGATATATTAACATCTACATAAGCTAATCTTTAGGTTCATTGTGGTCTTTTCCAACTAGATCATACCATGGTTATCACATAGCCCTTAATGGTTGTCATAAACATGTGCAAATAGCATAAAATCATCAAACTCACTTGGACATGTTTTTCCATCAGTTATGTTGCTAGGCTTGCTTTACTAACATAACTTTGTTAAAACCGAGCAAGTCCTTAGATCCCCTTCCTCCCATATCATTTCTCATCTTTAGAATATCCCACCTCTTCTAGTGAATTCCATCATTATTTCCATTAGTTTTCCACAAGAAAGATGCTAGTTTTTGCTCAATCATTTTGCACACCAACAAGGAGATTTGAATGACATAGCATATCATGGACGGGCTTGCACACCGCTTTTATCATAATTTCTTTCCCTATTTTGGACATCAATTTCTTCCAGCTTGGCGCTCACTCGTCCCGAAATCCAAGCAAACATCTATTTCTTTGATACTCCCTAATCCAAAGGAATCTCAAGATATTTCCCCATTTTATCAACAATAGGCATTCTTAGTTTTTTTTTTTTTTTTTTTGGGTCATAATAGGCATTCTTAGTTCTCTTGCCATATTTTATTTTAACTTTTGAGGGTAGTCCCTACTAAAGTAAATCCTCGATTTGTTCAAGCTTATGACTTGTCCAGAAGCTTTACAATATTGGGTCAAAACTGATGCCACATTCTAACATCGAATATCTTCCCATCCGGAAAGAATATGGAGTCATCCGTGAAAAGAAAATAAAAAAGGATAGGACACCACTTGTTAGATTTGATTCCTCTAATGTTGCCATTATTAACTGTTGTCTTCATGAGCAAGGACAATACATTAGCCACTGGAATAAATAATTAGGGGGATAACGGATCTCCTTGCCTAATCCTTTGTGCTGAAGTATTGAAGAGGCTTTCCATTAAATTTAACTTTGAACGAGACAGTTGTGACACATTGCATTATCCACTCCACTCATATCTCATCAAAGTTTATTTTAATCACACTTGCCTCCAAGAAATTCCATCGCACTCGATTATATGCCTTCTTCATACTAGCTTTGTAATCGCTTGAAATTTCTTTATTCTTTTCCTAACTCTAATTTGATTTAGCACCTCCTACTAAATGAAGATATTATCTCGAATTTGCCTTCCTCCAATAAATGCTATGTTTTGTAGCTATTGGATTTGGCAGCAATAGTTTCATTCTATTCGCTAGCACTTTATAAATAATTTCATACCCAAAAAGTGTACAAGCTAATAGGACGGTATTGGTCTAATCTCTCGAGATTGGGAACCTTTGGGATAAATGAAATGATGGTCCTATTTAACACTGGCTGTAGAACTCAGTTTTGAAAAAAAAATCCTTTATTGCCTTTAAGACATCATATTGAATCTCTGCCCAATTTTGCTTATAGAAGAGCCCACTAAGGCCATCTGACCCGGTACTTTAAAGGCTCTAAGATTAAAAAAAAAAAAATGCATTTTTTACTTCTTCCAAGGTCACATAAGCCAGTAGCAAATGGTTCACTTCTTCTGTCCCCACGTGAGGGCATTGATCTAGGACTAGACAAAAAGCTCAGGAGCCAACAGATTGGTAAAGTTCTCGAAAGAATTGCACTATAAGTTCTTTTAGTTGGCTTGGTTCTTTAACCCAAATATCTCCAGAGACTTCCAAAATTGAAATTATGTTCCTTGTTGTCACTGAACCGTGATAGTATGACAAAATTTAGTGTTTTTGTTGTCTTCTTAATCTCAACCCCTAATACATCTCTTCTTGCCTCCATAATGCCTCAATCATCCCCTATAGGTTTTTGACTTTTTTCTTCATCAAAAGACCCCCCAGTTTTGTTGATGCACTATCGAAGTTCTTGCTTTAGTAAGTCAATCTTCTTGTGATCATTCCCAAAGGTCTTCTCACTCCATTCGGATACAGCAATAGAACTCGGCTTATGAGTTTGATACAAAGAGGAACTAAAGTTTGGATGACAACACGAAGTGTCCAAGCAATGGATAAAACTTGAGATGCTGGAAAAAAGTAAGTACATTGTTAAAAAAGAAGTAAATTTTGTATTTGGATGTTTGTGTGTGTTGTCACGCCCCGAACCTCGAGCGCGTGCCCATCCCTCTGTGGTCGATTAACTAGCGACGTCCCAGGACGCGTCGCCGACTCATTTCATTTTAATGTGCATGCGGAAACAAATAATTAAATTCCCAACCAACAACAAGATGTGATAGAAAAGTAGGGCCACAAATTTCAAATCAACACTTTATTAAACAAGGGCCAACTCTAGGGTCTAAGTATAGGAAGTCAATCTTCAAAAGAACTTCTGAGCCATCTATGCTCCTGACCCTTCCGCCTCAAGCTCCGAGTTCTTCAACCTAGGGACCTGAAAATGTTTTCCCACAACGGGGTGAGATGACGTCTCAGCAAATTCACTCCCTAATACCCAACTAGGAAGGAAATACGCCCCAAGGGCTGCCTAAGCACAAACACGAGTCAGAGGACTTACCTTGGCCTCAGTCTCTTTCTGCAAGTTTGAACAATTAAACCACTTAATTAATCACTTCACAAATCAATTCATCCAATTAGATCGAACCATCGATCAATCGACTCAGTTGATTCCATGTTATCAAGATCATCTCTCGATCCATTCATTCAATAATAATTATCCAGTTCGATCATATCAAGAACTGCTCACCTTAAGCTGAAGATAGATAATATAGCTCACCCAAAGTTGATAATAGAGTATACTGCTCACCTAAAACTGATATATCCAAGGCCCGCAGGCGGATATAGAATACTCACAATACTCACCAGAAGTTGCTAAAGTATACTGCTTACTCAAAACTGATATATCAAAGTCCGTAGATTGATATAGTATACCGATATACTGCTCACCCAAAGCTGATATATCAAAGTCCGTAGACTGATATAGTATACCTATGATGCTCACCCTAAGCTGATAAAATATACTGCTCACCCAAAGCTGACATATCAAAGCCCGTAAGCTGATGTAGTATACTTGTTCTCACCAATTGAGAATGCCACCATTTTCATCATTTTTGATAAAAATAATCGTGTGTGGGTACATGATCGGCCTTAGCCAAAATACAATTTTCTCACTATTTATTATAGTGCCTAAAAACATTTTTGGCGCTGTAAACCAATGCCCAATAATTTTCTAACTAAATACCAAAATTATTAAATTTTGGGATAAATACCCAAAAATACAAACAACACCCAATTTGCACAAAATAGCAGTCAAATAAGTAAACCAATCACACCACTGCAATCAGCACAAAATTACGGTCACTAGCTATCTCGGTCTAATTTCTGGAAAATAAATAATTTCGAAAATTAATTATTAAATACCCAAAAATACAACTTAGGCCTGAAAAGCCTAATTAAACACCGAAACGGGCCTGGAAAAATTTCGAGACTCGTTAATTAAATACTTCAGCTTGTCTACTCACTAATTGCACTAATCTAACCATCTAACATGCAATATCGATTAATTAAATTGCTAATCCAATCTAACTAATCACATAAACCATACTTAACTTAAACTAATCAACCCTTAAGCGTCATTAACTTGCTAAGCAGGGATTAGTGAGTTAAACTCATTGGATTAACATGAAAACCGGTTCATGGCGACAGGGACGTGATGGCAGTCGATAAACTCTGAAGCGGCGGCACCAACGAGAGCCCGGACTGGGCCAAAATCGGCCATAAAGCCCTCAGCTGGGTTGCTAGTTCTGGTTCTTGACTGTCACGCAACTGAACGGAGCGAGCTGAGAAGGAAACGGGCAAGAGATTGAGGGACGGTGGCTATTGGGCTCGGCTCGAGACTGGGCTGAGCTTGTGGGCTGTGCACGGTTAAAGATGAGCTGGTTGGTGAGGTTGAGCGGTAGAGAAATGGGCTGACGTCGAGGGGGTGTTTAGCTGGGGAATGACTTCGGTGGAGATGGGAATTTCGGTGGGAGGAGTCAACGAACTGGTTGGGAAAATCGCAAGGTTGACTGGTGGGGAAACCGAGTTCGAAGGGGGGATAGGCGATGGTGGTGAATTTCGGACATGGCAGAGGAGAAAAGATTGTGAGGAAGCTGGATCTTCGACCGAATGAAAGAAAGAAAGACATAGAGAGAGAGAGAGAGAGAGAGAAGGGTCGGTGGGTGAAGCACGAAGGAGGAAAAGAATAAAGGGATAAGGGAGAGAAAAGCAAAGGGATGAGGATGTTAAGGGGGTTGTCGAATGGGGGAATTGTGCGAGAGAGAGAGAGAGAGAGAGAGACGTGCGCTTAGGGAGTGACCGAAGAAGGAGGGGGGGGAAATTTAATAAAAAGTTCTATAATTATCCAATCTTGGTCCCACAAATTTTCAAGTAAAATGCTTGGTCCTTACTTGCTTTCTTGCACCATAATTCCCCCAAAATAACAAGTCTTTGGTAGCAAAAATGGCCATTTCCCTCAATTCTGAATTCTATTTCATTTTTCCCGAAATCCAAATCTCTCCGATTGACGTCCATTTTTGTTGAAGAAAAAGTCCACACAATTTCCTTTTACCATATCACGCCCCGATCCTCGGGCACGCACCCATCCCTTACCTAATCGATTAATAGCGACGTCCCAGGACGCATCGCCGACCCTTTTCTTTTTATAATACGCATGCGGAAGCTGATATAAAAATCCCTAGACAATAAAACAATGGGATATGAAAGTAGGGCCGCAAATTTCAACACCAACACAATCCTTTTTATAAACAAACAGGTACATATACACTGTCAGGTTGTTTACAAAACTATCGGCTTAACAAAAAGGAACTGTCCTATGACCCTCTGGTCAGATATGTTCGCCGATCTTCGATCTCCACTTTCCCCAAACCTCGGGGCTTCTGGTCCTCCACCAACACCACTTAAGGACCTGAAAATAGTTATTTAATAACCAGTGACACAATGTCTCAGCAAGTTCTACTCCCTAAGACCCAATTTGGAAACCAATATGCCATAAGGGCTGCTTAAGCACAACACAGGTCAGAGGGCTTACCTTGGTCTCAGATCCCACCTGCACATCAGCACAATTCGAATCGGCACCCAAATCAATCGAGTTACTATAACAGATCAAATCACTGATCAATCGACCTAGTCGATTACATGTCATCTTGACCCTTTCTTGGTCGGCTCATCTCATACTATCTATTAAGTCCGCGATATTAGGACTGCTTACTACTGAGCTGATAATTAGATAGTATAGCTCGCTTTTGAGATGATCGCGTATACTGCTCTCTGCTAAGCTGCCATATCGCCTTTAGGCTGATATAATATACCGACATTGCTCAATCTAAGCTGATAAGGTATACTGCTCTCTGCTAAGCTGCCAAATCACCCGTAGGCTGATATAGTATACCGACATTTTCAATCAAAACTAACAAGGTATACTACTCTCTGCTAAGCTGACATATGGCCCATAGGCTAATATATTATACCGGTATACTGCTCTCTGCTAAGCTGACATATCGCTCGTAGGTCGATATAGTATACCACACCCAACCATTGAATCAATTTTCATCTTTTATCATTCTCGATAAAATAGCCGTGTATGGGGACACGGTCAGCCTTAGCCAAAATATTATAATTTCCTTTCCGCAATTCCCACCATTTTATGTAGTACACCAAAACATTTTTGGCGTTGTCAACCGACGCCCGGTTATTTTCTAATTAATTATCAAAATTAATCAATTCGGGAAAATATTCTTAAAATCACAAATAATTCATTTCAACACGAAATAAAACTCAATTAAATAAACGAACTGCACCACAATAATCAGCATAAAATTTCGGTCGTCGACTATCCGGTCTAATTTCCAAAAAAAAAAATTAATTAATTAATTTCGAAAATTAATAAATAAATACTAAAAATCCAATTTACGCCCGTAATGCCTGATTGGAAGCCGAGACGAGCCCGAAAAATTACCGAGACTCGTTCAATAAATAATAGAGCATGTCTACATGCTAAGTACACTAACCATTTGGCTAACATGCATGCTAATTTAATTATTCTAATCTAATCTAACCACCTAATTGCACTTAATTAAATCTAATCAGCCCCTAAGCATAATTAATCTAATAAGAAGGCATTAGTGAGTAAAACTCACTTGATTAAAAGCGGAGACAGGATCACTGTGACGACAGCGCGACGGCGGCCGAAATCCAAATTTTCGGCGACATTGGCTGACACTCGGGTCGGGCCTACAAGCCTCGCAAGCCCACAACAAAAGCTGGGCTTGGGCCGAACTTGCTTGGGCCTACTTCTTGGGCTGCTTCGCAGGCCTCAAGACTGGGCTGAAACTTGGGTTCACCGAAGTTGGGCTTCACGTTTGGGCTTCGAACTTCGCGGGCTGAACCATAAAATTTCGTGGGCTGATGGACTGGCTCAAATCGTTAAACTCAACTGGGTTACTGGTGGGCCGAAGGTGCTGGAATTCACAGGCTTGGACTATTGAAATCTTGGGCCGCAGTTGGGTTGGACTTAAAGTTGTGGGTTGCTGGCTCACTTGGGCTGAGATTGATGGGGATGCTGGGCCCGAAGTTCGCTGGCTGAACTTCATGTGGATTGCTGAAGATGGGCTGACCTCCATGTGGACTGCCGTTGGACTGAGTGCTGCAAACCGAAGCAAAAACAGAGGAGCTGCAGTCTTCGTTGTTGGCGAAAGAGAACGGGCAGCTGGCGCACGGTGAGGGTGGAGAGGTCAACACTGGCTTCGAGGTTGGTGCTGCTGACTGATCGTGCAGTAGAGGGACATGAGGTTGTCTTCGATGGTGGAGCGAACGATTGGCAGCACATGGAGGGAGAAAGAACGTGGAATAAAGGCAACAACTGCAAGGGTCTTCGGTGCTAGGTGGAATTGACCGAATGAGCGAGAACTCAGACGCGTGGGGATTCCTTCGGTGGACTTGCAGGCGGCGAAGGGCTGAATGAAGACACAGTGCAAGGAGCAGCTTCGAAAAAGAAGAATAAAAGGGAAATGAAACAAAACCAGGAGCAGAGAGAGATTCGGCTTTTGCTTGGCAGAAAGAGAGGTCGAAGGAGATGGAGAGGGAGCCGTGTGTGATGGAGAAGCCAGCTAAGAGGGAGGGATATTTGTCAACAAGGCCTAGCCATTACATTAAACGCTTGGTCTCACCAACCTCAATCTCATCCTCTATGTCTCCAATTATTTCTTGAAATACTTTCCCACCAATTAACTAAATTGATGCCAATTTTGCTGCCTCAAAATCAAACTCCGAATTTCCTTAATTTTTTGCTCCAATTTCTTCATTTGATTCTCCAAATCAACGTCCAATTTCGCTGAAGAAAAATCCCGAACAATTTTCTGCAAGTCTCCGACATCCAAAGGCTCGGCTTAGAAGTCCAAATTTTCTTTAGTTTGGCCCTTACGAATTTCCGTTAATTTCCGCGATGTCCAAATGACTTTTCCGTAAAAATCTCAAAATCTCTGAAAAATCTTCTGAGACTGAGTCGACATTCCTAGAATTTATTGTGACATAACGAAATCTTCAATTTCTGAAATCGGATTTGAATTGACGGTTAATTTCCATTCGACGCATTTTTAGCGTGACCTAGACTACCGGGTAGTTTTCAGAGATTTTTTAATGCAAATGACTCGTGGTCGATTTTCTTCGAGCCACAATGAACCCACTCGACACATTGGTGAGTTTTGGTTGTCGTGAAAATCTTGAGAATTCAAATACCGACACAGGGTACCAAAACAATAGAAAAATTAGTCTAGTGTCGGCCGACGAGAATTTTTCAATTTAGTGGTGTCACCCACGATTAGCCACACATCTTAGTCGAACCGACCTATCTCTGATCTCTAATCGATTTATATCTGAGCCGTAATGACCTCTAAAGATGGACACGGTCGAGAAGCCGATTCCTGGTCGAATTCTCAAGTCTATTTGTCTTAAAATTCTTAATGGCTTCCCCAAAAAATCTAGTTATCTCGAGAGTGATCAGCTCTGAGAATAGCCCTATAGGCGCGCCAATGAAATGCCCGATTTATTCAGTAGAAGACAGAAGTGAAAATCTGGGATGTCACATACCAAGTAGCTCACACAGGAGGGCAAAAGTCTCCTTAAATTAACCAATCCGAATTTACATTCGTTTTCCGAATCGTCCTAATCGATTTTCCGTAAAAATCTCAAACTCGCCGAAAATTCCTCGAAAGATGAGTCGACATTATTAAAATAATTCGTGACATGACAACATTTTCAATTTTTGAAATCGGATTCAAATTCACGATTAATTTCAATTGGACGCGATTTTAGCGTGACCTAACTTACCAAGTAGCTTTTAGAGATTTTTAGTGCAATTGACCCGTGGTCGATTTTCTTCGAGCCACATGTACATCTTCGACACATTGGCGGCTCTCGGGTGTCGTGAAAATCTCAAGATTTCAAATACGGACACAGGGCGCCAAAACGACAGAAAAATCACTCTAATGCAGATCAACGAGAATTTTGCAAATTAGTGGAATCACCCATGTTTAGCCACACATCTCAGTTGAATCGACCTATCTCTAATCTCTGATCGATTTTTAACTGTGCCGTAATGACCCTTGCAGACTAGCACGGTCAAGCAGTCGATTCATGGTTGAATTCTCAAGTTTATTACGTTTATATTCCTTAACGGCTTCACCTGATAAGCTAGTTATCTCATGAGTGGCCATCTCAGAGAAAAGCACTATAGTCGCGTCAATGAAAGGCCCAACTTATCCAATCGAAATCAGAACTTAATTTTCAGGATGTCACATGTGTCCTCGTATCTTGAGAAGTCCTCTAAAATCTCATTTTCCATGTTCTAATACTTGCTCCCTATGTTTCGAACAAGTCTCCTACATTTTGGACGTGTACCCTACATTCAAGACATAGGTATCCATTTCTAGCATGTTTCTGTAACTTGTATTCTTACCACCCCTTTCTTCCGCGTGTATGACAATGATCTCCGTTACTCCTATACGTAGGGGCAACGATTGACCAGGAATTAACTATTTTTCTGCATTTTTCTCTAGCTTTTACCAGTTTGGTATCATGCCAACCACGACTCCGCGTCCATCAAAAGCTTCTAGCACTTGTCTACTGATTAAGTATGCTATATATTTGGCCATGATCCCCCCATCTCGAGAGTGTGGGGTTGTTGTCTAACTACCTCTGCTTTTTTTTTTTTTTCTTTCTAATATGAGCTCTTTCACAATTGGTCAATACCAATTTTGCACATTCTAAACCTTTTTCTGGCCAAGCCCGTGCTAGTCATAGTTAAGATTAATGTAGAAAAGTGAATTCTGTATATTTTAATGTTTGGAAAAGAGTACATTAAGATCCCATTAATAGGTTTTAATAGATGACTATTTAAGAAAATCAAATTAGATATGCATAATAAAAAAATATATAGAAAATTAAAGAAAATATCCTAAATTTCTCGAGAAGATATCCAAATATCTCTTACATCCGCACTCAAACTCATGATAACTAAGTCATTTCGAGTTTGAAATAAGTCAAACAGCGTCCAACAGCCAAGACGTGGTGGATAAGGTGACATCCAACGCTATTCATGGCGGAACTTCCAGATCTAGCTGGTCTCAAGGTGACGTGGGTCCAGTCTAGTTCTAGGATCAACCCGAGCCAACCAACTTTTGTTTTTTGTTTTTTTTATTTTTTTTGTTTTTCCTTAAAAGGACAAACATACTATTTCAAATTATATATCCATCAATAATGCGATATCATGCAACCAAATTATGAACATCAATACATATCAAACATAAATATAAGATAAGGTAACAATAGAAATTTCATACCTACTAAAAGCAACAAACCATAAAAGCGAACATACGAGGCAAGGGAACAGACGTGAGCCGCAAGGCGAGTTGTGAGCAGCGCAAGCAGGCGAACAAGGCCAAGGTGCGCAAAAGAGGCCAAGGGAAGTGAAGAGGTTTTTTTTTTTTTTTATTGGTTGAATTAAGGCTGAGTTTTTTTCTACATTCTAATTTACAAGGCAAACTGAACTTCAAAGAGAACAAATGAGGAGGCGCTAGGGTTTATACTAAACAAAAGCATATAATAAATAATATCCAATATCTAATCTATATTATATATAATATGTAATATGTACAAGGTTGGTCCGAATTGGACCAATCTTAAACTTCCAATATTGAGAACCAACTTGTCCAGTGTAAGGTCCAAGGTTCCTCGGACCAAGGACCAACCTAGTCCCTTTGGGAATTGAATTAAGACCGGCGAGGTTGGGCAGTTCAAGTTCGATCCAGGGTTCACCCTGGACCAATGCTCACCCTTAACAAGTATGTTGGTGGGGTTGACTTCTTGAAACAATGTGCAAAAGGTTGAGAATTGGAGGGGAAATAGCAGGCGGTCGAAAATAGTAGCTGAGCGACCTAGCTCTTATGGCTAGGGTTGTAGCATCAAGTGGCCTATACAACTAAATTGAGAAAATAGTTACTTAACGATGCGGTCTGTGCAGCTGACAGAAGCCACCTCCATGTAAAGGCTCAACTAGGGAACACAGGTAGTAAAGTTGGCATCGAAACATGGCCATCGTGGAATGAATTCGATTAAATGCTTCCTCATATTAGACTTATGCACGAAGTGAACACTGTTGACTGTTGAGTAGTGGGAACGGAGGATTCACTTGGGTGTGCATTAGGGCGCTAGGGGAGCATAGGGTGCACTAGCATGGGGTGCGAAGTACATTGGATGTATAAAGGTTGCCTTGGGAGGGGAAAAAAACTCTAATTCCAAATTAAGAATAACGCAGAAAAGTGAATTTTTTTATATTTTGATATTTAGAAAAAAGTACATGTAGAGCTATATTTTATAGGTTTTAATAGATGACTATCTAAGGAAATCAAAGAAAATCAAATTAAATATGCATAATAAAAAAATATAAAAAATCAGAGGAAATATCCTAAATATATTTAAAATATATCTAAATATCTCTAAGAGTCACAATCTTGTTGGCATGATCTCCATAACATTTACTGAGTAGCTTGCTTCACTAAGCCAATACCTCTCTCAAAATGGTTAATACATATTTTTGTCATTTTTAGATACGAACGACTTTATATCTTACATAGCTCAATGAGATTTGTTGACGAAATTAAACGAAAACAAAATTGCAAGTAGGTGAACCTTGCGTCGTCCGCTTCCAATTTGTTTTAAAAGGCGGGAAGATCCATAAAAACAGTTTGCGACGGGGATTCTTCTCTCTAACCTTTGAAGCATTGACTAAAAACGAAGACGACGGCCATCTAGGACGACCAACCAGTGGGAGAATCTGTGGACCTTAGGACCGGGACCGTACGATACCAAATCTTGAAAGATGGCTTCCAAGGCAAAGCATCAACTAGACCGGCTGATACATCTACCGGTAAAGGGTTTCCATCTTTAGGATATATATGATGCTTGAAATGATCCCAACTTAATTAGCGGGTGCTGTCCAGAGCTGCTTGGATCACTACTGTTCTCTGAGACAACAGTCAACGTATGAAGTACAGTCTGATTAACCTAAGATGGCGTTTACTACTAAGCCATGATTTGATTTAATTCACGATGGGTTCTTGGCTTTTTCGTTCTTTTTTATTCTGCGTTTTTCTATAATCAGCAGAAAAGGTTTTGATTGATTAATACAGGGGCGACATGAAAGAGGATCATTGGAGGACATCCGCAAACAACTGGCAATCTCGACGAAATTCATGATGCATGATGGGCCATCCACGGTCTTATGTGCCAACTGCCATCATCAAGGCGGCGGCCCACGGCCGACACTACGGCTGGCACAGGGGCGACATGAAAGTGGATCATTGGAGGACATCCGCAAACAACTGGCAATCCCGACGTAATTCATGATGCTTGATGGGCCATCCACGGTATTATTTGCCAACTGCCATCATCAAGGCGACGGCCCACGGCCGACACTAGGGCTGGCACTCCTCCCTCTTTTCTCTCTCTCTCTCTCTCTCTCTCTCTCAACAGGAAAAGCAGAATCAATAATCAAATCGTTAATGAGCTTTTTAAAATGAAGGATGATCATCTACATCCATGAACACGATAAAAATAGTGAAAATTTAACTGGCCCATGCTATTGCCACCGCCAAAATGGCTATGTCCGCAGGAAAAAAAAAGATTATGTGCAGCTCAAAGGCGGGTTTCCTGACCCCAGTTTCCCCATCCTCTCTCTGAACAGTTCTTTGCAATTGCAATGCGCAAAAAGGCAAAAGTCTTCAAGTTCAGGGAGAATTTTACCGTCCCTCCGGCTGCTCAAGTTGGTTTCTTTCATGGTCTCCCCTGTTCTTTGCATAAGGATGGGTGTGATAGCATTTTCCGCAATGTTCGTTCTGCTATGACAACGGGAATGAAGTACGAACTTAAGATAAATGGTGTCGTGTAGTATCAATTACAGATTTGTCGGGTTCAAATTTTATTCTCGCGTCCTATCAGGCGATGTCACTATTCTTCATTGGCTAATATACTGTTGTACGTATCCCCACAAATAATTAAAATCATACCGTCTCTTTTCCACTTTATCATCACATCGTTTAGTTTTATCATTGTATACATAATTAAACGAATTATTCCGTGTAGATTGAGAGATGGAAACAAACGTGCAGAGTAAGATACAGTCATCGTCCATTGTCTCAGTCAACAAGTACTTGTTAAAATATCAGCTATTTCCTGTCCATTCGAGTAAAGTTGCTAAATTCATGAATTGATTATAAACAACAATCTCAATTTTATGCAATTTTTCCTGTCTGCACTTGTATTATCTCTTTCTCAACTTGCTAATTCATTCGCAGTATACCTCACCACTTGATACTAGTTTTGAAATGATTACTTTAATTTTAATTTTTATGCATTTATTATTTACGCTCAACTTGCTAATTACATAGCAGCTTACCTGATCAGTTGGTATTGATTAAGAAATGACCAGTTTTACTATAACCTTTTCAATTAAGGGAAAATTGTAAAAGTTAAAGCAGAACGCTATCTGTACACAGATTCACGGGACCGAAAGCTACTTCAAATTTTCTTCTTCCTATTTGACTTCATCTATCTTCCATCAATGCAAAACAGAAACTTCTAGGCACCGAAATGGCTGTCCATCTTCTGTAACTCCACCACTTGTGCGTTGGGCGTTTGTGGGGCACCTTCATGACTCCCCAAGAGACGTTCTCCTGCGATTTCACCGTCATCGACTTGAGCACGATTGTCTTTTCTAGGAGAAGATCCACTAGTGACGATAACAGCCCATCTTCTCCGATAATGGTAAAGCCCAAAAACTTAACAACCGTCAAGTGTTTCAGCAGTGAAACGTTGGACTTCACGGTGGGAAAATCCATCCAAAGATGAGGTTCATGCCAATGTTGATGAAAGTAGGGACAGGTCACTCGTCTCCTGCAGGGATCAATCTGTATATTCATATAATGCAAATATCTTCAGTACAATTAAATAAATATGTGGTTATGGTTGAGTGATAAGTTCTTAGAAAATTTTATTCTTGTTTAAATTTTAAGGTGGTGGGTTGATGGCGACACTTACTGTGATGAACAACTTTTCCAAGATTGGGCAGATATTCAAGAAACAAGCCAATGAATCGCGCTTTCCATTGTCCATTAAAGAATCAATCCACCTCAATTGCTTCAACTTACTAAGCTGGAATTCTAGCCTTCCAAAGATAACTCCAGCTGAACATAACCACTGTACACATATGGCGAGGACACACTCGTGAGAAATGAAGCCAATAGCTCTCTAATAAGAAAATAAGAACCAGAAATAGGTTTACCTCAAGAAGCCACCCGCTTGTAGTGAGAGTCTCCACTTCTTTCAGGGAAGAGAACAGAGAGAGAACTTCTTCAGTGTCAAAATCACTGTTACCAAAAGCACCCTCCAAATCAAGCACCACATCAATCAAATTCAAATCATTCTTCATGTGGATTTGGGTCAATAGGCCCTTATACACAAAGGACCTTAACGCGGTAGCTGAAACAGTCACATTCTCTATGTCCATGCAATCCACAATCATCAAGCTCCTGAGGCTCTCATTCTTCTCAATCCCAATTCTCTTTAGTCCTTCGCACTTCTCAATCCTCAAGCTTTGTAGAAGCTGGCAATTTGTGAGCAAGGAGGAGGCAAAGTCCTCAGTGACACCGGCGACCGATCGCAGATGAAGAATCCTTAGGGTGGATAAATTGGTGATATTGATAAGAGTTGTATCACCAAACTCCACTTTCATTTGGTAATGACTTTTGTCCTCCTTCTTGCTGTGAAAGAAATTGAGATGGAGCTCTTTTTCAACTCCCTTCGTGGCAAGGACGGTCACGTCACCCTTAGGGAATTGGAAACACAGTTTGCGCATCTCCGGGCTCTCGTAAGATCCCAAAAGCGCACCAATTGCTTCTAACGAATCTTTAACCGCATCAAAAGCGGCAATCGGGCTGTCGCCTGGAGCAAAGTGATTCACCATGGTGGGTGACCAAAGGGACCTCCATTGTGTGGAGAGGAGGCTCGTTCTCACTGCCTCTTTGAGTGGCAGGAAGGAGTTGATCCTATGGAGGATGTCTTGCGGCAAACTGCTGATTAGATCCACAGGTTCTTGAGCCATGATGAAATTCTCTGATCTGGAGCTTGAAAATTGCAATCCCTAAAGGAATTGTAACCACAAGAAGTGTGATTCAATTTCTTTTATGGGAGACAAGATAAAGCTTGGAACTAGTGGACGTACATGAGACGGGTATGAAATAACCCACCCACCAGCTAACTATGAAGTTATGTAGCAGCTGGGGAGCATTTATATAGGGGCACTTCTCCTGCTGAGTTGTCTTTTGACTCTTTCCTACCAAAACTTTACGAAAGGGTGGAAAAGGAAAAGAGGAGAGAGGGAGAGCTAGAAAAATCAAACTCTTGCTTTTGAAGTCTTTGCGTGTGAATGAAATTGAAAAGTATTTTTACTTTTGAAGGATATTATAATAATAGATGGTTCCATGCTCCATCTACACGACGAGGATTCTAATTGAACCAATTGGTGCAAAGTGGTTTTGTGGAAAGCACTGGGAAGTTGCTGAACATATGATAGAGTATTTTATCCAGAAAACAATACTTTCTAGACGGCCACATTAGCAAGAAGACAGGTACATGTCTACAAGATTAATGGAATCATCCTAGCGCTAGTCAAAATCAAGATGCACACCGACATTTCTACATAATGTCAGACAGAAGCATAGGAAATAGATTACTCTTTACGTATATAGACTAGTGGAAGTGACCAATTCTATGTATCAGTGACCTTACGCGATTTATCGATGTGGCATATTCATGGATTGATCATGGGGACTCCACTTTAATAACACATTCTTTATTTCTATCTAAATTTGAAATATGCTGTGGAATAGAACCGTTTAATCAATCACAATCGCGAGACTAATAGAAAAAGTAATGAGAAATAACAAGAACAACACATTGGGATTTACATGATTCAATTCGGAGTTGAGGCCTACATATCCACAAGAAAAGTGGCAATAACAAATCCATGATGAACAAAGAGATTACAAAGTTAGAATTACATCTCTCAATACCAAGCCTCCAATTACACCCAATTAATTTTCACTCAATGTTTCACAAGATTTCTCATAGTGTATTCTTTTCAAAACTCTTACAGATAAACTCAAGAAACACTTTTATGAGGTTTTGATGTGTAATGTCCAAAATGTAAGTCAAATACAAACTTATATCTTGTTATAGATGAAGCCAAATATTTTTAGGGGCTTTTTTGTCTTTTATATCAGATTTGCTTTTAGGTTAAAAGTGATACCTTTATGTTAGCGATGGCAAGACACTGGCCGTCAAGACGCTAAAAAAGAAAATAGAGAGGCAAGAAAAAGAGAAGAAAAAAGTGAGTTTTTTCTTTACAAGGGTTCTCAATCTCTTTGTGCCCTGATCTTGAGAGAAGATCATCGTTGTATTCCAACTTTTTTCGAAGTCTAGTGGATTCGTAGAGTGCCTCTGCGTGGAGACATAGCTCAGTTTGGGTGAACTTCGTTAACAAATTTTCTAGCGTGTTCTTCTGATTCCATTCTTTTATTATTATATTCTACTTGGTGAATTGTTTGCGAGCGTTATTTTTCTGGAATCGACGTGCGATTTCGTAACAACTAGTATCAGAGCCTGGGTTGGCTAATTGAGAACATCAAGGGTTTTTCGGTGACCTTCGATTAAAGCAAACAGTATGGCAGAAGATAAAATCAGAATCGATAAGTTCGATGGGTAGGATTTCGAATGGTGAAAACTATAAATCGAGGATTATCTTTATCAAAAAGACCTCTATGCACCACTTGAGGGTTGGAAACCCAAGATAGCGGAAGTGGATCCGATAGCAGAAGCAGGATGGAAAATTCTTAATCAAAAGGCATTAGGTGCGATTCGTCTAGGGTTGACAAAAAAGACAGGGTACCACATCGCGAAAGCAAAAACTGCAAAAGAAGCCATGTATATTCTAATGAATATTTATGAGAAGCCATCCACATCAAATCAAGTATTTTTGTTGAAGAAACTGGTTAATATGAAGTTATCTGATAGAGGTTTTGTGACAGAGCATATTAATAGTTTCACGCGGGTCACGGGTCAATTGGAATCCGCAGGCATAAATTTAGATATGAAGCTTCAAGCTTTATTATTTTTATGTTCTCATCTAGAAAGCTACAATACTACAGAGCAGGAAATTTCGAGCACCATGAAGGATGATTTAACTCTTGATGATGCTGTGAGTAGTATTATGGATGAAGAGATGCGAAGGAAAGTCTCAGGTGGAGATAATTTTTCTGCATCTACATCTTCAACGGCACTCACAGTGGAGAACCGTGGAAGAAGTAAAAGTAGAGGAAAATTCAGCGGGTGTGGCAGATCACAATCAAGGGGTAAGAGACAAGTTGCAAAAGATGAGTGTTAGTTTTGTCACAAAACTGGACATCGGAGGGTTAAGTGTGAAGCCTATAAAAAGAAGCAACAAGATGAGAATCAAGGAGCTAATGTGGTTAGTGATGAATCTTTGCTAAGTAATTTGTGTTTGTCTGCAGGGTTTGAATTGACAACAAATAAATGGTTTATTGATTCCGATGCTTCTTTTCATTGCGCCTCGCAAAGAGACATATTTGATGATTATGCCAGTGGAGATTTCGGACAAGTGGTTGTGGGAAACGGCCACATGTGTCCCATTATTGGAAAATGAACTATGACTGTGAACATCTCAGGTGGAGGACGTCTAGTTTTGCATGAAACTAGGCATATTCCGAAATTAAAGAAAAATCTGATTTCAACTAGTAAACTTGACCAAGAATGTTTGGTAACAACCTTTGGATGCCGAGAGTGGAAGATAACCTCAGGGGCAAGAGTAGTAGCAAAGTGAAAGCGTACGGGTACACTTTACCTTCTCCAAGGAGACAATATCAGTGATATGGTTGCAACTACAATGTCTACAGGTAATTTGTCTACTCTTTGGCATTATCATTTGTGACATCTTAGTGAAAAAGGTGTAAAGCAGTTACACTCGAGGAAATTACTTTCAGGTTTGCAAAAAGTTGAGTTAGATTTTTGTGAGAGTTGCATTTATGGAAAACAGAAGATTGTTAGTTTTCAATTGAATGGGCGACAAAATAAAGGCCAAAAGCTACAGTTGGTTCATCTTGATGTATGGGGACCTGCTCAGAAACTCTCTTATGGTGGTAAGAGATATTTTGTCACCTTCATTGATGATGCAACAAGGAAGACTTGGGTCTATGCTCTTAGAGAAAAGTCAGAAGCATTCGGGATGTTCAAAATGTGGAAGACCATGGGAGAAAAAGAGATAGGTTATCATATTAAAGCTCTGAAGTCTGATAATGGTGGTGTATACACGAGTAAGGAATTTGCATAATATTTGAATCGAGAAGGCATACATGGGTTAAAGACTGTTCCTAGAACTCTTCAAGAGAACGGTGTAGTTGAAAGGATGAACATGACCATTCTAGAATGTGAGAGATGCATGAGGCTACATGCAGGTCTCCCGCTACACTTATGGGCTGCCACAATTGATGCAACTATTTATCTTATCAACAGAAGTCCATCTAGTGCGTTGGATGGAGAAATACCACAAGAACGGTGGTCAGGTAAAAAGATTAATTATTCACATCTAAAGGTGTTTGGTTGTATTGCATATGCTTTGATTGACAGGGATGATAGGAAAAAGCTTGATGCTAAGTCCCAAAAGTGCGTCTTTATCAGATATGGTGGCGACGAGTATGGCTATAGGCTTTGGGATTATGAGAATAACAAAGTCATCCGTAGTCGGAATGTGGTATTCCATGAATAAAAGATGTACAATGATTGTCAGATAGAGCATCAGAAGGTAGTAGAACTAGAATATGTTGAATTAGACATAATGCCCGTGAAGATGTTTCCAGTAGATCAAAGTGCACTTGAAAGAGAGGTTCAAGATGAGCCTATTATCAGTGAAGAGGTAGTTCAAGAGGAATGCAGTGATTCGGAGCAAACTAACGACCTTGAAGTACCTGTCTTGAGAAGTTCTACACGTGTGAGAAAGCCAAAGGTAATTTTTTTATCCATCAGCTAATATTGTTTAGAGCCATGTCTTATATACAGATTTACAGGAATTGGAGACTTTCGATGAGGTAAAGGTAGACATGTCTCACTTGCAGTGGGAATGTGCTATGAAAGACGAGATGAGCTCGTTACTTCAGAACAAAACTTGAGAGTTGACCAAGTTGCCCACGGGTAAAAAAGCTTTATTAAACAAATGGATGTACATGATTAAGAATGAAGCAGATGGGAGTATTAGATACAAGGCGAAACTTGTAGTCAAGGGTTTTTCTCAAAAAGAATGGATCGACTATTCCGAGATATTTTCACCTGTAGTAAAAATGACATCAATTAGAGTTCTGCTGAGTATAGTTGCAGTGGAGGATCTTCATCTTGAGCAGTAAGATGTAAAGACAATGTTTTTACACGGTGACTTTGATGAAGAACTATACATGGCAAACCTAAGGGTTTTGAAGTCAAAGGTAATGAGCACATGATATGTCGCTTGAAGAAAAACTTGTATGGCTTGAAACAAGCTCTGCGGCAATAGTACCTAAAATTTGATGGTTTCATGAAAGAAAAAGGATTTGCACACTATGAGTCTGATCACTGCATTTATTTTTGCAAGTATGATGATTGTGACATTGTGTATCTCTCTTTATATGTGGATGACATGCTGATGGCTACTTCTAATATGAAGAGAATCGTAGAAGTGAAGAAGATGTTATCATCACAGTTTGCTATGAAAGACTTGGGAGAGGTCAATAATATTTTAGCATGAAAATCATCAGGGACGGAAAAAATAAGAAATTATGGCTGTCGCGGGAAGACTATGTGAACAAGGTGTTAAAGAGATTTAACATGGACAAGGCAAAACCAGTTGCAACTCCTCTAGCGAGTCACTTCAAACTTTCCAAGGATATGTGTCCGAGTACTCAGGCTTTAAAAGATGAGATGGCGGTAGTTCCATATGCATCAGTAGTGGGGAGTTTGATGTATGCCATGGTGAGCACGAGACCAGACATTGCACAGGTAGTGGGAGTTGTGAGTCGATATATGCAGAACCCGGGTAGAGAGCATTGGAATGCAGTGAAATGGATATTGAGATATCTAATAGGTGCTTCCAATTACTCACTTTGTTATGGTGGTACATCTCTAGAGTTGCAGGGTTATGTAGATGCAGATCATTCGGGTGATCGAGATAGTGGTAAGAATACCACTTGATATGTCTTTACAATTGCAGTTATAGTAGTGAGTTGGGTATCTCAACTATAAAAAGTAATGGCTTTATCGACGAAAGAAGTAGAATACATGGCGATCATAGAAGCCTCCAAGGAAATCATGTGGTTACAAGATTATATGGAGGAGCTACATCGGAAACAGCCAGTCAATACGCTATGGAGTGATAGTCAAAATGCAGTGCACTTAGAAAAGAATGTAGTTTATCACTTAAGGACTAGACATATCAAGAAGCGTTATCACTTTATCAGGTCAGCATTGAAAGATAACGAGTTAAAGTTACAAAAGATTGATGGCTCGAAAAATCCAACTGATATGTTGACCAAGGTAGTAGATAGAGAGAAGCATATTTTCTGTACTACTACCATTGGTATTACTCTATGTTGATTGATGAGGAGTATCGCAGAGGCACAAGTTTTTCAACTACTAGTTTTTTGAAGAAGATGGATGCAAAGTTGCTTGGTGCTTAGGTATATTTGTCTTCAAGTGGGAGATTGTTATAGATGAAGCCAGATATTTTTAGGGGCTTTTTTGTCTTTTCTATTAGATTTGCTTTTAGGTTAAAAGTGATACATTTATATTAGCGATGGCAAGACGCTGGCCGTTGAGACGCTGAAAAAGAAAATAGAGAGGCAAGAAAAAGAGAGAAGAAAAAAGTGAGTTTTTTTTTTCTTTACGATGGTTCTCAATCTCTTTGTGCCCTGATCTTGAGAGAACATCATCGTTGTATTCCAACTTTTTTTGAAGTCTAGTGGATTTGCAGAGTGCCTCTGTGCGTAGACCTAGCCCAGGTTTTGGGTGAACTTTGTTAACAAATTTTCTGTCTTGTTCTTTTGATTATGTTATTTTATTATATTATGCTTGGTGAATTGTTTGTGAGCATTATTTTTCTGGAATCGATGTACGATTTCGTAACATATCCTATGTTTTTGACGGGCTCATGGCATCACTCGAGGACATGGTAAAGGCCTGGTGTAGTCCGCACTTGCCCGGTGTGTTTGGACTTGACCGGGAGCCTACTGGGTGCTCGGCCTCATTTCTCTAAGTGCCCGAGGAGAAGCTGGGGTGCTCAGCCACTACCCCAGCTAATGGCTTAGCCACAACCTTAAGCTCCTGGCCAATGGCTTGACCAATGTTGGCCTAGGCACTTGGTCAGGTGGTCCATCTCTGCCGGCACCTAGTACATTTCTGATTTCCATCTTTTGTTCCCTCATATGACTAGCCATACTCTATCCATTTTCCGGGCTTCAAGGTCAAGTCAATGGCAAAAACTCAAGACATATTAAACAAATCTCCACTTTATCTCGAAATTGTAGCCAAGTCATAATTTGGATTTCATACTCATATTATTGCTCTCCCAACGCCCTCCATGGGCACTCGACTGCCACAAGGGTCTAGTAAGCACAAGCTAAGCTCGGACTATGTTGGAGGAACAAACAAGGTTTGCATGTCTGTAGGATTTCCACAGTTCTTCGTGGTCATATCCTCTCTTGACAATCCATCCCTAACACTAAGGTGCCAACCTTCATAGAACTCAGCTCACCTGTGAACCTATGGTCCACATCATTGTCCAAGTTACTCTACCCGAAAACATCATGTCTCTCAATGCCGCCTTCTTTCTCAAGACACAATTCATAAAAGTAGAAAGACAACCATTTATGGTGTATTTGATAATATTTCTATTTCGGAGAATAATTTCTTTGTAGAAATAGTTTTTTTATATTTTTAGTTCCCCGAAACAATTTCTAAGTAAAAGAACATATTTGACAACTACACAAAATTTGTATTCTCATAATAGAAAAAGAATAAAAATATGTTTGGTATGACCCACAATTTTTTTTTGTTTCTTTTAATTTTTTAATAATTTTTGTAGATTTTTCTTTTTTCCTCTTTTTTTTTTCTTTTTGCTCTGCCGGCAACGGCCAGTTGGGGGTTAGCAGACCGCAAGGGGCGAGGGGCAGTGAGAAATAAGAAGAAAAGAAAATAAGAAAACATAAAAATAACTTATTTCTAGAAATTGTTCATAGAAATAAAAAACTATTTCTTTCCACTTCTTGTTATTGTTCCAAGTCTATTCCCCAGTTACTTATCTATTCTGCAGAATAGAAAAATTAATTGACGTTTTCAAATGGAATTCTATTCTTTTTTTGTTCAGGATAACAAAAGAACGGAAAAACAAAGAAATTGGAACGTTAACAAATAGGTTGTTAGAGATCAACCATTCTATTGGTTGCCTACATGACCCCGGTCTAAACACCCAAACTACCAAACTAACCTAACCACATCCTCTAGATCACCATCCAATGCTAGTATTGATGAAAGTAATTTGAAGGTGAAAAGCTCACAACTCACACAAGGAAGTGAAAAAAATAAATAGGCTTGTAAATTTATTTCATCTTAACAAAAAAAATAATTATAAAACTCCCTATTTGTAAACTTGTTACATGACTTTTGCTCTTCCCTATAAAGATAGTTAACGTTCTGGATAAGATCTAAAAACTAACAAAACAATCACTATATCTTACATTGTCTCATCATATATCTAGAAACAATCACTACACCTAGAAGTACGAATAGACTCGTTAAAGATAACGTAGCAATTATGACTCTTGTTTAATACGGGTACTAAATAGTCTTTGATATCAATTCTGAGATCTCGGTGTTGAATATTGGCACCGATAAATTTGGTTTAATTTCTAACAAGTATTCCCCCAAAAAAAAAAAAACAACAACAAGAAGAAAAAGAATCCATTCCACAATATCACAATGCATACTTGGATTATTTGTATGCATGCTCCCAACAACATGTGAAAAATCAGGCTCGATACTACACTAATAGTCAATAGTACCAGTGTGTGATCCCAGGACAAAGGCACTATCTCAATCCCTATGCAAGTGACCATCTAGATGATCTAGCATATGCTACAAGTAAGGTACATACATAATTTACAAAATGCATATTGAAGCGCTTTGACACTTTCTAGATGTAACTCTATTGAGTCGCTCGCAACATCCCAATATATTTTCCTCTTTTCATCTCCGTACCCAGAGCAGTCTTTTGTTGTCTCTAGATCATCCATCTTAATATCTGCTTTCAACTATTGCTTCACCTCATCCAGTTTCATGACCACATCAATGCTTCATGCTCAGTTCTCACCTCAAAGCTTCCGTCCGCTACTATGGAATCTGACAACTTTGCAGAAACCGTCGCAGCTCCTCCAGTCTCTCTAAAGCTCAACCTATGAACACAGTCGAAATCTCTCTCTATGTTTGATCCCCTACTCCTCTTCATAGTAGACTCTATTCAACCAAAAAAAAAAAAAAAGAGTAGACTCTTTCATGGGAACATTTTTGCTATTCATATACCCGGGTAAATTCTTATCCGTGCACCATAGTCTATATCCCTTTACCCCATATACATAACCTAGGAATATGCACATCTTAGCCCCACCTCCATACCATCACTCACACAAGTATTAGCAAGGCAACCAAACGCTTTCCCTTGGTCTAGTCAACAAGCTTACACGACCGTGATCATCTTGAGTTTGATATGTTGGAGTTAAACTGATTGATGTTGATATCTAATTGATGGTTTAGAGTTACATTAATGTATTTACCACTATCTTAGTTTTCCATGGGGATGAACATTCTTTAAATTATATATTTAATGATTTTTTAGTTTTTAATTTACTAGATTAAGTTTTTCCTAACATCCAATATTGTTAACTAATAATATTAATGGGTTCAAAATATCTTTCGAACTTATCAACACTAACATTGGTGTCGCGACCTCTTTTTTGGGCAACCTCGATGCGCGCGCCTGGCGGAGGCTAATGGCTCGCTAAGTCTATTAAGCTTAGTCCGGGCTCTCCCAAGCCCACTAATTCATGACTTATGGTCCTAGTTTTTAACTTGTAAGTTAATTTTAAATATGAGTCACCACTAATCGATTTGGGGCGGGTCAATTAGAAACCCAAGTGAAATATTGGGAGAAATATTTCACTCCTACGCAACCAGAGAAACTAGAATCGATGATTGCACTAATTAATCACTAATGCCCTTCTGGTATCTAATCTTGTTTAAACCCTAAGACTTTTTGGATTTTCAAGGAATTTTCCATGCATTTGTGGAGGAAAAACATATTTTTTGGTATTTTTCTCTTTTTTTTAACATTAAAAAAATTTGGATTTTTTTTTTTTTAACATTAAAAAAATTTGGATCTTTTTTGAAAATATAAATTATTTTTTGACTTTTTTTTCTAATATTTTGGGAAAACATAGCATATTTTTATTTTTATTTTTATTTATGAAAAATAATTTTTTTTTATTTTTTATTATAATAGTGTAATATTATAAAAAAAAAAAATAGCGACCGGTCGGATTCCCGGTTTGGGACCGACTTGATCGCCAGTGGCTGGCCCGGATGGGCCTGAGCGCGGGCCCAGCCTGTAGCTTCTCTTATAATTCAAAAAATAAGAAAAAATGCCCGGCCCAATCGCATCCGGCCTAAATTGTGCAAAACCTTACCCGACTAAAACCCGTGCGCCTGACTTGATTAGCAACTCGATTATGACCAAACCTTACTCGAACAACAACCCACACCCGACCCGGCTCCCCAGTCGCGACCCGGTTCTGTCTTGCGTCCCTACTCTCTCCACAGCGCCCTCTGCGCTCCATGGTGTGGCTAAAGAGACGGCGATGCCACTTGCCTTTGTCTAGGCTTGGGCCTCCATCGGCATCGCCCCAGCCAGCCCTAAGCCGATAAATCGGCTTTCACTCGGCCTACCATCGTTGCTGACCCCAACGCCCATCACCGCCACGAGCATGGAACTCAAGGGTCTAAGCATGGACTCTCTCGGACATTTCACCAAACGCCTGGGGGATGCCACCTGAGGGGGAGAAACAGGACAACCTTGAGGTCAAGATTACGACGGGACTTAGGTGTAGACAACAGGCAGAGACTAGGGCAACCAGACGACGGACGGTTGGGGGCCGAAACTTGCATGAGGCTTACGGCCACGAGTTTTGGCCCGACAACCCGAGATGTAGAAAAATGAAACGAACCTCGGCTCACTAAGGCAGGAGGCGCAGCGGCAAGTTACTGGTCGCGAAGCAAGCATGGCCATCGGCGGCATTTGTCCTCCTTCCACTCATAACCCACATATATGGGTTTCTTCTCCCCTTGCTCGCGATCTCTCAAGTGTGGAGCCCCTCTCTCTCGGGTTTGCTCGCCGCTGGCCTCCCCTGATGTCTCTCAGGGGAGGTCGTTTGAGCTCGCTGAGCTACTCTCTTTCGCTTACTCTTCGAGCCTCCCTTGAAGTCTCTCCGGGGAAGTTCTCTAAGCTCGCTAGCTCGCCATCGACGGAGATCGCAATTCACCTATTTATAGGCGAGGGGGGTCCGATCAACAAAGGGGCATCGGCTGCTGGTCCTCGGCTCGCCGACTGAATTCTCTTGGCCAAACCGGTGTCCCATCCCTTCTTCTTCACCGAAGCGTGCTCGGCATTGAAGGCGAGCATTGATGGCGCCTGAGAAACATCCCTTCCATCGTTGGCCTACTCCTCTGTCAGCCATAGGTATCCTGTGCTCGGGTTACAGAGGTTGAGGAAGAAGACAAGAAAGAGGGGGCGCGGGCCAAGAAGAAGAGAAGGAGTGGACCTTGGGCCCATGCGAGGGATGAGGAAGGAGGAAAAAGGGCTGGGCGCGAAAACCCAGCCCCAACGGTTGCCCCCCTTTTTTTTCTTTTTCTTTTATAATAATAATTGTTATTTTTAAGTAAATTATCTAAAAAAGAAGAAGAAGTGAAAAATAAGTAAGAAAAAGGAAAATAAAGATTAATGGATAAATATAAAAACTAGGACCTAATTGATGCAAAAAAATATATATATATATATTTTTGTTAGGGTCAAATTGATCCCTAATTTTGTATGTAAATTAATTTTAAATATTTAATCAAAATTTAGGTGTCAACAGTTATAATAGTATAATATTATAAAAAAACGACCCGGGTCGGATTCCCAAGTTGGGACTGACCCAAATCGCCGGCGGCTGGCCTGGATGGGCCCGAAGCGTGAGCCCAGCCTATAGCTTCCGTTATAATTCAAAAAAAAAAAAATATCCCTAGCCCAAGCTTGAACTAAACCAGATCCAACCCAAGCACATCCAACCCGAATTGTCCAAAACCCTACCCGACTAAAACCCATGCGCCCGACCTGGTTAGCAACCCGGTTCTGACCAAACCCTACCCAAACGACGACCCACGCCCAACCTGGCTCCCCAACCGCGACCCAATTCTGCTCACATCCCTGCTCTCTCCACAACACCCTCTACGCTCCATGGTGTGGCCAGAGAGACGGCGGCGCCGCTCGCCTTAGTCTGGACTCGAGCCTCCACCGACACCATCTCAGCCAACCCTAAGTCGATAAGTCAACCTTCACTCGGCCTGCCACGGTTACTGACCCCAACGCCCATCACCGCCACGGGCATAGAACTCAAGGGTCTAAGCATGGACTCTCTTAGACATTTCGCCGAACACCTGGGGGACGCCGGCTGAGGGAGAGAAACCGGACAACTTCGAGGTTGAGATTGCGGTGGGACTCAAGTGCAGACAATAGGCAAAGACTAGGGTAGCCGGTGGGACTCAAGTGCAGACAATAGGCAAAGACTAGGGTAGCCAGACGACGGACAGTTGGGGGGCTGAAACTCGCATAAGGCTGACGGCCGCAAGTTCCGACCCGACGACTCGAGATGCAGAAAAATGAAATGAATCTTAGCTCACCGAGGAAGGAGGTGCAGTGGCAGGTTGCTGGTCGCGAAGCAGGCACGGCCATTGGCGGGGTTTGTCCCCCTTCCACCCGCAATCCATAGATTTGGGTTTCTTCTTCCCTCGCTTGCTATCTCTCAAGTGCGGAGCCCCTCTGTCTCGAGTTTGCTCACCGCCGACCTCCCCTGATGTCTCTCAGGGGAGGTCATTTGTGCTCGCTGCCCCGCTCTCTTTCGCTTACTCTTTAAGCCTCCCTTGAAGTCTCTCCGAGGAAGTTCTCTAAGCTCGCTCGCTCGCCACCAACGGAGATCGATTGGTTTTCATGTCTGCATATTAACTTTCTAGGTATCTTAGTGAATTGACAAAATATCTACTTTGGAATGAGCCTTTGGTCTCTCTTTAATTGGCACGTGCCTCTCATCATTTTTTTCCTACCAAGTAATTTAAACCACATCCATTTAATATGTGACATTTGAAGTTGGTTAACCATGATTCCATGCATTATATTTTATACTTTTACCTTAATTAATTAATACTAATGATGACTCACTCACTTGGCCAAAAGAAAAGAAGTTTTCTCGCAAAATGATCTCTTTTAAATGGCATGATAAGTTGCATGTCTCTTTCAATTGGAACACTTATATTTCCACTGACACCTAAGGCTAAGACATCCACTCTCACATCTTAAACTCATTCCACTTGGCCATATATTAGATGAAACTTTGTAAGCATGCTACATGTAACTTTGAATTTACATGCAACCTTCCACCTAGCATTTAGCTTCAAGTCATCGCTTTTTAACCTTGGTTAGTTATTCTTCTCTTAGAATAACTACTGTGTTTTATTCTAATTTCATTTTACATTGGCCATATCCTTTTACACCTGGAAACTTCAAAAGAAAATGACCTCTCCTTTCGATCCTTGGATGGAAAAGCAAAGATTTCATTTTGAAGAGTCACGAGGTGGTTAAAACTTTTGGTTGTTCAAGTTTTCTTTGAGATAAAGAAAACTCTAAGTTCTAAGTTAGCTTGATATACTTAGTGCTCTTGACTTGATTGGTTGATTGTTAGTCAATTTTAGTTTTAATTGAATTGATGGTAAGTGTGAGTCAATTATTCGATTTGTTGCTTTACTTGGACATAGACCTGTCAAATGAGTGGATCAAGTCAAGTCAAAAATGGTCCAATACAAATAGACTTATTTAATATGTTTTCTATTTTCATACAATGCAAATCTAGTGACACATATTCAACCCAACCTATATTACTAAAACATTTCCATATTTAACTCAATTTAAGAAAACTCATACCCAAATTGAGGTGAGAGTGCAAAATAAGTGAGTGTGAGATCGAATGAGGGCAAGATACAATAAAGAGAGAGTCATATAGATAGATTAAGTCTAAAAGTTGTATATCCATTTATGACCCATGTAATACCCATATTATGTTAAGCCTATTTATAACCATATAACACCTATATTATGTTTAAATCCATTTATGACCCATTTATTAAACATAAAGAACACATATAATAACTCATCTCATCATATATCAATTGAAAAATGGTTTATAACCTATTTTGACAAGTCTGCTTGGACATGGTGATGCTTATATGTGAATGCACCCCTTCATCTTGAGCAGGTCAAAACAAAATTATCATTTATTTCAAAATCAGTTGTAGCTCGAAATTATGAAATGATTAATTGCATGCATAGAGGGCCTCATTCCATGAGGTTGAATCCCAATGGCCATTGACTTTTGACTTCTAGCTGTATTGTCACAGACCATACTATACTTGAACCCAATCCCTTCGGTACATGACCTAAGATTTATCTCATAAATGTGACAATTCAATACATCAATCACCTTAAATGCCGACCTAGAAACATGCATAATGTTCATGGACATTTCATCAACACCACAAAGTATTCTAGATACTAAGCTTCTAAATACACATCATGCATTTCTATTGAATTTCAAAACAAAAGAGTCGACACTTTCCATGAAAGTGGAGAGTATTGACACCTACACAGATAGAAAACACACACACACACACACACAAAAAGGATAAATGTACGGACACAATTTGAGAGAATGTCAAATATAAAGGAACAAGAATATAGACTCAAGAAGAAGGGTAGCCGCCTTTATTTGAGGTGGATGTGCCTTATCTAGAGGTGCAGTTGCCTCAAGTCAAGGCTCACTCTTTCCAGGCCTACATCTCATCCGTTCGATATCCAATTCCCGTGACTTTGAGTTATTGAAATAGATTTTAACCCACGGCTTGAGTAAATGAACTGATCGTCATTTCAAAAAATTGTTATTTACCTCAACTAAGAGGTCTGGAAAGTTTCATTAGATTTCAAGACCCCTAGGTAAGGTTTCAGGCTCTGGGAATTTTCTTCTGGATATTGACAAGCTTGACCGAAATCGATGGGTGATTACTCCCTCATCCGACTTCTGTTTAGCCAAATTTTTGTTGCGTTGGATGCTTTTCATCCCTAGTTTCTGGATGTACAATCGAAATCAGAAAATTCACAAGCATTATGACACTACATAAAATGGGTGATCTGTCCCGAAGGGTCAAAAATTAAACGTCTAATTCACGTGGTTATATGGATAAGAAAATTTTCATTTTGATGTACAGAACCCATATTTTATGTTCAAAATGTGTTTTGGACCTTGTATTTTGCCGGTCAACCTTTGATCAACTCTTAGTTTACCTTGGATCAAATTTAATGATTTTTTTTAAACGGAGATAAGATTTGAGGTGACAATAGCCTCAATCGCACTCAATCGACGTCTAGTAGTGTTTCGCACAATCTCTTGCAACGTTTTCTTCTCGAAGCTCTTGTAGAGAACCCTAGAAACACTGTGTAGAGGTCATGATATGTATTGCTGTGAAACTAGGTCATATACAAAATTATGTCTCGTGTTTTGGAGGCCTCTGCTCCGGTGCCGTATTTCCCAGGGACCCAGCAAGTGGCTCAGGCACTAGGCTGCACCCGACCGTATGGCCCCCTCTTTTCCCCGGCATTAGTGGATCTTTGATTTCCATATTCCGCTCCCTCAGACTATTCAACTTCTTGTCGGGCCTATCCATATATCTAGACTTAGATCAAGTCGTTGGCCGAAACACAGACGGATTCGACAAACATAAGATCGGTAGGATGAAATTACATCAGTAACAAACGTGACGACACCCAAACATAGAATTCTACTTGCTGGGTTGACATTTCAGAAGATTGACATAGATATATTAAGCTAACTTCTCCTGATTCAAAATCTACTAATAAAAAACGACAACTTGGTAAGAGTTTCACACTTGGGCCAGGCACAGGAGAGGCTTCTCTGACTAGCGCGTACCGAACCGCTGAATCTGTCAACCTTTCTAGACCCATGAAAGAAAGTGGGGCACGGACCATTATATACTATTTATAGAACATACATCTGTTTAATTGCTTTTGTTAATTTCTCGTTCACATGCATCTGTGGATATTTATGTGCTATTTATGTATTAAATAAAGCATCATTCTAAAAGGCAAGAACCTAGACAATGTTTGCGAAATCCTAGCCAGAAGACGTTAAATACAGTGTTGAGAAGTTCAGAGAACATGCGAAATTGCTTTGTCCTTTCCTCCATTTTGATTATAAAAAAAAAAAAGAAGGAAAAGTATCTTCAGGATGAAGTCAATAATTAGTATGCATGATATTATATAAACGAAGTTGCGACGCATAATTTTTATTTTTATTTTTGGGTCGAAACACCACATAATTTTTGAATTTTTGGAAAATGGCGTTATATCAAAGGTTTATCATTTCATTTTTTATTGCGTTCTCTGCTTACTTTGCAATCATTATAGGTGCATCTTGGAGTACCCAAAGTTGGCATTGGCCACGCAGGGCTACAGTGTTTAGATCAAAGGCTTATATCATTAACAGTTTCGGTCATTTTTTATTGCTCTTTTTGCTTACTTTGCAATCATTATAGGTGCATCTTGGAGGTCCCCAAGTTGACATTGGCCAGACAGGGCTAAAGTGTTCGAGAATGACACAATACATACGACACCCGTTAACAAGCATCATTTCCGCTTTGATATACAAGTTGTGCCTGTAGGCCCCTCTGGACTATCGTAATACGAGCCTAAAAAATTGGTAATTTTTTAGATCCAGGAGAGAAACCTGGGATGGGTGGACATACGACTTTTTGAACTTCTTGCGTTTCTCTGCTCCAATAGATTCTTGTTCACATGAACCTTGCAGAAGTATGGTGCGAATTGGGTCTTCTTTACGGAGACCAACAACGAGGACGGTCTTGCAAAATCCCAAGCCAAGGAGGGCAAATCGTTTCTCGTGTCCTTTCTCTCCGAGTAGATTGTCCATTTTTGAGTCATTGCTAGCCACAAGTAGTGCCGTCCAGTGGTGCGCAAATCCAGGTGCAACAAGTTTAGTTTTGCATGCATCCGAAAAGTATGAATCTATTATCTCTTAGCCATAAAATAGCTTGAATTAAGTGAGCTGCCAAGCACTAGAAGATATTAACAAGAATTTTTCGTGCGAGAGACCCGATCCACGGAACAGGTAAAGAATAAAAAAATAAGAAAGAAAGAAAGAAAGAAGAATACGAAAGATCACCATGACGAGCTTTTCTACATAATGGGTCACCATGATCCGGTAAAAAGATGGCGGAGCCAATTCAAAGAAGTGTACGGATGACCGCTGTAGTGCTTTTAATTATGAAAGAACGGTCGATTATGTACCCGTTATCAACGAACTTAGCATAAATTATAACGTAAATATTGAAATTTAATAAGTCGAAACCGAACCATTAAAATTTTCATTGAATTATGAAAAAAATTGGGAAAAATGTTTATAAAGTCATAAACTTATTGTACAATAGCCGATTAGTCTTAGACTTTTCAATTTAGTCAATTTAGTCCGAAAGCTTTTGATAATTCGCCAATATAGTTTTTGGGGCCAATTATAGCCAAAAGTTATTGATGTGAATGGTGGCCGTCCTATGTTGTACACCAACCATGCTACATAGAACAGCCAGAGCTGATGGAGTATACACACGTAAGTTGGCTAGATTGACTACATTGACAAATTGTCGAAAGAATTTAAAACCGCATTAACAAAATTGAAAGTTTAGGACTTAATTTGCCACCGTATAATAGGTTTATGATATTTTGAAAAATTATCCCCGTTAATATTGTACATCTCAAACAATTCCACTTAATCATTTTTCTATAGTTTCAAAATTTGGCCTGAAAGACAAATATTATTACATAAGTAAAGTAAAAAAAAGGATCCATAAACAAAAATCATTCCGAATTCGTTAGATAGTTGTAACAAGGTCAGTGGAACAAATATGAGTGACATGGAAACAGGGTGTAGATTCCCCCTTGTAGCATCATCACCGTATAGGACCACCAGACCAAAGAAATGATGGTCCGAGGACAAAAGCTTATAACGGTACCATTGAGAAAACTTCCTAATGAATTCTAAAGTTGACAAAACTATCCAGGAAAGTCTAGTAAGTCTGATAAATGCTTTGAAGTATTTTGATTCAGGAATATACTCCTGTAAGTGAAGCCTTGAGATTCAAGTCTACATTGTGGAATCTACATCAAACGGAACATGTTTAGACTTTATATTGAATATGAAGATTTTTAGACTTAGAGAACTACATAAGTTCAAAACATGACATAAGTTCCGAATGGGAAAATTACCAAAAATGTCCTAAACCTATTGCAATTGTGCCAATTCAATCCTAAACTTATTTTTTTGACCAATTGAGTCATAAATCTTTTACAATTGTTCTCGATCAGTCCATCCGGCTAAAATTGGCCGGCTGACGCTGACGTGGCAACCGGCCGACGCTGACGCGGCAACCGGTCGACGCTGGTGAGCTTTTTTTAATAATATTTTTTTTTAAATTATTAATTTTTCCTCTTTTGTTTTTTTTCCCTCCTCCCTCTTCCTCCCTCCTCCTTCCTCCCTCCTTTGGCTCCAGCGACTGGCCAGGCTGGTCGGTCGCTAGACTGAGGCAATCCAACGAGGGCGAGCCTGCGCCCAGTGACGGCGGGGCGAGCCCCCGCCGGATCTGGCAAGGGCTCGCCTCACAGTCGCTGGGTGAGGCCAGCCCTCGCCAGATCCGTATGAGCTGGGAGAAGGATTGAGGGATCCATTTGAACACGCGGCCCGGGATGATGGCGAGCTTAGTGAGAGAGGAGAGGTTGCCGATGGTTGGGTCGAGGCGGCCGGTGAGGTCAAGGGCAGAGGCATGGGGGTCGCCGAGGAAGAGGGAGACAACATGGCGGTATGGGAAGGAGAAGTCACAGAGGACGTCGGGGAAGTCGCAGGGGTCGGAGGTGAAGTCCCAAGAGGCAAAGAAGCTAGAGCCAGGGGTGTCGCGGAGGGACTTGCTGATGGCTTGGATGGAGAGGAAGTCGACAGGGTCTGGCAAGGCGGTGGCGAGGAGCATGGCATGTGCGAGGAGGACGAGGAAGATGAGGGAGGATGAGAGTGTGGTCGTCGGGCTCGCCCCGCGAGGTAAGCCCTCGCCAAATCGGGCGGGAGCTCGCCCCCGCCGAGTCACCTCAGTCCGGTGGATCGCCGGCCTGGCCGGTCGCCGGAGCCAAAGGAGGGAGGAGGGAGGAAGAGGGAGAAGGGAAAAAAAAAAAGGAAAAAGGCAAAAAAAGATAAAAAAATTTATAAAAAATTTATAAAAAATTTCAAAAAATAAAATATTATTAGAAAAAAGCTCGCCGACATCGGCCAGCTGCCACATTAGTATTAGCGAGGCCAATTTTAGCCGATGGACTGATAGGGAATAATTTTAAAAGGTTTAGGACTCAATTGGTCAAAAAATAAGTTTATGACTGAATTAGCACAATTGCAATAGGTTTAGGATTTTTTTGGTAATTTTTCCAATTCCGAATATGACACAAGTCCAAAATGTATATAATGGCTAGTGATTTAGCTCGAATTTCATACTTAGAAAGATTTGGTTAACTCAATCTTGCAGAACCAACTTTGTAATGACAAATTCTTTCTAAAGCGAAAAAGCTCTAGTTCTAAAAACCAAAACTCCAATTGTATGGGCGATCATAATCAAGTGAAGATTCAGATTTTGTCACTCAATGACTACTCGATCTTCTTAATATAGATCTATTTAACAGGTAGATTGGAAAATGATCCTCCGCAAACTGTCCAATGGCTAGTTTGAAAGCAGAAGAGTAAATAAAAAGACCAAGGTGCTAATAAGCATTTGAGAGACGAGGTCCAAAATCTAGAATTCTAGAGTCTTAAGCATACTTCAACCATATACTTGTCTTTCATGAGGATAAAGTTTGTAATACCAAGAGAAGTACCAAAAAAGTGATTGAGTGAGATAGTGTGACCCATCACACACTTAGTGTGATCACTCATTATTGTACTCTCTTTTTTATCATTTAGTGGAATCTAGTTAGTAAGTTGTTGGCGTGAGAGAGTGGACATAGGCTTAATGTAAGTTGAACGACTATAAGTCTTGTATGCAAATTGTCTTATCCCTAAACTATAATCATTTATTATTATAGTTCATTGCACACTCGCAAAGTGCTTTTGAAGTTCATTCTATGGTAAAATTGGTTCTCAACTTTGTTTCAGAATTTGAACTTTGCACACTAAGTTAGACTTAGATCTTGGCTCTTTCTATTCCATTTTAATTTGTTAAGATTCTATAGAATCACTTATTCATCCCCTCTAGGTGATGCTTGCTAACTACGTCATAACCTTACACCCACTAGAGTGGTTCACGGGTAATCAATCTAAAACTAAAGTATGACAAAAAGTTTAAAATATTAAAGTAATTACATATACACTTCTAATTCCCTCGAAAACTGTGATAGATGCCAGACTTTGAACATAGTGACAAACTTGAAAGACAGCCACAACTAGCAATTTCCAAAGTACATCGAAGTGCAAGAAAGAATCAAGAACTCGGCTTATGGGTTCAATGCAAAGAGGAACTAAGCCCAGGTTGACAACACAGTGTCCAAGCACAAGATTAAGCTTAAGATGCTGAAACACTTATGTGGAAGTGTTGAGCACTATCAATCAACTTGCGAGCTCAAATCAAACCTCGCTGATTAATCGTGATTCCAGCAAGTAAAGACCAATTTCAGCCGTACTTTGACTTAATGGGCTCAAGTTGAAGATGTTGATTCTTCAAGAGAGTTGTTGATTCAATGGATAAGTTGTCAATTTCATAGTTGTGCATCGACTACTAAGATATCGATATATAAGTTTTATGTCGACTTCAAGACTCACAATTGACTACCTATAACTGGAGGCTATTCTAGTCAATTCCTATCGCTCCTTGATTATGTTCTATGGTGTCTTTTTAGCTTCCAAGACAGAAGCACGAATGTAGAGAGTTTTATCCAATTTCATTGCATTTAATAATTAGTTTCATGCATTTAGTCTATTAAGTCTACTAATTCATAGATTTTATGAGTCTTTATTGTGGTGCTTCTTTTAAGAGCCATAACTAGGTGAATTCAAGAGTTGGATTGGTTTTCAGGAATTCAGAGTCTGTTGCCTTTTGTTTAGCAATATCTTCATAAATAGAGGTATAATCTCAATTGTAAGACAAATAAGACTTGAATATATGAGATTTTTCTCTGTATGAGTGAAATTGTATCCCGGTTTTTTTAACCTTAGAAGGTGGATTCTTCTTTGATGGTAAAACAAGAGGCTTTTTATCTTGGCTAGTGGATTTTCCTTTACAACCCAATAGTGAGCTTCTCCTATCTTGATTTCTTTATCTTTGGAAAGTGGAATGACTTCTTTATGGTGAGCCAATAAGCCCTTTATCTTTGGTTGATGGTTTGTCCTTTAAGACTTGGTGATGAGTTTCGTCAATTTCTATCTATATGCTCGGCTGGTGGTTCATTCTTTAGGCTTTGGTGGTAATCATATTCTATCATGCATTTACATTTATCCATCGACATTCATTCCCATATGATGCTCTAATCCATCTGTAGTTCCTTTGACATCACTCAGAACACCATTTGCCCGGCCTGCAGCCACATCAAAAACAGGAAATATAATTACAAAAAGAAGTAAATATTGTATTTGGATGTTCGTGTGTGTCTTTCTTTTATCTTAAGAGGTCCTTGAGGATCTTATCTTTCATGTTCGAATAATTGTCGCCCATATTTTAGACGTGTCTCTCATATCTAGGACATGTCTACTACATTCTGAACATAGGCCCTGGTTTGTGGTATATATTTTCAGCATGTTTTGGCAATTGGTTTGGTATTCTCACCACCTGCTTCTGCCATGTGTACGACCATGATCTCCATCACTCCTATGTACAAGGGATAATTTTTTACTAGGACATAATTGTTCCTGCTTTTTCTATTCTGGCTTTTATCAATTTGGCATGGTGCCAACCACGACTCCACGTATGTCGATGACTTTCGCCACATGTCTATTGACTAGTCGGAATTTTTCCCACAACGAAGTATCTTTCGACAAAAGTAGCTCTTCGGCTTTTTAATTGAAAAGAACCAGGTTTTGTGGGAATTCCAAGTAGAGAATATCCTAGTGAATACATAATATCAACTGCTTTACTCTGAATGAAATCATATAGACAAAAATGGTGCTGGAATACAATCAACGGCGAGACTTTGAAAGAACAATTGGTACAAACAAACCGCACACTGATAGACCTTGCCAGAATTTAGTCAAACCTGTAGCTCCTAGGATAGAGACACATCTTAAAATTTAATTGATGACGCGAATCTAAAGCTATAATTAAGGGACATGAATATAATGATACATTTGTTAGATTTGTGCAGCTGGGGGTGTTTTTAATAGACGAATAATGGTATTTATAATGGTAGCGCAGTATTTGCCTCTCGATGGTTTCCAGCAATTGTGTTCTTCATAATTAGTTCCCGTCGGTTGTCTCCACATTTTTCCTTTCTTTAGCCTTTGCTTACCCGTGATCCTTAGCTTATCTCTTTGAGCGGATATCCTCTTTAAAAAGTGGATTAATTGTATCACGATTTTGTTCTGATAATTACCAGCAATTGCTCATCGATAACTGTCTTGCGATTGCACTCCTCCTCGGTTGTCTTTTACATCCCTTTGTCTAATATTCAAATGGCAATTGTTCCCTCTGAATATGCGTGTCCATTTCTTCCCAATTCCAATTATTTTGTCTTGAAGCTATGCATCTACATCCCCTTGTTGATTTCTCCTCCCCTTAGGGACCTTCAGACGGCATTTCACTATCCATATCGTTCCCGACATCCATATCGATGGTTTATGGTATATCTCATCCCTGGGTATTTAATAACTGGGTCTGAATCACTGATGTCCCTCACCATTGGCTGATCACATATCTTTTATGGTCATTGACAAAATGCAACGCATGTGTCAACATTCTCGTGCTTCCCATGTGACTATTCATGCTCATATGCCAAACATATGCCTGTAGATGACCCGATCATATTTATCTATAAACAACTACGTACACCACATGTTTGGCCATGATATCCATATCTCAAGGCGCAAGGTCATGATCTAACTATTTCTATTTTCTCTTTCATATGTTATCACCGTCACAATCGATTGATGCCAATCTTGCAAATGCTAAACCTTCTATTGGCCAAGCCCTTGCTGGTCACAACCTCGTTGGCATAATCTCCGTAACATCTAGTGAAAATCTTGTTTACTGTGAGAAGTCAATACCTCTCTCAAATTGGTTAGCCGCTGTTTTGACCATTTTTAGATACCAGCTACTTTATGTTAAGGAGCTCAATGAGATTTAATGACCAAATTAAACGAAATGGAAATTGCAAAAAGGTGAACCTTTCGTGGTCCGCTGTAATTTGTTTTCAAAGCTGGAAGACCCGTTCTTCTCTCTGACCTTTGAAGTGCTAATAGCAAAAGACGACAATGGCCACATAGGACCACCAACAAGTGGGGGAATCTGTGGTCCAGAGGACAAGAACCGTACAATACCAAAATTTAAAAAATGCCTTGCAAGGTAATGTATCAACTGAACCAACGATACGGCTACCAGCAGAGTACTTACGTCTTTAGGATGTATATGGCGCGTGACATGACCCCAACTTACTTAGCAGGTGGTGTCCAGAGCCCCTTGGATCACTAATTCGTCCTCCGTTGGTTCGAATCTTTGCTGAGAGTGACAAGCATGAACCATGACAACAACATTGAGTTTGGGACACCTAAAGTCCCAAAACTTGGCATGGGGACGACAATGACCACATAGGACCACCAACAAGTGGGGGAATCTGTGGTCCAGAGGACAAGGACCGTACAATACCAAAATTTAAAAAATGCCTTGCAAGGTAATGCATCAATTGAACCAACGATACGGCTACCAGCAGAGTACTTACGTCTTTAGGATGTATATGGCGCGTGACATGACCCCAACTTACTTAGTAGGTGGTGTCCAGAGCCCTTGGATCACTAATTCGTCCTCTGTTGGTTCGAATCTTTCTTTGAGAGCGACAAGCATGAACCATGACAACAACATTGAGTTTGGACACCTAAAGTCTTAGCTTTGGCGTAGGGACGACAATGGCCACATAGGACCACCAACAAGTGGGGGAATCTGTGGTCCAGAGGACAAGGACCGTACAATACCAAAATTTAAAAAATGCCTTGCAAGGTAATGCATCAACTGAACCGTCGATACGGCTACCAGTAGAGTACTTACGTCTTTAGGATGTATATGGCGCGTGACATGACCCCAACTTACTTAGCAGGTGGTGTCTAGAGCCCCTTGGATCACTAATTTGTCCTCCGTTGGTTCGAATCTTTCTTTGAGAGCGACAAGCATGAACCATGACAACAACATTGAATTTGGGACACCTAAAGTGCCAAAACTTGGCACGAGGACACTTAAGTGCCAAAACTTCGAAAAGGTACACTTAACTGCCAGTTTCGAAGTTAAATGGAACACTTAGGTGCCACTCCAGCCAAAATTCGGCCAAATGGCTGACGTGGTAATTTTCCAGCAAGTTTGGTCCAAAACGGCGTCATTTTGCACGCTGACGTGGCAAGAAAATGCAAAAACGACGCCGTTTCGTGTCGATGTGTAAATAATAATATAAAAATTAATTAAATTAAATTTAAACTTAATTTTATTTAAAATATTCTAAAAATTAAAAAACTTAAAATTTAAAAAAAATGGGGGGCCGAAGGGGGCGGCTGAGGGCTGAGCCTTCGCCGCCGCCGCCTCCCCGCCATTGCTAGGAAGGGCCGACGACGGAGGGGGGAGGGTCGGCCGGGGTCGCCGGCCCCCAGCCGACCGGCGGTGAGGGTCGCGAGCCGTCACCGGATCGCGGCGAGGGCCGTGACCCTCGCCCAGTCCGGGCGAGGGCTCGCGGGCCCTCGCCACCGTCGATCGGCGTCGCCGGCCCACGGCCAAGACCCTCGCCCGGATCCGACGAGGTCTACGGGCCCTCGCCGCCTCCCCCGCCGTAGGCGGGAAAGGTCGACGACGGAGGGGGGGGGTCGGCCGGGGTCGCCGGGCCCTAGCCGAGGGGCCGGCGACGCGGCCGACCGACGGCGAGGGCCCGTGAGCCCTCGCCCGGATCTAGGGCAAGGGTCGCGGCCCTCACCGCGATCCGACGAGGGCTCACGGCCCTCACCGCTGGCGGCCGGGGGCCGGCGACCCCGGCCGACCCTCCCCCCTCCGTCGCCGGCCCTTCCCGGCGACGGCGGGGAGGCGGCGGCGGCAAGGGCTCAGCCCTCGCCCGCCCCCTTCGTCCCCCCCCCCCCCCTTTTTAAGTTTTTTAATTTTTAGAATATTTTAAATAAAATTAAGTTTTAATTTAATTTAATTAATTTTTATATTATTATTTACACATTAGATACGAAACGGCGTCATTTTTGCATTTTCTCGCCACGTCGGAGTGCAAAACGACGCCGTTTTGGACCAAACTCGCTGGAAAATTGCTGACGTCGGCCATTTGGTCGGATTTTGGCCAGAGTGGCACCTAAGTATTCCATTTAACTTCGAAACAGGCACTTAAGTGTACCTTTTCGAAGTTTTGGCACTTAAGTGTCCATCCGTGCCAAGTTTTGGCACTTGGGCTGTTCTTCTGCCCAACAACATTCAACGTATGAATCCAAGTTGATTCAACCGTGGATGGCCTTTTCTTATGAAGCGATTATCTGCTCTCCCTAAAATGTAATGATTCGATGTTTGTTTATGTGTCTGTGTGTTTTATGTGTGTTTTTGCCTTCCTTAGATGACACTTGTAGGCACGGGTCTATCTCATGAAGAATGTTGTGTGGATATTTCTACTTGGCAATAATGAGGTTTACACCGACTGATTGGAATGCACCGGAAAAAATGACGAGGAGATGGTTCCTATGCCAAATTATCTTAAACATTCCCCGAAAAAAAAAAAAAAAAAAAAAAAGGAAGTTGACCTGATGCACGATAGGTTCTTGCCCTTTTTATTCTTTATGATACTAAATAAAATATTTGCACGCCTTGTAACTTCTACCTTTTGCTAACCAGGAGAAAAGCATTGTGATCGATTAATACATGGGTGATATAAATGAAGAACCTTGGAGGACATCCAGAAACCCCTTGCAATGCTGACCTCTTTCATGACATGGGCCATTTGCAGTCTCATTCGCCATTCGCCATCACCAAGGCAACCGTCCATAGTCGGCACCGTTGATGCATGGGCCATTTGCAGTCTCATTCGCCATTCGCCATCCCCAAGGCAACCGTCCATAGTCGGCACCGTTGATGCATGGGCCATTTGCAGTCTCATTCGCCATTCGCCATCACCAAGGCAACCGTCCATAGTCGCACTGTTGCTTGCATTCCTCTCTCTCTCTCTCTCTCGCCATCACCAAGGCAACCGTCCATAGTCGGCACCATTGATGCATGGGCCATTTGCAGTCTCATTCGCCATTCGCCATCACCAAGGCAACCGTCCATAGTCGGCACCGTTGCTTGCATTCCTCTCTCTCTCTCTCTCTCTCTCTCTCTCTCAACATGGAATGACCTCGTGAGAAGTATGAAGTTTGTTTAGAGACTTGTACACATATTGCTACATATCAATAGTCGGTGTTGACTCAATTATGCTTGCTAGGGTTCGAAAGGTAATTTGATAAACGATTTATATCATTGTCAGTGTTATAACCAAACTATACCGATATAAGTAAAAGTTTTACTGATTATTATTAAGGTGCATGCGTGAGTTGTGTTATAGAATTTGCACATCAGGTATTTGGCATGGTGTGATGAAGTTAATTTATCACAATTGGCCTATAACTCATGAGTTGAATTTTTTGGACCGATTTGGTCCTAAACCTTTCAATACTATTAATTTAGTCGTAAACCTTTCACATTGGTACCAATTTAGTCTATCCAGTCAATTTAGACCAAAAAATCGTTGATGTGAATGCCGGCGGTCTTATGTGACATTGCCAATGCTAATGTGGCTCTTTTTTTAAAATAATTTTTTCAATGATTTTATGAACTTCTTTTATTTTTTCTATTTTTTTACTTTTCCTTTTCTTGTTGCCACGCCTTGGTGAGGGTTGCCCTCACTTGCCACAAGGGAGGGCAACTATTGGTTAGGCCCCCATTGCCAGATATGGCCAACTTGCCTAGGCCATTTACGTTCTTTTCCTTGTTTTGAACCTAAGAATCGAGAATATGCTTGTGAGAAAATCATTTACGATCTAAGCTAATTTTTGATAATTTAAAATTGTTATTGTCAATGCATCCTAGATAAGAAAGTTACATTAGCTCCTATACATACCTCACACCTGCCAATGTGTACTCTACCACGTTGTGCATTGGAATCCAAATTATCCCTATCTCCAGAACCTTGCAAGTTACGTTATTCTCCATCATAACTCTACCACCATCTTTAGCCCAATAAGTAGTAAACTAATTCTTGTTTAGACGTCATATGATAATAATACCTCAAGTTTGACACCCATTCATCTTTGGAGGAACCAGTGATCACACACTAGATACTTTCTACATTATTGGTGCTCTCCTTAATAGAATTTGCCCCACTACTTATGGCATTCTACGTACAACCTATGTTTCTCAATTTTGGACAATCTCTCCTCATGTGTTCCCACCCCCTCCCCGCCTACGTGATACTTTAAACACTTCACACCACCCTTGGATTTTCTATGGTGTGACTTTAACATGTTTTTACCTCTACTATTGGATTCCCCAATGCTCATCTCCACCTTGAATCACTAGTCCTCATACTACATCTTGCACCAAACTCTTATCTCGCAAGTTCATCTATCACTTCTTAAAGAACAAGGAGGATTTTACCTCTTTCGAGGTGATCGTAGGTAGAGAATCCAACAGTAACATGCCCTATTTTTTATCCATTAGGGCCTCATCGAAGTTCTTCAAATCCATCATAACTTTGTTAAACTCATCTAAGTTAACAAATTGAAATTGAAACATCCTCTTCAACATATATAAGCGATTACTTAAACCCTTCATTACATAAAAGGCCTAGAGCTTTTTACCCATAAAGGCATCCTTCTCCTTAGCCAATATTTTAATATTTCATCCAATGGGTTCAATAGGATTATACTCTTTGCCCTCTCTATTAGTTTATCATTATCAACCTATTTTTAATATCTCATTCAATGCCTTGGGCAAATCTTAAGTTGTTGATAGTGCACTCATCTTAATGCTTCACAAATGCAAATTATACCTCCTATTAAACATCTCAATCTCTACCTTTCCGTTAGACATAATTGGTACAATAGGATTTCTAGACAGTGATCAAATAAGCTAAAGCTCTAAATCAAATCTGAAACAAAAAAGCCCTAGAGTTAGCTTTGATATCGATTGTTCCGAAATAATGTGGAAACAATGAATCTTGCAATTTAAATCTAAAGCAACACAATGAAATTACCAAAGACATCAACAAGGAACAATAAAGAATATGAGAGATTCATGTGGTTTAGTTTGACTATCGCTACCTACTCCACGAGGAGAACCATTCATAGAGAATCCATTAATCAATTAAAGTATTCTAGAATTATAATTGCTTACACACTCAAGAATTTTCTACCTCTCAATTACACTTAAACCATAATGTTTAATTTCAGGTAATTGTTCAAACGTCGTGGCCACTTCTTAAAGTCACGGCACAAACTAGACAACAGCAACCCAAAACCACGTAGTTCTCTCATTCTTCCAAAATCCAAAGATCCCACTAATTCATTACTTTAAATAAAGTATGTGTGTCTCAATCAATAATGTGGCCGACTCAATTGTAGGAAACTCAATTGTAATATATATTCTGAAGACTTTTGGCCAGCTGCAAAAGGAAGTGTAAATCCTCGTTTTTCACATACCAACAAATAACAGTATAAATTTGGATTTTCCTCAATAATTTCATTGGTTCATGTTTAGCAGCTCAGACTTGAGATATATAATGTGAAAATTCATGTACAGCATAACATGACAAATTAGCTTCAAAAAATGATGACAAAATGACATGATATAGTAATAATCACATATAGTATGACATAGCAAGTCATATTCTTAACACGATGACAAAATGACATAGTATGATCATTGTCACAAGACTAGGTGAGCGAAGAAGAAAGAACCGAAGAGTCGTAGGGAAGAAAATATTAGAGAGAAAATATGTGCCTCACTTCATTGATTGTATTTTCTGTACAATGATGTATATAATACAAAAAGGAATAATAATAAAAGCAAGTTTACATCTTCCGTATATTATGTGATCTTTCTAATCCTAAGATAGACACAAACATACCGATTTACAAATCATCCCAATCTTGCAAATCATATCTTCCAACACTCCCTCTCAAGCTGGTGGCTTGTCTATGTCCAAGACGCCTAGCTTGCTTAGAAGATATGTGTGTTGTCTCTGACATAGAGGTTTAGTGAACATATCCGCCGGTTGCTCCGTGGTTATGATCCCTCTTGTTTGGATAACTCCTTCTTGAATCTTCTCTCTAGTGAAATGACAATTGACCTCTATGTGTTTTGTCCTCTCATGAACTATGGGATTTGTTGCAAGCTTGAGTGCTGAATCATTGTCACAGAAGAGTGTAGTAGGTCCCTTAATTTGTGCCCCGAGATCCATAAGCAAACCTCTTAACCAAACTATTTCACAAACAGTTTTGGCCATAGATCGATAAGGACACAGTGGATTGTTTCTTCGTCTTCCATGAAAGTAATGATTCCCCAAATTTGATACAGAACCCAGTAATAGATTTTCTGCTCATAGGGCATGTAGCATAATCCGCATCGCAATAGGCTGTCATTTCCATGTTGCATTTCCGAGAAAGAAGTATTCCCAACCCTGGACATGTCTTCAAATATCTCACAATTTTCAAAGCTACATTCATGTGAGATTGTTTTGGGCTGTGCATGAATTGGCTAAGGGTTTGTACTGCATAGCAGATGTCCGGCCTCGTCATGGTAAGATAGATAAGTTTCCCTACGAGTCTTTGATATCCTGATGGATCTTTCAATACTGGATCATCAGAAGAAGAAACTTTAGCATCACAGTCAATAGAAGTTAGCTTGGCATTTTGCTCGATGGGAATAATAGCAAGTTTGCAACCTGACAAGCCTGCTTCTGATATAATCTCCATTACGAATTTCCGTTGGCTTAGTGAGATTCCCTTATCTGAACGAGCTATCTCATTTCCAAGAAAAACTTAGGCGGGCCTAAATCTTTGATATGAAAAGTGGAATGCAGATATTCTTTCAGTTTCCTGACAGCAGAATCATCATTGCCCATGATGAGTATGTCATCAACATAAATCATCAAATAAATAGACGACATACCTTTCCTCCAAGTGAACAAGGCATAGTCGTATTTAGATTGTTTGAATCCAGCGGCCGTAAGAGCACTAGTAAATTTTGCATACCATTGACGAGAAGCTTGTTTCAGTCCATACAGAGATTTGCGGAGACGACATACCTTAGACTCCCCCTATCTCCGTAATCCTGGTGGAAGATCCATGTATATTTCTTCATCCAGATCACCATGTAAGAAGGCGTTATGAACATCCATTTGATGCAATGGCCAGTCTCGAAAAGCAGCAATCGATAAGAAAGAACGAACAGTTACATCTTTGGCTACTGGGGAGAAGGTTTCGTGATAATCAAAACCTTCTCGTTGTGTGAAATCTTTGGCCACGAGTCGAGCCTTATATCTCTCTATAGAACCATTTGCTCGATACTTAATCTTATATACCCATTTACACCCAATAGGTTTTCTATGAGTAGGTAAAGGCACAATATCCCAAGTATGATTTTCTACTAGAGTCTGTAATTCTGCCTTCATAGCCTTTTGCCAACGTGGATCATGTATTGCTTCATTATAACTAGATGGCTCTTGCCCCTTAGAAATATGGTTCATGCAACATAAATGTTCTGACGATAGCCTATCAAATGAAATATAGGATGAGATAGGGTATCGAGTACCTAGTGATCCTGATGAAGCACACACATAGTCCTTTGTCCAAATAGGCGGACGACTAACTCAACCAGATCGCCGAGGTTCTTCATGCTGTATCAAGGTCGAATCTTCATTAGTACTTGATTTTGGAAGAGCTGTCAGATGGGAATCCCTTTCTTTGGGGGACTCATCAATTGAATGATCCATAGGAGTCTCAGTAGACATCGGGAATGGTGCAGCAGTTGATTCTGAATTTCTTGGAGGAGGAATAATAATGTAAGATTCTCCAGAAGATGGCTCTTCCTCTAATAAGAAATGATTAGTACATGGCCTTTCATTTTGAGATATATGGAGTGCATCTCTGAAAGGAAAAATGTCTTCAACACATCTCTGCTCACAAAAAATTCCTTTGTGGACGGTTCAAAAATGCAATATCCCTTCTTCAGATTTGGGTACCCCATGAATATACACTGTCTTGCAAGAGGTCTCATCTTATCCTTGTGCCCTACCGTGGTCACATAGCATAGGCACCCAAAAACTCTGAGATGACTCAGATCCGGTTTTCTTCCATATAATATTTCAAAAGGAGTTTTTCCTTTAAGAATGCGTAATGGCATACGATTGATTAGGTATGCTGCTATGACCACACAATCTCCCCAAAAAGTTTCAGGGATAGAAGCCTGAAACTTAAGAGCATGTGCTACTTCCAATAGGTGACTGTGCTTTCTTTCAACTACTCCATTTTGCTGTGGTGTGTTTGTGCAAGAACTTTCATGCAAAATTCCATTTAAAGAAAGAAAAGAAGCACATTCCCCATTAAAGAACTCTCTACCATTGTCAGTACGTATACGATGAATTGATTTCCCAAATTGATTTTTGGACAAAGCAAGGAAAGTTCTCAGGTGAGAAAGAACCTGAGCTTTTGATTGCATGAGGAATATCCATGTCGCACGTGAAAAATCATCTACTATTATGAGGAAAAAACAGGACCCATCATGATTCAAAGTGGGATAGGGTCCCCAGACATCAACATGAATTAATGAGAAAATTTCATCAACTCGAGAAGTGCTATTGGGGAAAGGAGCACGTGTTTGTTTTGCTAATGGACAGATAGGACACTGAGGATAAGGAAACAAAGCAGTATGACCCAATCTTTGATGATAAAGAAGATTCTTATCATTGATAGCAGTATTACACAATGATTTATTGGATTCAATGGAAGACAATTGAAAATTCATCCAGAAATATAGCCCTTGAAAGACTCTACCCAAGCCCATTAGTTTCCCAGTCAAAAGGGCCTGAAAAAGACATTTATCATAATTGAATAAGATACGACAGGAATTTTCTTCACAAGCTCGAGATACTGACATTAGATTGAACTGGAAATTAGGAATGTAAAGCACATTTTGAAGTGTCATGTGAGAACTAAGATTCACAGTGCCAATCATTTCAACTTGGATCATGTTTCCATTTGGGAGCTGAATAGATTTGGGAAAAGTAATTTTCCGATGTTTGAAAGCAAGCTCTAATCACAGACAATGTGGTCACTAGCACCTGAATCAATAATCAATGCACTCTTCGAAATTGAATTCACCGGACAATAAGAGTACCTGTGAAACTTCCAGATTTATCAAAGGCATCCAATTTCCTTAGGGCCTCCATCAGTTCCTGATATTGATCATGACTGATTGTCTTCTCCGCTGGTTGTCCCGATACCTGAAAAATCTGGGAAAATTTCCCTTTTTCTCTAGGTTTCCCATGTAATTTCCAGCAATTCTCTATTGTGTGATGTGGACGTTTACAATAGTCACAGTACATTTTACCTTTGCCTTTAGAGGTAAAATTTCTTGGGCCCAAAAAAGTTCTACTCGCAAGTTGTGAGATTTGGGCCAAATTCGACCCATACGAGCCATTTGATCCACCGGTCGGCCCACGTGAGACCTCCAGCCCATGAATGCTCCGCGGCCCATCTAGGCCGATTAATCCAAAAACGCCTTGCAGCCCATTTGGGCCGATTGAGCCGCCTCCACGTGAGCCATCCGATCTACTCGCTGCCAGGGATGGCCGTGGGCCATCCGATCGCCCAATATGTTCAAGATTGCTAGGGTTCTCCTCGAGAAACCCTAGTTCTGCCTCTTTCTGCCCTCTGCCTCCTCCGCTCCTCGGCGAAGAGCGAACTAGAGTTTTCGCCACCAACACCATTCCATCTCCGCCTCTGTTGTAATCTGCCGTTCTCTGTTGATTCTCTTCTTGCACGGCTAATTGGTAGATGCGGCCGATGCTCGGTAGAGGCTCAATAGTCAAGATCTGGGAGCAGAACGAGAGGTAAGTCTCGTTGAGTATGAGCAGAAATCTTGTCGCCTTTTCCCTTTCGCGCATCCGTTTGTATTGCTGCAGAATCGGCTCGAGCTAGTCGAACTTTTCTTCGGCTGCCTCGAGTTCATTCCATAATGCCGAAAGTTTGTTGTAGATGGCCGCAATGGACATGTTTCCTTGTTTAAGCTCCGAGATTTGTTGTGTTAACGAAAAAATCTTGACTTGATCAAGTTTTCCGTACATCTCTTTGATATTCTCCCACATCTGTTTTGAATCCTCCGTCGAAGGGAGTCCGGCCACGACTTTGGTTGTTATGCAATTACCCATCCATGTTCTAACCAGTTGGTTGCATTTCTTCCAAAATCGTGCCATCCTTTCGTCGATTGGAATTGGAATTGTCTCGTCGAGAAATCCATCTTTATCTTTTGTTACCAGTGCCCGTCAGAATTCTCGCGCCCAGCTTGAGTAATTGTCGGCACTGGTCAATTGCTAGCTGATAAGCTTCAATTTTGGCCCGTCGACATTAGTCGTGTGAAGTGGGTCGCCTGGTTCCGGTCGGCCACTTGCAACAAAAAATTGATAGGGAAAAATTTCGGGTTCGAGATTCGGTCTGGTTCCTTGACTTGCATAACCCGCATGACCCGTATTGAGAAAGGTCGGGTAAGGATTTCCCCCATGCCCGATCCAGTTGTGTTGCCCGTCTACTCTGGTCCGATGGTTGCGCTTGCCCCTTCGCGGATTGGTAGGCCTCCATCGGAACTAACGTTGCTTTGGTAGCCTCCAGGTAGTGATGCATTTAGGTTTTGCCCATGGAACCATGGATATGGTATCCACTGGTATGGATGGCCCATAAATGGCTGCCCAGATTGGACTGAGCTTGGAACGGCTGCCATTGCGCGTGTTGAACTTGTTGATGCACCTGATTGAATTGTTGTTCTGAGGCTGAAGTCACGACGGAGGAGTCCTGGGTCTGCAAGGTTTCTAGCGTAGTCTCTGTTGCTACTGCAGGTTTATTGCTTGAAGCAGAGGTGAGGTCTTGTGTTTTAGGCATGATAAAAAAAACTTCTTCCCTAAAAAATTAACGATTCCTATGGCAACCCCTTTGCAGATTGGAGTTCCGTGAGGCAATCGAAGCGGAAGCAATGAAAGATTTGGAACTTCAAGAAGGCTCTGATACCATGTCACAAGACTAGGTGAGCGAAGAAGAAAGAACCGAAGAGTCGTAGGGAAGAAAATATTAGAGAGAAAATATGTGCCTCACTTCATTGATTGTATTTTATGTACAATGATGTATATAATGCAAAAAGGAATAATAATAAAAGCAAGTTTACATCTTCCGTATATTCTGTGATCTTTCTAATCCTACGATAGACACAAACATATCGATTTACAAATCATCCAGATCTTGCAAATCATATCTTCCAACAATCATAATCACATAAAGAATTATTCAAATGTAGGATGACAGGCAAATTAGACCCAAAAAATGATGACAAAATAACGTGATATGACAATATTTACATGCAGTATGACATGGCAAATCAAATTCAAAACATGATGAAATAATGCGCAGTACAAAATTTACATGCATAAGGAGTAATTCTCATTCATTTTATGGCTTTACTCTAACATAGTAATATTAATGTATGTTGTACTTTAGCTGGTACGTCCATGATGGGGTGCGATTGGAACGCACCGTTTTGTCTTGATGCGTTACGATGGAAAGACACAAATGGAGGGGTACGAAAGGAGACGTATAAAAGTCTCCCGAACACAACCGTTGGGTTGGTTGACATATCATTCGCACCTAAATTTCTCTCCATTTCCATTCAAGAGATCAAGGCGTTCCATTTTCTTCTTTACGAGAACGATTTGCATTTACGCCGTGGAAATCGGGTGTTTTCCTTGTGATTGCATCCAGACTAACGTGAGGAAGTGTCGTTTGTGTTTCATCGGCAATACAACGTTTGTTCCGGGCTATTTGCTGTTTGCGCATTGGAATTAGGTAAGTCGTCTTCCGCCGACATGAAATCTAACATTGGTATCAGAGCCCGGTCGTGTTTTCTGCCTTGTTTTTCATCGAGTTTTCTCATTTACCATTTGATATTGAGATCAAGAGATTGTATTTTACATTGTTTTTCATGTATTATTGGTCGGAATTGCAATATGAAAACTCGAATTCGAACCAAAGCGAAGAACGGGTTCGGAGTCGCGTGCATCCGTGAGGTTTTGGCCATTTTTCGAATTATTTTTTTGGCCAAAATCAATTTTTGAATATACAGGATGAAAGTACTCATCGAGACGAGTCCGACAGTGGTTCGAGCACGACCGGAGGACGCCGTACGCGCCCACACGCGCGGCCAGAAGCCGCTGCGCGTGGGCCTCACGCGCCTGACGCGCTGGGGACGCCAGCACGTGCGCAACACGCGCCGGTCGGCGAACCGACACATGCGCGTCATGCGCGAGTCGCGCGGAGCGACGCGACGCTCGATGACGTCACGTATGACGTCATCCAACGGTCGGTAACCGCTGGGATGACGTCATCGATGACGTCAGCGCCGGCAACAGTTGGCCGACCGGTCACCGGCCGGCGACCCGACCCGACCGGCGGCCCGACCCGGCCCGTGACCCGAATCGATCCGAGATCCAAACCGGTTGACCCGACTCGACCCGACCGTTGACCGATCAACGGTCGGACCGGTCAACTGGTCCGGCGATCAAACCAGTCGGACCGGCCAGGAGCCGTTAGGCTCACAGGCGCGTGCGCCACACGCGCCGCGCACTCCGGCGCGCGTGGGGCGCGTGCGGGCTCTAATGGAGTGTAGTCAACGGCGTTTGGTTCGTATGAATGTTGTCTACACAGTGGTATAATTATTTTATACTTTTAAATTTTATAAATGTATGAAAATGCGTGGGAACTGGTCCGACTCGACCCGACCGTTGACCGATCAACGGTCGGACCGGTCAACTGGTCCGGCGATCAAACCAGTTGGACCGATCACCGGTCGGACCGGCCAGGAGCCGTTAGGCTCGCAGGCGCGTGCGCCACACGCGCCGCTCACTCCGGCGGCGCGTGGGGGCGCGTGCGGGCTCCGATTGGAGTGTAGTCAACGGCGTTTGGTTCGTATGAATGTTGTCTACACAGTGGTATAATTATTTTATACTTTTAAATTTTATAAATGTATGAAAATGCGTGGGAAAGCCTATGTACACGTATTTTTGGAGTTTTAATGCATAGTTTATTCATTTGTAGCTTGTATTTTCTTGTGTTTTAGGAAATACATTAGCTAGCTTATGTGCAAATGATGTTTTATATACTGTGTAGAGCTTGGTTTAATGAAATGATGTATATATTTTTAATATACTTGCAATTCTCTAATTGCTAGAAAATTAGAACAATGGTAAGAAATCCATTACACGTTGAATTGCATTTTTTTATTATATTTGAAGCATGATTGTTGTTTACATGTTGGTTATTATCATGCTATGTTTTTGTGTTAAGGAAAAAATGTAGAAATTACATAAGGTCATGTAATTATTTTTCCTAGTGGGAGTTCGTAGGTTGGTAGAATTTGAAAGAGTTCTCACCTAGAACTTAAAATTTGCGCAAATTAAACTAATTAATGATAATAGAACAATTGTACATAGAAGTTGATTGGGAACATAGTGAACTTTTGCCTCTGTGTTTTTTGTTGAATTATCATTAATTTAGTTTGTCTTTGCTGCAAATTAAATATGTGTGCTACTCTGAAAAATGTGATAGTATTGATTCTGCGTTTATTATGTCAATGTGTTATAGCAATTGATTATGGCTTCGGCATCCAAGACCATTGTTGCTGACCTCAATAAGGGTGAGAAGCTGAACAGTGACAATTATGATATTTGGCACCGAAAGGTTCAGTACATCCTTGAGGAGCAAGAAGCTTTGGAAACCCTCAACCATACCATGAATGAACCTGAGCATGGAACTTCAGCTCAACACAGGAGAGATCTAGAAGCTTATCAAGCTTGGAAAAAGAAAAATAGCATTGCTCGCATCACGTTGCTGAGCTGTATGCAAGATGATCTCATGTGTGAGTTTGAAAGTTATGATAAAGCTCAAGCTATGTGGGTTGCTTTGAAAGACAAGTTTGGGGGTACATCTGCCACTAAGCTAAGGAGGCTCACCATCAAGTTTGACACATTCCGAAAGTGCCCAAATGTAACGATGAGGCAGCATCTTCAGGAGATGTCAAATATGATCCGTGAGCTGAAGTCGGCAGTCACTCCTTACGATGAACAGCAAGTTCAGGCTGTTATAAGGTCTCTTCCTGATAATTGGGAGCATATGAAGATCAATATGACGCATAATGAGAATATTGTCACTTTTGATGATATTGCACGTCATTTGGAATTAAAGGATGAGCGCCTAGAGGCTGCGAGATCCTCTACCCATGCTTATGTTGCTGAATTGAGTTCGCGCAAAGCTTCGGGCTTCAAGCGCAAGAGGAATCTTTAGTTTAACAACAAAGGGAAGAGGACTGATCAAGCGCCCAAGAGGGCTAAGACCTTCCGACGCAAGAAGCATGGTGGGAAGAATGACAAGGCCAAGATGGAGTGCCACAATTGTGGCAAGATGGGTCACTTTGCTCGTGAATGCACTGAGCCGAAAAAGGTGCCCTATTACTCCATTACTTTGAGTAATGCTTTTGTTTCTAGTACTGTAATGCTTGCTGAATCTCATCCAATGTAGATTGTAGACTCAGGAGCAACAGACCATGTAGCTAGAGATCGAGAAGCATTTGTGGAGTATCGTCGGATACCGCCTGGAAGAAGATGGATATATGTTGGGAATAACTCAAGAGTTGAAGTAAAGGGTATCGGCACATGTAAATTAATCTTATGTGGTGGTCGAAACCTATTCATACATGATGTCCTTTATGCTCAAAATATTCAACGAAACTTGGTCTCTGTAGTTGTTCTTCTTAGCTTAGGTTATGTATTGAATTTCCATGGTGATTGTGTTGACATTTTGTATGGAACAGTTTATTATGGTTCAGGTCATGTATCGAATGGTTTTATGGTGTTAGACATTGACCATGATCAGTACAATGTTAATGTTGATGGTTGTTTTTCTTTGATTGCATCTTCTAATAACGTTAAGATTGATGCAAGTACTTGGCATGCTAGATTAGGTCACATTGGATTGCAAAGAATGCAAAGATTAGCTAGAGAAGGCCTTTTAAGGTCATTCACTAATGTTAGTCTATCCGTATGTGAACATTGTCTAGCGGGAAAAACAACTAGAAAACCATTCGGTAAAGGGACTAGAGCTGAATTTCCATTGCATCTCATACATTCTGACATTTGTGGTCCTTTGAATGTGAGGGCGAGGCATGGAGCCTCATATTTCATCACTTTCATAGATGACTTCACACGTTTCGGTTACGTCTTTCTGATCTCCCATAGTCAGAAGTATTAGACTGCTTTAGACGATATATAGCGATGATAGAGAATCAGTTAAACAAAACAATAAAGGCATTGAGAACCGATCGTGGACGTGAGTATCTATCGGAGCAATTCAAGGCTCTTTATGATGAAAAGGGAATTGTACGACAATTGACTATTCCCGGTACTCCACAACAAAATGGGGTAGCTGAGAGAAGGAATAGAACCCTATTGGAAATTGTTAGGTCTATGATGGCACAAACAAATTTACCTATCTCCTATTGGGGAGATGCGTTATTGACTGCTGCCTATATACTTAATTGTGTGCCCTCAAAATCGGTCACTTTCACCCTTATGAATTATGGACTGGAAGGAAACCAAACTTAAGTAGTCTACGTCCATGGGGATGTGCAGCTTATGTTCATGATTCTTCCCATAAACATGGCAAATTAGGCCCTAGAGGGAAGAAATGTATCTTTATAAGATATTCCGAACATTCCAAAGGGTACATGTTCATAGGTGAACAAGCTGATGGAAGTGTGACCGAAATGGAGTCACGAGATGTCACATTCTTGGAGAACGATTTTCCTAGTAGAGGTGAGATTGATAAGGACTTCCAATTATATGAGATGGAAGATCCGATAACACACCCACTGATGTTGTAGAAGGAAATGAAAATTTACCTCAACACACAAGACCTAGTGGGAGTGTTGCATCGACTGATGAATTGAATTCAAGAGAAATTCAATTGCGTAAAAGTAATTGTAAGAGTATTCCCCGTCGTCGTTTTGAGATTGAAGGGGAAGTATTTATGATTGCTCAAAAAGACGATGCCAAGCCTAAGACTGTTCAAGAGGCTCTCTCGTCCTCTGATAAAGGAAGAATGGAGAAAAGCTTTGGAAGATGAGATGGAGTCAATGAGGGCAAACCATGTCTGGGACTTGGTTGATCTACCACCCAATCGTAAGGCCATTGGAAACAAATGGGTCTTCAAGATTAAGCGTAAGGTGGATGGATCCATTAAAAAGTATAAGGCTCGCCTTGTGGCAAAAGGTTATACTCAACAAGAGGGTATAGACTATAAGGAAACTTTTTTTACCAGTTGTAAGGTTTGCCTCAATACGCCTTATTCTAGCCATCGTTGCACATTTGGACCTTGAATTACATCAAATGGATGTAAAGACGGCATTTCTCAATGGAGAATTAGATGAGGAAATCTATATAAAACAACCAATAGGTTTCATAGCTAAAGGTCAAGAGCATAAAGTTTGCAAACTTCATCGCTCAATATATGGCCTTAAGCAATCATCTAGACAAAGTGGTATCTTCGTTTTCATCAAGCCATAACCACTTTTGGTTTCACGATGATCGAGGAAGATCACTGTGTATATGTCAAGCGGTCCGAAGATAAATTTGTAATTTTATCACTTTATGTGGACGATATTCTATTGGCTAGAAATGACAAGGTTTTGGTTATCACCATAAAAGAATGGTTGTCCTCCAATTTTGAGATGAAGGACATGAGAGAAGCTGCTTATATATTAGGAGTTAAGATCGAAAGAGATCGATCAAGAAAACTCCTTACTTTATCACAAGAGTCTTATATTATGAAGATTCTTGAGCGTTTCAATATGCAGCATTGTAATCCCATTGATACCCCTGTCATGCAAGGTGAAGGCCTAAGTACTGAGCTGTGTCCTAAGACTCCAGAAGAAATCAAAGTGATGGAAACTGTTCCTTACGCTAGTGTGGTCGGAAGTTTGATGTATGCTATGATGTGTACTAGACCCGACATATGCTATGCCGTAGGATTGGTGAGCTAATATCAATCAAATCCTGGTCAAGCACACTAGAAAGCAGTGAAGAGGATCCTGAGATACTTGAAGGCCACCATGGACTATCGACTTTGTTACCAATGGAATGATTTACGCCTATTAGGCTATTCAGATGCCGATTGGGGTGGAGACCTGGATGAGCGTAAATCGACTTCTGGATATGCGTTCTTGCTCAATGGAGGTGCGATTTCTTAGAATAGCAAGAAATAGACATGCACGGCCTTGTCTACGATGGAGGCAGAATTTATTGCATGTTCTGCCGCAGTGCAAGAAGCAATATGGCTAAAACATTTCTTGGAAAATTTAGCCACTGTCACTAAAGTTCAAAGACCGATGACAGTTTATTGTGATAGTCAAGCAGCCATTGCCTATGTGAAAGATCCCAAGTATCATGGAAGGGCAAAGCACATTGACATAAAGAATAACTTCATCAGAGATATTATAGCGCGAAAGAAGTGATCCCGCAATACATTTCAACCAATAGAATGGTTGCTGATCTATTTACGAAGGCTATTCCTAGAGACATATTCTTGACCCATAAGATGTCACTAGGATTGCGTAGAATGTAATATATGTTATTGTAGAGGATCATTGGTTTATGTATTTGTGGACAGATGTATTGTACTTGTTCATTTATTAGTAATTTGATGTTTTATCAATAAGTACAAATCCACTATGAGACTAGCATAAACACACATATATTATTGAAAAGTATGTCAACAGGCAATGATTGGCTCACTCACACGAGCAATCGCCTCAAGTGCTTTAGATAGCACGTTGAGATGAGACGTTATGTACAAATAAATGCTGAAGAGCAAGTCTAGTACATAAAATATGTTGCCTTGATTGGAGCCAAGATGAGGTCTGTGATTTGTTTATAATAAGACCGAACATGATATTTCCACAATCATGTATACCTGAAAGATGCCGGATGCGAGTACTTAATTGGGCGCTATAGAAAGCGAGCTGATATAGCACTCGGGCTAAACATGAGTACGTGAGAGGCACGTGACTATGTTTAGGCTAAGATCTGTATGGTGGATATATTTGATAAATGACATACGCTCTTGTAGAAAGAGTAATCCACTATAGCATGTAATTCATACTACATGTGCATTGTACAACCAATAAAGGAAGATGAGTAAAATTATCCCTATTTACTCATCGTGTGAGCTCTTGAGGTAATTTATAATTTACCTCATTTTGTGCCCTATGTTACTTCTGACTATGTTCTCGAAGTGAAAGATCAATGTTGCTACTTTAGCATGTTACGGGCAGTCATGAATAGATATGGCCTATGGGACATGTCTAGGAAAGCGATTGTTCGAAATAGAGAGAGACATGAGTGCGAAGGAAGACTATTGTTGTTTTACATCTATCACATGTATTTATCTTTCGACCAATTATATCACCCTCTATGGTTGCGGATATAATTGTAAATACATGGTGTTGTGAGAATAGTCAAGTATAGCCTTTAAGGGATAGGTATACTTGGACTAATGTAACAAAATATGTCTGGGGCACTTGAGACATCGATTGTTTATTTCTTTTCGGGTTGTAGCTATTATGTCATCCCTAACAGGTGCATAATTTGAGCTCCCAAGTGCAGGTGTACTCACTGGTCGCACGGCTTATTTGCCGCATATGAATTGTTTTGTAAAGTTGATGAATGTTGAATGCCTTATATTCTTGATAGAGCGCTATCAAGCCCATCATGTCCGAGTGGGAGATGTTGTACTTTAGCTGGTACGTCCATGATGGGGTGCAATTGGAATGCACCATTTTGTCTTGATGCGTTACGATGGAAAGACACAAATGGAGGGGTACGAAAGGAGACGTATAAAAGTCTCCCGAACACAACCGTTGGGTTGGTTGGCATATCATTCGCACATAAATTTCTCTCCATTTCCATTCAAGAGATCAAGGCGTTCCATTTTCTTCTTTACGAGAACGATTTGCATTTACGCCGTGGAAATCAGGTGTTTTCCTTGTGATTGCATCCAGACTAACGTGAGGAAGTGTCGTTCTTGTTTCATCGGCAATACAACGTTTGTTCCGGGGCTATTTGCTGTTTGCGCATTGGAATCAGGTAAGTCGTCTTCCGCCGACATGAAATCTAACAATGTAGAAATGCACATTTTTCCTTTTGGGCTGCTCAAAACATGATTTCCAATTTAAAATCATGAAATGAATTGTGAACATGCATAGGGCCATGGGTTCAGATCGCGCGATGGCTATTAGCTTTTGACCTATAGTCGTATTGTCATAGTCTATCCTACACATGAACACAATCCTTTCGGTATATGACCTATAGGTTAACTCACAGATAAAGGGGTGTATTCTAATGCAGGCACTTCAATATATTCACCACCTTATGTATCTTCCAAACTGCACAACTTGTATAGAATAAAAAACAACAGCATGCATTCTAATGCATTTGCAACATAGGTAGCATCTCAACGGCCTAATTTTAGATCTAAGATTCAAAATATTCATTACAGCAGTCTGGGATACATGCCTCAATTTCTACCAAAATTTTAGCAGCATAACAACGTACTCTATGATACGAGAACTTATTTTGGCATTATGAAGGCCTAACAACACGGGCTTTTTGACTTTTTAAACGGGCAACTATCGACGTATTCTAGAATCCAAGATTTGATTTCAAAATTAGAACATGTATTTTTTTTCTTTTCAAATGGGCAACATAAGAATGCATTCTTAACTCTTAGTTCTGAAAGCGGCATTCCAACATTCTAACAAGCACTTTCATTTGAGAGAGCGTTGGAAACTTAATTTGAGAGAGCGACAACCTTGTTACCTATGCACACAGAGGCAAACACAAATATAGAAAACATAAGAACCGCTATCGAAATGAGAGATATTCAAGATAGTAAGAGTAAGGCAAAGACTGATCATGGCTGCAAAAATGAAGGACGGTAATAATAGGTCGAGGCGTGGCCGTGTTGACTTAATGTGTCATCGTGTCGAGTCGAGGTATGCAAAACTTTCACATCCAATATCTGATTGGCGGGTTTTTTTTTTTTTTTTTTTTTTTTTTTTTTTTTTTTTTTTTGTGGCGTTTGAACACTAATGTTAAGAGCTTTCCATAATTTCAATATTGGTAGGTAAATCACAAAAGCAATGACCCGAGGTTTCGAGTAATACCAAGGCCTAAGGCTTGGATCTATAAATCGAATGTCGTTTTGGCGACTTAACATTCACAAAAACCACTATTTAGCATAGCTTAGACATGTGGAAAGTTTCATTCTATTCCGAGATATCTTGGTATGGTGTTGGGCATCAAGACCTTTCTCGAGCATCGCAAAGTCTGACCGAAGTTTAATTGGCGATTACTTTTTCATCTGACATTTAATCAACCCGATCTTGTCTCATTGGAATGCTATATTTGAATGTGAATTTCTCGACATAGAGAAGATGGTGGTCAACCGGTCCTAAAGGCCATAAACTGAATGTCAGATTTAGATGGCAATATGAGTGTTGCAAGACTCATTTTAAAGGAGGAAATTGTAAGCCTAGATTTGCTGCCTAGACCTTCTACGATCTTTTCTTTTTGAAGGAGGAGATTGTAAGCCTTCTGTGGGACCTCTAGCCATGATTCCAAAAGTTTAACATAGGAAGTCTTCCATATGAACTGTTGAGGCAACTACATCGAAATTATAAAAGATATTACTGAAATTCACAGGTATAATTGTAAAAATTAGCATCTACTACAATCGCCAATATTTGATGTGCAGTAAACTTTTGGTCTATTTCTATCCCTTCTATATCTCTGAGATAATAAGAATTTCCAAAAACAAATTAACGTTACCTAAAAGAGTGACTTTACATAACTCATATAAAGGACCTAACCTATAAGCTTAAACTTTTGTTGTCCTATGAATTAATGTCGCCCATTCATTAATCCTTTAGAGTACGTTGTTTCATTAAAAACTCAAAATTTAGAAAACATTTTTCGAAAAATTATATATTGCCTAGAAAAATTAGTCATTAAAAGCCTAATAATTTTTGTGGGTGATGAAAATATTTTTAATACATTCATTTTTATAAACGACACAATCGATCATTTTTAGGAAAATATTTTCAAAAATTAAATTTTCTATGAAGTAAACGCATCTTTAATATACATGTGTTTTTCAATCATTACCGTTATGATTATTTTGTTGTGTCAAAGTATCAATACAACTATGATTTACCACTCTTTTGGGAGGATTAAAATGAACCGTACTACCTTTGCTTGCGCCATAATTTTCACCTTCAGGGACTTAATCTCAAGTCAGTCGTCCCTCTTGCCTCTTTAAATTCATCTCCTTTCCGATAACATCATGTCTTTCGTTGACCAACAAGACCATCTCTCCCTTCTCTTGTATCAATCCATTTTTATCTATTTCAAATTTTATTTTATTTTATATCATAAGAAAGAATGAAAAACTAGGATTTCTACAGAAAACATAGCCTGATCGCAAAGCTAAAAATACTTTAACAGTTTTTGACCGAAAAAAGAAAAAAAAAATCTTTCAGTGAGCATATGGGAGATAAATGCACAGGCGTCAAACTGGATTTTCATTACGTTCAATTAGATAGTTAATATACGAAAATATTCAATTACAAAATGAGCAAAACGCACATGTCACTAGTCTAATGATAAGCGTGCGAGTATTCTTCTGAGCTGCGAGTGAATTCAATAATAATCTAAACCGGGTTTTTCTATTCGAATATATTCTGAGAGATTCTGGAAGGTCTAGCCAAGAGCCTACACGAGGCCCCCTTTTTCCATTGGCCCCTTTATTTCGTGGAAAGGTCATTACTTATTTAATTAAAGCCAGCTTTACAGTGCAATTTATAATGTTGGTGCAACATTTTCTGGGGTTAGTTAGAAATGGGCGGTCACGCGAGGTTTCGCTTCTGGAATCCGAAACTTCAATTTTCCAATCCACCGCCTTCGAGGAAATGCCACAATCTCTCTCTCTCTCTCTCTCTCTCTCTCTCTCTCTCTCTCTCTCTCGTTGACGAATTTTTTTAACGTAACATCTGAGACAACTTAGTACGACAAGAAATTGTTTATTTTTATTTTTTTATTGAGTTACGTGTGTAATGAGATCAGGTTGCTTCACGCATGGTTTTCATTTCAAGATTAGATGGAATTTCCCCTTGCGAAGCATTGATAAAATAAGTCCCCTAAGGTTTCAATGAATGTGGTTACATTATTGTTCCTTTTCTTGTCTTTTTCACTTCTTCTTTTTTTGGTCTATTTCACAAAATCACAATAGGAACTCAGGTGAAATACCTCTAACTTGAGCTCTTCATCATTGTCATTGGTCACTAGTAAAACTGCATGCGGCAGTTGGGCAACTGAGGTGGAGTGGTAGTATTGTGTGAGAAAATTACTCAAGAAGTGACTTATTATGTGGAAATCAATTGTATTATAAACATTTCAATTGATCACATATAATACTAATAGTGATATTATTATAAAACGGATACAAAAAATAGATAACCGTGCCCACGCCATCACCATTGGCCGCAGCCCTACAATAGTGTCCACCGATGTTGCGTTCTACCACCCCATTATTGGCCGCGCCACTGCCACAGCATCTGCATTGTCGAGCTATTGAACAACCTCGTTACTCTCTCTTTCTCATTAAGAACCGACAACTACCTCCCTTCACACACAGTCAATCTTCGATCTTAGGTTCTTGCTTGTGTTTCTTCTATTGTCATTTTTTGCTAATCCCTCATGTATTCTTATGGATTCAACTCTGGATGAATCAAGTGTGGATTTCACTAGACCAAGATCTGGTGTTACTGTACTCTTAGGGTTTAGAGAAGAGAAAGAAGAGGCCGCCATTGAAGCCGCCAAACCAAGAATCGACAACCAACATGGAGGTTGCATCAGTACCACGGGCATGACGGTGGGTGCCGTGGTGGTGGTGGCAGCACAAAGTGGCTGAGAGCTGGATGGTGTTGCAATCTAAAGAGGGAGAAGAAAAAGGTGGTAATTTTTTTACTTTTTTGTTTTTATTATTTTTTCTAATAATACCATTGTTTTGATTGTTTAAGACAGAAAACATCATTTTAACTAATTGCCGAACATGTTGCCAAGTTGCCGGGACACCCGGATCAATTGGGATGACTGTATTACCACATAAGAAAAAGCAGACGACAATTGATTGGGATTTCTTGCGAAGGTCTAATCCTATACATGTTCAATAGAGGTTTAGGTCATAATTGAATCATGCAAATAGGTTTAGGGCTTCCTAAGTACTTTTTTCCCATCATGCGCCGGGAGGCGAAGGGCTACAACAGGTTGAGGATTGGGGCGGGAGAGAGAGAGAGAGACAGACAGACAGAGAAGGGAAGGTGAAAATTGGGATTTAGAATTTCATTTGGATAAATATGAATCATTGATACAGGCAAAGTTAATGCATCTTTCAATTAAAGAAGATAAATGGAATGTTAAGGTATTAGGATCTCTATCATTTTGATTAATAGTTTGCTCTATAAATTCTAGCGAATCCTTTTGTTGCTTCTCGTAAGCTACCGTCATTCTAGAAGGTAGAATCCAATTTTGACTAAAATAATCCTATGCACCAGCGCAAGCCAGAGTTTCATCAATCAATTCTCCCCAACAGGAAACAATTGTCATTTCTTATGTCCACCTATCAAACTTCAACATTTAAATCAAATCTCATCTTGCAAAGTGTCTAAGTAACAATCTTTAGCATCCTATCATGAATCTCATCTCATTCACAATGCGAGAAAGGGAATATCATTATCTTTAAAGTGATATAAGAGAGAGGTTTGAATAAGATGCATTGGGTTTTGACCATTTGTCATCTTACTTGAGATGCTACTATAAACATTAGATAAAATACTTGCTAATCCTCGTTCTAGAACAGGTCAAGCAAATTCATTCTTTTACTAATTTTATATGCTAGGAAAAGGCGCAAGTAAAGGAATCCTCAATAAAGGGTACAAACAGCGGGCCACGCAACAAGACAACTTCGTGCATGCCGGCCACGCGTGGACTGTAAATTAAGGGCTGGAAACATGCATTGGACTTTGACCTTTCTTGAAATAATGAATCTTTCAACTAATGAAATTTGTCCACATCAAAACCTTGCAAATGCAAACCTCCGTGACCTTTCTTGATCATAAACATCCGGAAAATTCTACGTAACTTGTTGAAAGAACACTTAATTAGACTTAATGTGCTCATTCAATTATTAAAAAAAAAAAAAAAGTTAAACCTTCCGTCCACTTAATTTTACTCATAATGTTTATGTACTCACCGAGGACCTTTTACAATAACTTGCTTCTAGATGTTTCTCTAATTGTAGCATACACAGGTTTTTTTTTTTTTTTTTAATCTTCATTACTTTGTTATAATTATTTTTCACGGCGAATCCCAAACCAATTAATTATGTCCGGGCCAAAATTTTCTCACAAGGCCTAAGCCTGTAGAGTGTAGACCAGGCTCGGTTTGCAAGAGACGAGCCCAAAACACTTCCAGCTTTTCCAAGGTGTTTGAAGTAGCTTGTGATGCATCTAGTGTATGTTGGTACGGGAGGCGTACTTAGTCAAGAAGGTCATCCTACTGCCTCCTTTAGTGAGAAGTCGAATGAATAGAAGCAACACTATTCAACTTATAAAAAAGAGTGATATGATGTTAAGATTTTTTTTTCTTAGTCAGCTTTGGAGCGAATGTTTCCTTTTTCCTAATTGATAGTGGATATGTGATTTCTAATTTTATTATGATATATTAGTTTTTTATTTTGATTTGGAGCAATATTTATAGAGTTTGCTTATGGTTGTAATCCTTTTTGTTCATTAGAGCCGATGATTTATTCGGAATTCGCAAGTAGTTACCGGGAATCTGTTTGATGTACTTCTTCTCTTAGGTCTGATGCCTAGGATACTCCAAATCGGAGAGATCATGCCGGCTTAAAAATTCACATCGGTGCATGTGAATTAACTTCATTTCGACCTTTCAACCATTTGAATTTGTGCGCAACCAACATCGATTGACTAAGCTCGTAGTGTGCTCCACGGACAAGCAACGGTGGCTCATGTTTGCTTTCTCTTTGGTGTTCTAGCGGTGCTGGCTTTAGAGAAAATGCACATTGATTCGAGGCTCAGGTGGACTGCGAGGGGTCAACTTGGGCTGGACTGTGAGTCTTCCGACATCATGGGCCTTAAAAGATTGAGAGAGGGCTACGAATAGATTAACTTGAAGTAATCATGGCAAAATGATTATCTCACTGATTATTTTTGTAAGGAAGGACATTTTAATATATATATATATATATATATATATTAAAAGAAGGCAACATAGAGAATGCACCGTGAGTATGAAAAAGATTTACACGAACGATTTTATCCGGACTTGATAATTATAACTACCTGTTCTCTTGAATCAATGGTGTATAAAGTCATTTTGCATAAAAAATTATTTACATTAACGAAGTACACTATGATTACACATTAAATGAAAAGAAGGATAAAAGAAAGTGAGTGACATGAGTCATTTCAAACTCCCATTTATATAGTTATATGAGAAAATATTAACACAGGCCTTATAAGGCCGACGCATTTTTTTTCTTTTATGTATATATTTTAAAATGTACCATCGTTACGCATCAAATTTTCAAACTTAGCACATGTGAATTCAGTAATTGCCAATTAAATGACTAAAAAAACTATAAATTTCATGGACGGAAATCAGAATGTGCGCTGTCCAATGAAAATGAATTTCATCCAACTGGAGTTATAAATCTGTACTACCAATCAAGAACATGCTTGGATAGTCCCTAGGCCTAGGCTGAATTGGAAACCCATCTGAAGTCACTTTCAACCCCAAAATCTAACCCCCTGGCTCCGCTTCTTCCTAAATTATTTGAAAAAATGAGCGTTTCTATCATTTACAAAAATAAAATGAATGAAAATTATTTTATTATCCATAAAAATATTTAGACATACATTAGTATTAACAATTAAATTTTTTGTATTAACTAACTATTTCAAATGACGCAAACAATCACTTTTAAGAAAACATTCTTCAAATTGTTACATTTTCCGCCAAACAAAATAGAGTTTTAATACCAGATTGTTTTCAACCATGCTATATTCAATAGATAATTTCAACTAGTTTATCCCACTTTTATTGAAAATATTGAAAACAAATAAACTATTTTCCTACAGGTTCAAACGAACTTGTTTGGTTGGAAAAAAAAAACTATATTTCTAGGAAATTGTTTTCCAACTTTAAGGTACTTGGGTGATGAAAAATTAATCGATGCATGAAAAACATGTTCCATAAACTAAAAATAACAAGCTTAAATTGGGAGAAAAATGACTTTCACTTTTGATAAGAAGGAAATCACTTTCTCTAAAACCCCAAACAAATTAAAACTAACCATTTTCCCCTTGAAAATGATTTTCATGAAATATATTTTCCTAGTATGGTTATTTTATTGAAAATTTCATAATAAAGGAAAGTTTGTTTCATTGAAAATTTCATTATAAGAAAAAATATTTTCTATGAAAATCATTATCAAAGGGAAAAATAATTAATTTTCATTTGTTTGATGGTTTAGGAAAAATGATTTTGTTCTTGCCATAAGGGGAAGATGTTTTCCTTCAGTTAGAACTTGTTATGCATCAATCAATTTTCCTTCATCCAAACACCAAAAAGTTGGAAAAAAATTTCTTGGAAAAACATTTTATCCTTCAAATAAGCGAACACTTAATTTCACTTCCTAATTGCATAATGCAGCAAAATTTCATTTTCATGGTAAGCAAATTGAGATTATATTCATAATCAACCATACATGGATTTTAGAGTGGGGACATTTAATAGGTTTAATGTTATGAAAAACCCTAAACCGATATACTTATGACAAATTTACTATAAATCAATTGTTTTACCATTAAAACTCTAAATTGGTATACTTGTGATAAATTTATCTTCAACTAATTTTTTGACCTCTAAAAACTTCAAACTGATACGATTATGAAAAATATACTCTCCGCTAATTTTTCTTAATTAGATTAATGTCACAAAAAATTACAAATTGGTACACTTGTGACCCAAAAAAAAAGGGAAAAACCTCAAATTGGTACTCTTCATTCAACTATTATACGTCATCCAACTTAATTATTAGATAGTAAAATTTAATAGAAGCTAACAGAGGAGGGTAAAATTATCACAAATGTATAAATTTAGGATTTTTTATTGTTAAAAAAATTAATTTAAAAGAAATTTGTCATAAAAATACTCGTTTGAAATTTTTTTATGATTTAGCCCTTAAAGAGAAGGTAACACGGATCGCAAGCCGCGAGGCCACAACCCGGATACCAAGTAAAGCGAAAGACGAGGCCGCAAGGCCCGGCGAGAGGTCCAGCACAAACCAAGTCCAAGAAGCCCATGTCGGGAAAACGCATACCGATTTTGGGGAGGCAGAAACGACGCGGTTTCGATACACCTTCGCTGGCAATGGTATATTCTCGGCCTCAGGGTTTTCGCCGTCGGCCGTCTCCCTCCTTCTTCGACTCGCTGGGGTTTTACCCTCTCTCTCTCTCTTCTCTCTCTCTCTCTCTCTCTCTCTCTACCTCAATCGATCAGACAATGGAGTCCCTGGCGCGACTCCACTCCTCCCACGCGCCGCTCCACCTCTCTCTCTCCCCCAACAACCTCCGCTCCCGCTTCAAGCCTCCCTCTTCTTCCCTCCATTCCCTCTCCTTCAGAACCCTCGGCCCGCCGAAATTCACCTCCGCCAGAGCCTCATCCTCCGGGCCCCCCCGGCGGCCAGACCCCCCTCGCGCCCTCCAGACCGCCTGCGTCGCCCTCTCCGCCGCCGCCGCGCTGTTCCTCGCGCGCTTCCACCTCAACCCCAAGCCCGCCGTCGCCGCCCCGATCGCCGCCCCGCCCGAGGTGGAAACCCGCGGCGAGGAGCCCGGCGGGGCCGGCGCCTCGCCCGAAGAAGAGGAGCGGGCCATCGAGGAGCACCTGAGCCGGTGCGGGGACGACGTGGAGGCGCTCCGGTCCCTGATGGAGGCCAAGATCAAGTCGAGGAAGCTCCAGGAAGCGATCGGGATCCTCGATCGCCTGATCGAGCTGGAGCCTGAGGAGCGTGAGTGGCCGCTGCTGAAGGCTAACATCTACAGCTACAGCGGGGAGTTCGAGTCGGCGAAGAGGGCGTTCGAGGAGATACTGGAGAAGGACCCGCTCCGCGTGGAGGCCTACCACGGCCTCGTGATGGCGGCTTCCGAGGCGGGGGATGAGTTGAAGGAGCTGCTGGAGAGGATTAAGGTGGCGATGCAGAGGTGCAAGAAGGAGGAGAAGAAGTCCGAGGTGAGGGACTTCAAGCTTCTGGTCGCTCAAGTTCGGGTCATCGAAGGGAAGTACAATGAGGCTTTGAGTGTGTATCAGGAGCTGGTGAAGGAGGAGCCTAGGGATTTCAGACCCTATTTGTGTCAGGGGATACTCTACACTTTGTTGAGGAAGAAAGATGAGGCGGAGAAGCAATTCAAACAGTACAGGAGGCTTGTTCCAAAGAATCATCCTTACGCTGAGTATTTTGATGATAATATGTTTGCCACCAAGTTCTTCGCGCAAAAGGTGGAGAGGGAGAGAGCGGGCATGAAGAGCTGAGGTGGATTAGCTGATCATTTGCTGCTGTGATCAGGTCTGCCTTACTCTTTAGAAAGGCTCGGGTCCTTTTCTTACCAAGTCTCTTGCGTTCCATACATACATGGCAGAACATATCAATGTGGACCTGACTATGAGTTATGCTGTGGATAGGAGCTTTCTTCTTGGTAGATTTTAGGTCCTTGGTGTAGCATTCCCCAAGCAGAGGAGAGGTTTTGGAAGAAAATATCGTTGTTTTTGTAGGTCTCAACTTATCTATTATTGATGATTATGGGCATAACTGCCAATCTTTTGATTTAGTCATGTTAATAACTCCTGTGGCCTTCTTTTTGGATAACTTCTTTTGCTAGGTCATATCGATACCTGATCAAGGAGTATTTGGTTGCTTTATGATAACTGGGCACTCAAATGCATTTTCTTTCTTATCTCTGTTCTATCACCTAGGTGAACTGGGTGGTCATTAGGAATTGATGGATTCGATGTGATTGATAGTACCGACATTTGGAAAATGTGCGTTTTTGTCCAATACTTGTTATCCAGATTGTTTCGGATTCATTATATCTTGTTAGAGGTCTGGCTTTACAAGAGTAGGTGGTTTGATGAGAGTTCAATGGTGCATACCAATGTGTCAATTTGGATAAATTATTATGATAAATGAATTCCTCATTACTCAAGACTGTTTTCGCAAATTTCTATCTGTTCTGTAATTAGGAGTATTATTTGTTTTCCAGCATTTTTTGATAGTTGATGTCTATGGATTACCACCCTTTTCTTTTTAGAGAGCAAGGGAGGGAGGGAGGGTGGGAAGGAGTTTCTATACATTAAAGCTTGTCCAGGTCATAAACTTTACCCTTTGTTTCATATTCTTGGTTTATGGTTAGAAGTCGTCTGAACTATATTTTCATGAGCTCATCTTGTAGATCCTGGGAAATGTTTAGTTGAAGGGAAACAGATGGGGTCTTTCATATGTTGCTTGTTCAATTCAAGCATGCTAAATTTTCTGCATTCTCTTCCTCATTCTACCTTTGAAAAGATCATCCAATGGCAAGTCACTGTGCTGTTGTGACCAAGGAGGAACAGAAGTTAAGCAGGAGGGATTTTGAGATAAAGGAGTTGAAAATGGGGAAAAGGGGTAAGTTAGAGAGATAGCTCTGTGAAAGAATAAGAGCAAGCAAAGAACACATTCTGAAAATATGGGGATGGTTTTTCTAGGGAGGGCACCTGTTATAATGGAAGTTTCAAATTTTGTGGCTCTGACCTTTTTCGTGATTTGTACGATTGTTGTCTTGTAAATTGAAACTTCTCTGTATGCTGAGAAATTGCTCACTTGCTAACATGATATGTAAATTCTCTGTGATGCTTGCCTGGCACTATTTCTTTGCTCACTTTGGATGAACAACTCTCACGTGTCAACTCTCATTTGATTGCGTAGTCATGGAACTGGAACTTTTGTATGGGGTGGTAGCAAACTTTTCCGGCTCTATTCACTAGAGTTTCTCAAATTTATCTGTCCTGCTCTTTCGCTTTGATGAGATATGCTTATAAACTGGTCGTTGTTCAACAAAGAAATGTTGGACGGTAGTTGTGGTCTCGGGGAATTGATATACTTGTTGAGCGACATCTCACGCTAAATCAGCATGATGTAAAGGAATGAATTACATGTGTACATGTTCCAGATGATGGAGATATCTCGTGAGCATGCTTCCCCGGTGAATTCTTTTTGGTATTCATCTTGTTTAATTGCTTTTGGGCATGTGGATTGACTACTCTGCTGGTTGGGCTTCAGCTTGATGGTTAGGGCACCGTTGGAGGACAATTCAGCCCCGTAGTTAAGTTTCTCCTTATTTTTTTTTTTTTTTTTGGCGGCGCTTCCACCCCTAAATGACTACATCCATCTTATTTACACTAGAAAGACAAAATTATCCTTAATCTTTCAATTGCAATTTAAATTAATGGCTCCACTTTTTTTTCCTTTTTTTTTTTTTTCACGATAGTTTCATAATTAAGCATTTCACAAATTTTGTTTTGTAGTGTATTAAAGAAATATGCTTTCTCAAATATTTTTATAACATTTTACATACTCTGTGTAATATCGTTTCACTGTAAATAATAATAAAAGACATTATGTGATATAGTATAAAATCGAAATGTTTCTTCTTCATCATTAATCTTCTAACAAAGGAAAAATTACCAAAACACTCTCAAACCTTTTGCAATTTTTCCGATTCAATTATAAATATATTTTTGGGCTAATTCGATCATAAATCTTTTATAATTGTTTTAATTCAACCCATTTGATCAATTTTAGAGGGTGGGCGCTGGTGGACGCTAGGTGCCTGCATGGTAACATTTTTGTTCCTCTCGATTTTTGTTATTTTGTTCCCCGAAATAAAATAAAAAAAAGCAGAAATCCGTTTGGTAACACCAACTTATTTTTCTATTTCCCAAAATAGAAAAGTAGCCAAGGAATAAATTTGGAACATAAACAAGAAAAAAAAATAGCTTCTTGTTCCCGGGAACAATTTCTAGAAATAAGCCATTTTAAAAAAAAAAATTATTTTGTTCCTCTCTTGTCGCGGCCACCTCTAACTGCCTGGAGCCACTGTCGACCGCTGTCGACCATCGTCGCCGCACGACTGCCAGCTGCTGCCGATCGGAGGTCATGTAGCGGCGGCGGAGGGCGGTGACTGCGCGCGGAGGGCGGCGGCAGCGGCCGCGGCCCGCGATCCGATCCATGAGCAAGAATAAAAGACGAATAAATACAAAAAATACAAAATTGTACCGAACACATTTCTATTATTTTTCTATTTCAAGAATAGAAATTTTGTGTAGTTACCAAACACCTTATTTTACTCCGAAATTATTTTCCGGAGTAAAAATATAACGTAACTACTTAAAATGAATCTGTTTCTCGGCCAAGAAGCCTTACCATCCGCACCCTAGCCGACTGATGATGACGTGACCAAATTTTTAATAGTATTTTATTATTCAAATTTTTTTTTTTCCCTTTTCATTTTCCTTTTCCCTTTTTTTCCTCCTCCTTCCTCCGTCCTCTAGCTAGCGATCGGCCAAAGGCAAGTGCCAACAAGTTCAACTTTGCCACCCACTAGCGAGGCCTAGTTAACAAGGCCTCGCTTAGCCATGCAACCTACTTATGACTGGCGAGGCTCACCCAGGCCAAAAGCCACACGAGGTCGGGCTCTTCGACTTCATGGCCTTTGGTGAGGCATGATCTTGTCAGATCTAGCAAGGTCAAGCATCGCCATGGCCGGCAAGGGCGAGCCTCACCCCACCATTAACAATCATCACCATAGGCTATGCAAGGTCACGACCTTCAAGCTTGTGGCCTCCGGCAAGGTCGGGCTTTGCCCATGGCTAGCGAGGCTCAACCTCGCTAGCCTAGCTAGTGGCCAGGGTTTGGTGAGAAAGGAGAAGGAAGTGAAGAGGGAAAGAAAGATAAAGGAAAAAAAGAAAAAAATTAATTAAAAATTCGAAAAAATAGAATATTATTAAAAAAATTGTCCATATTGGCATCGATTAGCGTCCGTGTCAATGTCAGTCGGCCAAAAAGGCTTAGATGTACAGAATTAACACAATTGCAAAACGTTTATAACTAAATTATTAAAAAAAAAATTAGGACTGAATTAGAAAAACTATAATATGTTTAGGACTATTTTGGTAATTTTCCCTATAACAATTTATCTATTTTTTTGTCCCTCATATCTCAAAATCTCACTTTCTTGGCGAGCATTTTATTAATTTTATTAGTCTACTACTAATTATATATATATATATATATATCTATATATCAAATCTCTTTCTTTACAATATCGAAGAGTGTATCCTTTTCCCTTACTATACTAGCAACATTATACAGAGCATGTAAGATGTTAAATGAATATATAGGAAAACACTAAAAATATTATACACAATGAGGTATCGTGATATTTTTTTTGTGAACAATTCATAAATGATATCAATTTTTGTTTATTTAAAATAACGATATTTCACTCACCTTTAAAAGAAAAAGTTCTTACTTTGTGTAATGTTTTAATTTAAATAAATTTCATCTACTTAACAATTTATCCATAAATATAATCGATAGCGTGAAAAAGAACTAGAATTCTGGAAAATTTATATTTTCGACAAATTAAAATTTTATGGAAGTAATATCAACAATGAAAAGAAAAAACAAAATAGTGCCTTTACCATACATGGAAAATCCACAACAAACAAACCCTAAACATATTAAATTTTTAATTATGGTAAGTAGGTCCTACATAAATACAGCAAAACTAAAAAAAAAGGAAAGTAAATATATTTGGGACAACTAATTTAAATTGCAATTAAATGATAGACAGTAATTTTGTCTTTTTGGAAGAAATTGAATGAATTTAGTCATATAGGGATAGGAAATAGCACTGCCTTTTTTTGTTTTGGGTATATACTCACAATTTGTCCAGAATTTTTAAAGTGTCTATAGAATATACTCTTTTTCCATCTCTCATCCCTTTCTTTCCGGTTAAAACAACTTCCAGAATGGGCTTCTGCTCTCAACCAATGTCCAAGTAGGACAGCATTCTCTTATTCGAATATCTCAATCTCCTTATTAAAAACTGCCTCTTCATAATATTTCTCACGCAATTTGCGGTAAAAGTAATTTCCAGATTCTTCATTGTCAATGACCATCAATAATAGGCAAATTACAAAGTGCAATTTAAGTAAACTCTCACGTCTTCTCCAAGTACAACAATCACCGGCTAAGTCCACTACGTTTTGGAAGCCAATGAAGCAAATCGATCCTCGAGAGCCAATTCAGCATCTTGGAGTTGTAACTAAGCTCGCCTACATTGCTCAATCCGTTGCTCTCGAATTCTTTGTCGATGCCGACCCCAATGAAGATGCATCAGGGGTCACGGAGGAAGTTGGCTAGGGGCCGGTAGTCAGCCAATGTGCAGAGGAAGAAGAAAGAAAAAAATGGCTCTAGATCAAAATATCCCAACAATGCCACAAAGAGTTGTAAGTGCTTGCCTGCCTGTAAAGATTTAGTCGATGGGTGAGTCCGTGGCCTTATTTGAGATTAAATTGGCTACTTTAAGGGCATATTTGAGACAAGTTCCACTTTTAGTGATCTTTTAAAAGATCGGGACACCTTGAAATTTTCCACAATTTAAAGTGGTTAAATGTCACATAATTTTTATAACTCTTAGATTTAGTCGAGGTATTTTGAATTAATTATCAGTAAATAGTGAGGTGCACAGGAAGATTCACTTCCTATTAAGAAAATGAAGTGCACCTTATATGTTCGTATTAGAAGCAATCTTCACCCCAGTAATTGTAAGAAATCCATAGTTAGACTCTCCATTTGACTTTGGCTCGAATCTTGTCTAATACATGAGATTAGTTGAGTATTTAATGGGTCCAAAAAATTTGCCTATTTCAAGGTGGTTTCTTGTTATAAAATTTAGAACCCGAATATGCCATATTCTAATACAAAACATAAAGAAATACTTGCTTCGTGGCTCACCCCACACGACCAGAACCAAAAATCAAACGCTAAAGCACCACAAGTCATCGTTATATCGAAAGACCACGTGAAGATCAAAAGCAGCAAATCTTTCAAAATCAGATTACTTATTGCCTCAAAAAATATCAAACTACACACTAAACGAGATTGCAAAACAACATGGAACCATTTATTCCAGCAGGCGACATCGTCCAAGAGCAAAGAAACATAGAAATGCGGCGCTTGTTGCTTCGGCACGCATGACGCATCGATGTTGAATCTCAACCTCTGAGTACTGGCGGCGGCGGTGGCGACGAGCTACTGCGATCACTGGGTCCAGAAGGTGGAACAATTGACCCCTTGGGCAATAGCCTGAAGTGGAAAGGCGGAGCACTTGGTCCAGAAGGTGGAACAATCGACCCTTTGGGCAATAACCTGAAATGAAAAGGCGTTCCTCTGATTTCTACAGGACTCGCGAGATTTCTTGTGGCGAGATTCCTCGCCTCAATAGGAAGAGAAAAAGTTAAGCCCAAAGCTAATGCCATGAACAAAATCATCCATAAGCATTTTCTGCTACCACTATCCATTGTTTATTCTCTCCTCTCTAACTCGGACGTATATTAGCTACCCTTGGGTTTGTCTATTGATATATATATACAAATTAATATCTCTTGAAAGGGAAACAATCTTCAACGGTGGAATGTAGTTGCCATATAGAAACAAAATCGATTTTGTTCCTATATATGTGCACTATTGCCGTTATGGCAATTTTTTTATGGAGTATAACAAGAAATCGACAAAAAAGTAATGCAAATTGAGCAATTCTAGAGTTTTGCACAACTAAATCCACCCTATCTTCATTTAAAAAGACAAAGTTGCCCTTACTTATTCAATTACAATTTAAAGTGGAGCCCCCAATTGATTTACTTTCCTTTTTGATTTTTTTCTATTCCTACGTAGGATCTAGTTGCCATAACTAAAAATATCCCATGTATACTAAATACATTATTTTTTCTCTTTATTTTTAAATTTTGCTTCTATAAAAATTAGATTTGTCGAAAGGAGAAATTTCAATAAATTTCAGTGAAACCTAATTATTTTCTACATTGTCAAGCAAATTTATGGATTAATTGTCCAATAATATCTAGAAAAATGTAACATAGGTAACTTTTAAAACAGTCATGGGTTTATAAATCTTTTACATTTTCATTGTGCATACACCAGCAAATCTTTTTTTATCAATTATCTTCTATATACATAAACATATTATGGAATGATTGGATGAAACCACCAAATAAAAAAAAAACTTTAAAGCATTTCGAAGACAAAATCACAGTTACGTTGCCATTCACGAAACTTCAAAAGATGGAATTTTAAAGCTTTGCATAAAACAAGAATTTTTTAGTAAAATGTAATTGAAATTTCATTATTTTGGATTGACAAAAATTAACATCATTCCCCGAGTGTTTGCAAACAATATCAAAATGCGACATAACTTTTTCATGTCTATATTTCAAGTGTTTCTAAACACTCCTATAATATCTTACATGCTTTGTGTTAAAATCATCTCGCTAGTAGTTATGAAAAAAATGCTTTGATATAGTGAATTTAGAGACTTGATCTATATTCTAGATTAACAAAATAAAAATAAAAAATTCTCCAAGAAAGTAAGTTTTTGATATATTATGGATGAAACATAAATAAGTTGTTATAAGAGCAATAATGTAGAAGTGACTAGTTTATTTTCTAAATAGCAAAAAGTTCAAATATGGCGAAAAACCATAAACAAAAACAAGCATGTGAAGTTCTTAGTTATGACAATTAGATTCTACTCAGAAATGAAAAAAAAAAAAAAGTAAATAACTTTGAAACCACCACTTTAGATTGTAATTAAACTTGAGGGCAATATTGTCTTTTTAATGAAAATGAGGGTGGATTTAGTTATATAGAGAGTGGAAATAGCGCAGCCCTTTTTTTCTCCAATATAGTTATTTTGATCAACTTTTAACAAAAATCACTGACGTGACATCTAATCATCGTCAACCATCGACATGGCACACCCCAACGTCAGCGATTTCCAACTACTAACTTGTCAGAAGGACTACATTTGAATTTCCCACAAATATTTAACATTAAATGGAGAAATTAAAAAATTCAGGACAAAATTTTGATCCATATAATATCTTTGGAATTGATTGGATAATTTCCCCAACATAAAAGATATTCTCTCATATCACAACAATACCTACTAATCGCACATCTTCTTTCCCCTCTTTCTTTATGTAAGGGTCTATTCGTTTCATGAAAATTATCATGCTTCGGAAAATGTTTTCCGAGGAGCCATTTTCCAAGAAAATGACTATATTTTCCTATATTCAACTAAAACTTGAAATTCCACTTTCGTTATCTGATTTTATTTTTTTTGGGAAAAATACCAAAAATTGAATTTTAATATTTTTAATTTGACTAAAAATTTAATTTAATTTATATATTTTAAAATGAATTTTTAAAATATTTTTATTTTATTTTTTAAAATCCAATTTTTATTATTTTAAAATTTTCTTTTTTTTTTTTTTTTCAATTTTTGTTTTCCTTCCTTCTTCTTCCTCCTCCTTCCTCTACCGCTACATGCCTGACAAGGGTCGGTTGCTTGGCGGTCGACCAAGACACAGATTGCTAGATATAGGGAGCTCGAGCTTTGCCAAGACTAGGAAGCTTGAGGCTCAGCCGATCCAGGCGAGCCACGAGCCTCACTAACCTTGGTGGAGCTCGGGTGAGCCTAGATCCAGCCGCGGCTCACTCGATTCAAGCTCAACCGAGCTCCACCAAGGCCAGTGGGGCTCGCAACTCGCTAGAACTTGGCAAACCTTTGGCAAGCTCGGGCGAGGCCTGAGACCCGCCTAGCTCGTCGAATTTTGCAAGGCTCGAGCTTGTCAGGCTTGGGTAGCTTGGCTTCGCCACCTCACCATAGGCTGACAAGGCTTGACCTTGTTGAAATCTCGAGGCTTAAGCCTCACCAGCCTAGGGCAAGGCTCGAGCTGGCTTGCAGCTCGTGGTTGGCAACTAGCCAAGGCCAAGGAAGAAGATGAAAATGAAAGAAAGAAAAGAAAAAAAAAAGGAAAAAAATTTAAAACTTGATTTTAAAAAAAAGAATAAAGAATAAAAAACATAAAAATAAAATGAAAATCTCTTTGGTGAAAGAAGGTAAGGTGCAAGAAGTTATGGAAAATGTTTTCCACTTTTGAAAGTGGAAAACATTTTTCTCACTTTTGACTGTGTTTTTTCTAATAATGGAAAACATTTTTATTAACTAGTTCATTTTCAGTAAACCGGAAAATTTTTTCTTGGAAGTTATTTTCCGTGAAACGAATGGATGGAAAGTATGTTTACATTTTCTTTAAAGATAGTGGCAAATGTGCAGACCCATATTGGTTTTGTGTATACAAGAAATCGATATTCGAAAGATAAAGTAAACTCACTATGTTGTGAAATATTTGAATTATCAAATAATGAAATTAACTGTAGATAATGTTATAATACTTGGAAAGATAATAAGCAATTGCTCCATAGTTTCTTTATATTTCCTTATGAAGAGTGTTTTCTCTTATCTCGAGTTTGATTAAGTTGAATTTAGGTGCACAAGAAATAGAGCCAAAAACCGGAGTTCTAATAGCGGGAGATACATGGGTGATCCAATTTCGAGAGAGTTCAAGTCCCTTGGAAATGGTTATTCAGTGATGGATTTCGTGACATATAGGTAAAGTGAGATATTTGAATGCGAGAGAGATAGAAGGTGGCGAATGCTTGATTTATCTAGTTTTTTTTTTTTTTTTTGGTATATGATTTATTTAGTATTCAGAGGGTGAATAATTTGGTCAATCAACTTTAAAATTGGTTTGTTTCAGCCAAAAAGGGGTGAAAAAATCTCCATCAAAAATTTTATTGACATAATATGGAGAAATTGTAAATATTTATATGGAAAGTTATTTTATTTCTAGATTTCAAGTTATTTTGGTGAGGATGTTCATAAAACACAAAAGATTCAAGTGTCTAAAGTGAAATATATGAAAGATAGAATAAAATAGGACCTTTACGCCTCTGATGATGGGCGAGTCTCACAGTTTATGGCATCTGGGTATATTTGAGCAGTCAAATGACTTGGCATGGTTACCAAACGTTCGGTGCTGATTTTTTATATCGAAACTTTGGCCAAAGATGAATCCAACTTCTAGGTCCTGATGTGTGTTAGAAGAGCAATGTTTATGTGAAAACGATGTACCAAGGATCCTGAGGGCAAGTGAATATGCATTGCTTTGATTTTCGTTTAAAGAAAATCTCGCGGAAGGTTTTCTTTGTTGTTTGAACCCTTTTTCTAGTGTAATTTCAAGAACTCTATCACGGTAAAGTCCCATGGATCTCCATTTTGCACCAGTTCACCAATATGATGATCAATGCCTGAAAATCATGGAGGACCAAATCACCTCCAGCCCAACCTGAATTTGTACTAAACGATATATTGTCCAGCAGCCACCCTTTGGGTTGAGAGAAAAGGGAAATAACCATTCCAATTTGATCGAATTGAAATGAAACCAGAAGATTCTCTTTTTCTTGTTGACTGCAAAATTGGTAGAACCCTTCTGATTCTGCAACACAAGTTGGGAGAGTCGGAACATGGGGCAAAGCCAAATTGACATTTTGAAATTCAAGTTGTGGAATGATAAGGATTAAAAACACACGTTGGAGAGGAAAAAAGACAGTACATGTTCCTGTTGTAATTATGGTAGGTTAATGATCAACAAAAGTAAGTAAAACAAAATACGTTGTTTCCGTTCATGTATCTAATTAATTCTTATATTTCTTGAGTTCATGTATCTATTTAATTCATATATCTCCTAAATTCTTGTATTTATTTAATCCATGGTTCATCTACCGCTTATGTACATGAATTCTAAAACTCTATAAATAAATTTGAAATTCTTCATTCCAATGAGAAGTGACCTACATCTCCTCTATTCAAGTTTCAATAAGTGTGTCGGTTTTAAGAAGTGTTTGATAGAGTCCTATTTGTATAGTACTAATATAAACAAGTTCAAAGTGTTGTAACTTGGGAGGCATAGTTCATGAAGCTACTTAGGGCGTGTTTGGTAACCATTCTGTTCCGGGGAACAATTTTTGAACAGAAATAGTTTTTTTTCCATTTTTGTTCCCGGAAACAATTTCTAAGTATAAGAACGCGCTTGGTAACTGCAAAAAATATTTATTCCAAGAATAGAAATACGTTTGGTAAACTTGTATAATTTTGTTGTTTCTTTTAATTTTTCAATGTTTTTATTATATTTTTCCCTTTTTTTTTTTCCTTCTTCCTCCTTTGTGGCCGGTCGCCGGCCATGACGGCGGCTGGCGACCGGCTGGGTGAGGTTTGGTGAGCTCGCCGAAGCCTCACCAGGCCACCGCGAGGCTTGGCCTTGCTAGATTTGGGAGAGGCCGAGCCTCGTAGGTGGCCTTGATGGCCAAGCGAGCCTCGCCAAGCCACCAACGAGGCTTGACCTCACCCAGGTGGTGCGAGGTCGGCCTCGCCCTAGCCTGGCGAGGCCGAGTCTCACCAGCCACGGCGAGGCTCGGCGTCGCCGGGGGCCGATGACCGGCCAAAAGGAAGAAGAATGAAAAAAAAAAGAGAAGAAAAAAAAAGAATAGAGATAAAAATTGTTTCTTAGAATTGTTCTAGGGAACAAAAATTTATTTTTTTCTACTTCTTGTTTCTATTCCAAATCTGTTTTCGAGAACAAAAAAATAGACTTTTTGTTCCCGGGAACAAAAGTTTTACCAAACACGATTCTGTTCTTTTTTTGTTCCCCGAAACAAAAGAACAGAAATTTTTGTTTCGGGGAACATAAACACTTTTTAAACAAACAGGCCGTTAACACCGTTGACTAATCGCCTTAAGGAGATTCGGTTAGCCGTATCTCACATCCAATTACCATTTCTTTTGTTATCGGTTTCTCGAATTTATTAATTTTTTGGTTACAACAAATAGTTCCAACTCCAAATGATTCATATATAATCTAAAATGGTTATTGTGTTTATTCTTTTGCATCAAGTTACGTTCTGATATGTGACCTGATGAAGGAATTGGATGAAAAGTTCCAAATGGCAGATCAAAATAACTGACCCCTGAAAGAGAAGGAGATTGCGTTTGTTCCAGCTTTAAATGAACTCGAGCTCAAATTAATTTGTGTAGAATTGGCAAAAGCAATAGTCAACGGGGCCAATTCCTGGACGGAAAACATTACTACAAAGAAAAAACAGGATGATTAAAGTGACATTATTTATGAACGGAAGAGGGGGAATATGGGTTCCGATAGAATCAATTCATTCAAAAACTCACTTGGATTTTGGAGCCTACGAAGGGGGAATAGCTTAGTAGAATGGATCAAAGCTAATTTAGTGAAAATTTAATCACTTTGCAAAAGGGAATATTCATTTTTAAGCTCAGTTTTTTTCATAGAAAATAAATTATTCGAAAAATATATTCTTTAAAATAATTTTTTATATCGCTAACAAAAAGGGATGAATGAAATATATTTTTGTTGTCCTTAAAAGTGTTTAGACATTAATTATTGTTGATAAATAAAATATTTTTCATTGGCTAATTATTTTAAGTGATACAATCAATAATTTAAAAAAAATATTTGCCAAATCATTTTTTTTTTCACAAAACAAATGGAGCCTTAATCTTAGCACTTTCTTTCTTCTTGATGCAGATACTACTCCCCCTTTTCACACAAACACAAAGCAAGGCAAGACCGAAGCAGGCTAGTTTCTGAAGGAATGAGAAGAAAGGGAGAGTAAATGTTGTCATAAAAGAGTTTTTGCTTGTGACGAGTTATCTGGACACGACGAATGAATATTCATCTAAAAGATTTCCACGAATTTAGTGGGGATACCAACAATACTGGATCGACGATATCAGAATAAAAAAGACAAATCATATGTTGCATACTAACCTCGTAATTCTATGAGAGTTAAGACATCACGTTAATAAACATGCATCTTGGATGAAGATTCCTTTTGAAACGTACATCCAAATGATGAAAGGCACTTATTTCTATTTTTTAAACTCTACGCTTAACCCTTTATAACCCTTTTGTGCCTTAGATACGGAAGAGATTTCTCAAAATAGCCCTGTCAAGAACTACTTCATACTGGGAGCAAAATGGATGGTTATCATGATCCTTTCGAGGTGAAACCCCAAGGGAGTCTGACGGTTTGCCAAGTATGTGTGAATGGTCCCTCTTGTAAGGTGGCGCTTATGCTCAGCACAAGCTCTTCCAAACCCTACCAATCCTAACTTAGTTTCTCATTCAAATTGTATTATTTATTTTTATTTCAAAAGTCACCACTAATATTTTGTAAGTCGATTAAGAGATCAAGTGAAATGCGGAAGCCTGTATTATTTTTGCAAACCAAAGGTTCTGAATTCAAGGAGTTGATTATGCTAGAAATATAAGTACCCAATTCGGTACCTTTTACCTTTTTTTGAAAATGATCATTCAGGATCTTTCCAATTTTATTTCGCTGTTTTAAAAGCAAGGTGGATAATCATGCATAAATTTAGTTAAACAAAGATATATACATAATTTTAGGTAAAAGAACACTCCGAGTACCAAAACTTGGCACAATGGGATACCTAAGTGCCAAAAGTTAGGAAAGTGACACTTAAGTGCCACTTTTTTAAAAAAATGGAACACTTGAGTGTCACATCCGGCAAACCCAGCTGGAAATCCTACATTGTAATTTTTTTATTAATTTTTTTCGTTTACGTGGTTCGCCGGAAGGCTAACTCAACAAATAAGCAAAAAAACGACATCGTTTTGGCACAATTCGAATTTTAATATAAAAATTAATTAAACTTAATTTAAAACCAAATTTATAAATAAAAAAAAAAAGGAAGGGAGGAGGAAGATGAACAGCGGGCGATGGCGAGGGCTTCAGCCACCGCCTACTGTTCATCTTCCTCCCCGCCCTCCTTTTTTTTTTTTTTTTTTTTATAAATTTGGTTTCAAATTAAATGTAATTAATTTTTATATTAATTTTTTACCACGTCGCAGCAAAACGATGTCGTTTTGCATTAGGCTTGTCGGAAAATCGCCATGTCAGCGTTTTGGCCGAACTTTCTCGCCATTTTGCTCCAATTTTAGCATTTAAGTGTCATTTTCCTAACTTTTGGCACTTAAGTGTCCATTCGTGCCAAGTTTTGGCACTCCAAGTGTCCTTATGTCCATAGTCTTATGATATCCAAAAAACAAACAAATACAATGCAGAAAAATAAAGAGTGCGAGATGTAGTGGGCAAAAATTTTGATAACTTCTTTTGTTCTTGGGTATATTAATACCTGATCAAAGAGCATTTGGTCGCTCTATGATAATTGGATCTCGAATGAATTTTCTTTCTTATCACTGTTCTATCAACTAGGTGAATTGGGTGGTTATTGGGAATTTATGGATTCATGTGATCGATAGTATCAGCATTTGGAAAATGTGCGTTATCGTCCAATACTTGTTCTCCATATCGTTTTGGGTTCATTATATCTTGTTAGAGGTCTGACTTAACGAGAGCAGCTGGCCTGATGAGAGTTCAATAATGCATACCGATGTTTCAATATGGATAAATTATGATGATAAATGAATTCCTCATTACTCAAGACTGTTTTGGCAAATTTTTATCCGTCCTTTAGTTTGCAGTATTATTTGTTTTCCATAATTTTTTGATAGTTGATGTCTATGGATTACTACCGTTTTCTTTTTGAGAGCGAGGGAGGGAGGGAGGGAAGGCGTTTTTCTATATAGTAAAGCTCGTCCAGGTTCTAAACTTTACCCTTTGTTTCATATTCTCGGTTTATGGTTAGAAGTCGTCTGACTATAATATCATGAGCTCATCTTGTAGATCCTGGGAAATGTTGAGTTGAAGGGAAACAAATGGGACCTCTCATATGTTGCTTATTCAATTCAAGCATGCTTTAAATCTTCTGCATTCTCTTCCTCATCCTACCTTGGGAAAGATCATCCAATGGCAAGTCACTGTGCTGTTATGACCAAGGAGGAAGAGAAGTTAAGTAGGACAGATTTCAGAGAAAGGAGGTTAAATGGGGAAGAGGAGGAAGTTAGAGAGATAGCTCTGCGAAATAATAAGAGCAAGCAAAGAGCACATTCTGAAAATATGCAAAACAGTTTATCTAGGGAGGGCACTCGTTACAATGGAAGTTTCAAATTTTGTGGCTCTCAACTTTTTTGTGATTTGTGTGATTATTGTATTGTAAATTGAAACTTTTCTCTGTATGCTGAGAAATTGCTCACTTGCTAACATGATATGTAAGTTCTCTGCGATGCTTGCCTGGCACTATTTCTTTGCTCGCTTTAGCTGAACAACTCTCACATGCCAACTCTCATTTGATTGCCTAGTCATGGAACTGGAACTTTTGCATTGGGTGGTAGCAAATCTTCCAGCTCTATTCATTAGAGTTTCTCAAATTTATCTGTCCAGCTCTTTCGCTTTGATGAGATATGCTTATAAACTACTCGTTGTTCAACAAAGAAATGGTGGACGGTAGTTGTAGTCTCGGGGAATTGATATACATGTTGAGCGACATCTCACACAAAATCAGCATGATGTAAAGGAATGAATTACATGTGCACATGTTCTAGATGATGGAGATATCTCGTGAACATGCTTCCCTGGTGAAATTATTTTGGTATTCGTCCCGTTTAATTGCTTCTGGGCATGTGGATTGATTATTCTGCTAGTTGGGCTTCAGCTTGATGGTTAGGGCACCGTTGGAGGACAATTCAGCCTCCTAGTTTTGTTGTTTTTTTTTTTTTTTTTTTTTTCTATTAGTTCTACTCTACTCATATTCTAACTCTCATTCTTAGACTTTTATCATACTTTCGTGCAGGGCATGAGGTTCAAAACCTATATCAGAAACTAAATCGTTCTCACTCCAATCTCCCCTAAGAAGGTGCAGATTTGAACCCCACCTCCTCCTAAATGACTACATCCACTCTTATTTACACTAAAAAGACAAATTGTTCTTAGTCTTTCAATTGTAATTTAAAGTGATGGCCCCACTCTTTTTTTTTTTCATTCAATAAAATTTTACATATTCTATGTAATATCATTTCACTAATAGTAAAAAAAAAAAAAGACATTATGTTATATGGTATAAAATTGAAAAGTTTCTTTTTCATCACTAAAATCTTATAACAATGGGAAAATTACTAAAATAGTCTTAAATCTTTTGCAAATTTCATAGTTCACTTTTAAACTTTTTTTTTTGGCTAATTAAGTCATAAATCTTTTGTAATTATGTCAACTCAATCCATTTGACTAATTTTGGAAGGTTTGGCGCCGGCCTTTAGCTAATGCTAATGTGGCCAATTTTTTAACAATATTATTTTTTTTCCTTTTCCCCCTCTTTTTTTCCTTTTCCCTCTCTCTCTCTCTCTCTCTCTCTCTCTCTCTCTCTCTCTCTCTCTCTCTCTCTCTCTCTCTCTCTCTCTCTAGCCAGCAGCCGGCTAGAGACAAGCATTGGCAAGTTCAGCGTTGACCGCTACTAGCGAGGGCAAGCCTCCCTTAACGATGGCAAGGTTGCCCTCGCCATGGCTAGGTGAGGCCTTACCTAGCCATGGAGAGGCCACGAACTACCTGTGGTTGGCGAGGCTCGCCCAAGCTAAAGGCCACGTGAGATCGAGCCCTTAAACTTCACAACCTTTAGCGAGGCATGACCTCGCCGAATCTAGCAAGGTCAAGCATCGCCATGGATAGCAAGTGCAAGCCTCGCCCAACATAGTCATCGCCAAAGCTTGTGAGAGGTCATGACCTTCAACCTCGTGGCCTCCAATGAGGTCAAGCCTCACCAGCCTAGCAAGTAGCCTAGGTGAGGTCACCCGACCATGGGTAGGCTTCCTTGAGGCCAACCAGGGGACCTCGTCAACCTTGCCTCTGGCCATATGCTGCCAACGACCAGATAAACAAAGAAGAAGGAAGTGGAGAGAAAAAGAAAGAGAAAAAAAAAAGAAAAAAAGAAAATTTCAAAAATTTCAAAAAAGTAAAATATTATTTAAGAATTGTCTACATCAACATCGGTTGATGTCCACGTTAGTGCTGGCTGGCCAAACATGATTGGATGAACTGAATTGGTACAATTATAAAATGTTTAGGATTATTTTGGTAATTTTTCCTATAACAATTTATCTAGTTTTTTGTCCCTCTTATCTCAAAATCTCCCTTTCTTGGTTAACATTTTATTAATTCCATTAGTCTACTATATATATCAAATCTCTTCCTTTACAATATCAAAGAATTTATCATTTTTTCCTTATTATATTGTTAAAATACTTTTATACAAAGCATGTAAGATGTTAGATGAATATGTAGAAAAAAAAAACTTAAAATATTATACACAATGAGGAATCTTGATATTTTTTTGTAATCAATTCATAAATGATATTAATTTTTGTCTATCCAAAATAACGATATTTCACTCGCAGTTAAGAAAAAAATGTCCTTACTTTGTGTAGTGTTTTAATTTAATTAAATTTCATCTTCTTAACAATTTATCTATAAATATAATCAACAACGTGAAAAGGAACTAGAATTTTGGGAAATTTCTCTTTTTGACAAAATTTTTTTTTATGGAAGTGATATCTAACAATTATAATTATAAAAAAAAAAAACATAGTGCCTTCACTATACATGGAAAATCCACGACAAACAAACCCTAAACATATTAAATTTTTAATTATGGTAAGTAGATCCTATATAATTATAGAAAAACTATAAAAAAAAAAAGGAAAGTAAATATATTTGGGACTACCAATTAAAATTGCAATTAAATGATAGACAGTAATTTTGTCTTTTTGGTAGAAATTGAATGGATTTAGTTATATAGGAGTTAGAAATAGCACTGCCTTTTTTCTTTTTCCTTTTTCCGGTATATACTCACAACTTGTGCAGAATTTTTGAAGTGTCTATAGAATATACTCTTCTTCCATCTCTCATCCCTTTCTTTCTGGTAAAACAACTTCCAGAGTGGGCCTCTGCTCTCGACCAATGTCCAAATAGGACAGCATTCTCTTATTCGAATATCTCAATCTCCTTATTAAAAACTGCGTCTTCATAATATTTCGCAAGCAATTCGCGGTGAAAGTAATTTCCAGATTTTTCATTGTCAGTGGCCATCAACAATAGGCAAATTAAAGGGAGAAATCTAAGTAAGCTCTCCCGTCATCTCCAAGCACAACAATCACCGACTAAGTCCACCACGTTTTGGAAGCCAATGAAGCAAATCGATCCTCGAGAGCCAATTCAGCATCTAGGAATTGTATTTAAGCTCGCCTACATTTCTCAATTCATTGCTCTCGATTTCTTAGTCGATGCCGACTCTGATGAAGATGTGTCAGGGGACATGGAGGAAGTTTGCTAGAGGCTGGTAGTTGGCCAATGTGCGGAGGAAGAAGAAAGAAAAAAATGGCTCTAGATCAAAATACCGTTGCAATGCCACGAAAAGTCATAAGTGCTTGCCTGCAAAGATTTAGTTGATGAGTGAGTTCATGGCCTCATTTGAAATTAAGTTGGCTACTTTGAGGTTATAGTTTGAGATAAGTTCCACTTTTAGTTATCTTTTAAAAAATCGGGACACTTTGAAATTTTTCAAAATTTAAAGTGGTTAATCGTCACATAAAAAGGGTTAATACCCTGAGAAACCCCAAACTGATACATCTGTGACAAATTTACCTAAAATTATTTTTTTTACCACCAAAAACCCTAAACTAGTATACCTTTTACAAATTTACCCAAAACTGATACATTTATGATAAATTTACCATCTATTAGTTTTCGTTAAATTTTATTGTCAAATTATTAAGTTAAATGACATGTGACAGTTGACTGGCATACCAATTTGGGATTTTACGTTCCGTTTGTCACAATTTACAATTTTTGTGATTTTTTTGTGGTATTAATCCAATTTAGCGAAGGGTATATTTGTCACAAATTTACCAATTTGGGGTTTTTTGCAGTCGAATAAAATAGTTAGGGGTAAATTTGTCACAAATGTAGTTTTTTATGGTCATTCGAGGTAAATTTGTCACAGGTATACTAGTTTAGGCTTTTTCAGGGTATTAACCCTAATTTTTATAACTTTTAGATTTAGCCGAGGTTTCTTTTGAACTAATTATTGGTAAATAGTAATATGCCCAGGAAGATTCACTTCCTCTTAAGAAAAATGAAGTGCATCTTATAAGCAATCCTCACCATAGTAATTGTAAAGAATCCATATTTTGACTCTCCATTCGACTTTCGCTCGAATCTTGTCTAATACATGAGATTAGTTGAGTATATAATGGATCCAACAAATTTGCCTATTTCAAGCGGGTTTCTTGTTATAAAAATAAGAACCCGTGCATGCCATATTCTAATACAAAACATAAAGATATACTTGCTTCATGGCCCACCCCACCCAACCAGAACCAACAGTCAAACGCTAAAGCACCACAAGTCATCGTTATATCGAACGACCACGTGAAGATCAAAAGCAGCAAATCTTTCAAAATCAGATTACTTATTGCCTCAAAAAATATCAAGCTACACACCAACACAACATGGAACTATTTATTCCAGCAAGCGACATCGTCCAAGAGCAAAGAAACATAGAAATGCAGCGCTTGTTGCTTCGGCACGCATGACGCATCGATGTTGAATCTCAACCCCGGAGTACTGGTGGTGGCGGTGGCGACGAGCTACTGCCACCACTGGGTCCAGAAGGTGGAACAATTGACCCTTTGGGCAATAACCTGAAATAAAAAAGGCGCTCCTCTGATTTTTGCGGGACTCGCGAGATTTCTTGTGGCGAGATTCCTCGCCTCAGTAGGAGGAGAGAAAGTTAAGCCCAAAGCTAATGCCATGAACAAAATCATCCACAAGCATTTTCTGCTACCACTATCCATTGTTTGTTCTCTCCTCTCTAACCCGGACGTATCTTAGCTACCCTTGGGTTTGTCTAATGATATATATACAAATTAATATCTCTTGAAAGGGAAACAATCTTCAAGGGTGGAATGTAGTTGTCATATAGAAACAAAATCGGATTCGTTCCTATATATGCGCTTGATTGCCGTTATGGAAATTTCTTAAAGAGGTTACCAAGAAATCTACGAAACCAAAGTAATTGCAACTTGAGCAATTCTAGAGTTTTGAATTTTTTTTTCCATTTTACTTAGCAACATCAAATGGCAAATTTATCTAATCTGTCCTAAATTTATTGTATGAATGCTAATTCAGTCTTAAACATTTCAATTTAGCAAATTGAGTCATCATCTTTACGCAAACTTTTTATATAATCATTTCGATCAATTTTTGATAAAAATCGTTGATGTGCCACTTCAGTCATGTTCGGTCGTTTGACGTGACACTCCTCCACAGAAACGATTTCTAGCAACTAAAGGCACACATGATAACCATTTTATACGTAACTATAATTATTTTTTTGTTCCCAAGAATAGTTTTAAACAAAAATCTATTTGATAACACAATTTCATTTTTCTATTTCTGAAACAAATTTTTAGTCTAGAAATATGTTTGAAATACAAATAAGAAATAAAAATTTTATAATTCTTTATTTCTGGAATTAGAATAAGAAACAAAAACTTTTTTCATCGCTCGCTCTTGCTACAAGTTGGTCGCCCACCCATTGCTACCCGGCGTCTACTGGGTCACCAGCCGCCATTCGTTGATTGCCGTCCACCACTGCTGCCCAACAAGGAGAACTTTTGTACCATTATCAAACAAACTTCTATTCGAATAATAGAAATTTTGTGTCGTCAAGTATTTTTGCTTAAAAACTCATCCAAGGAGTAATCTATTTATGGGACTAATGGTTATCATTTGCGCCCTAATGCACCAAAATGACTACATTTGAATTTTGTACAAATGTTCATAACTAAATTGGAAAGTTTATGATTGAATTAACATCCATACAATATCTTTAAGATTTATCAGATAATTTCCCTAGCATCAAAGCTATTCTCTCACACCACGGCAATACCTACTAATCGCACATCTTCTTTCCCCTCTTTCTTTTATAACACTTTGATATCTAGAAAGTATGTTTGCATTTGCTTTAAAGATGTTGACACCTAATTTTCAAGTACATATAAAAAAATTTATTATTTAAAAAAATAATTAATTTTTTTTTTTAAATTGAGGTGCCGGGTCGGGCCGAATCCAATCTTGGCCTGGCCTGTCTCTCCTTCCTTTTCCCCCTGCCTGGGCCCGGCCCCTTCTCTTTTCTTTTTTCTTTTGCGGCCTAAAGCCTTTCCCCTCTTTGGCCCAACCCGCGCCCGAACCAGTCTTCTCCTTCAACCGTCTTCCACGCAGGGAACCTGCGAAAAAGAAAAGTAGCCGCGAGAGCAGAAAGGAGCTGCAGCAGGAGACGGCAGGATCGCATGAGGGGCAGGCGGGTAGCGCGATCTGCAGGTTAGAGCAGGCCGGCAGGGAGCTGGTTGGTCGGATGAAACCACGCATGTGAGCCGAGCAGAAGAAAAAGGCAGAACAGGGGGAAGAACAGAGGGGGGAGGGGAGGAACCGAAGAGGAAGACAAACTGGAGAAAAAGAGGACAGAAGGCCAAAGGAAGCAGAGGGAGGAGTAGACCCTCCCTGAGCCGCCAATCATTGCTGGAACCACCGACCGCCTCCAACTCTGTCGGAACCCAGGTAAACATTTTGCTGAACATCTGGTGTGCGTAGTTTCAAACCGAGTTGACCGGAGCTCGTTCCGCCCATCTCGAGCAAGCTCCGGCCTCCGTAAGTCCCTAGCTAGGTCGTCGTTGGTTGTGGTTGTTTGCTGAGGATCTCGAACCTACCTCGAGTCTCGGTTGGGTCCGGAATCTTATGAGTCCCGAGTGCGCCCCACCTGTTTGTCCAAATGCCGAGCTGAAAACCAGATTTGCCGTCCCTAACCTCAACCTATTTTTTAGGTCGCTGGAGCACCGCCGCGGTCTAGTCGAAGGCCGAGCCATGACCCTGCCTAGTCAAAGCAGAAATGTCACGCTCTAGCTAGACATTGCCCGCGCTGGTCGTCATCGCCGCTCCTCCTGTCGCGACTAGACAGTCGCGGCGTAGGGGCCACGGGCCGGCAGAACACCGGCCTCGACCGACGCCTTTGCCGCAGCCGCTGGAACCCCCGACCTCAGAGGTCGAGGGTTGCTCCCGTTTACCCAGTCGAGGCAGCACCGTCGTGGCCCTCGCCGGAGGGACCGCCAACGCCGCGCGCTTTTGCCATCCCCTGTTGCGGAACAGGGTCGAGGGTTGAGCTGGGCCAGATGACAGGTCTGGCCCGGTCGACCCTCTTTTGTTTGGGCCTGCGGTGAGCCCCTTTTTGCAAAAGAGGGATTGGGCCCACCAGCTAGGCCTAACCCCAATTTAAGTGAGGGCCCAACCACCTCTAGTCGGGCCCAGCCCCTTTTCAGGCAAGCTGACAGACCCGCCTCAGATCGAATCCGAGCGGGTTTGACAAGCCCGCCCCGACCAGATCAAACCCAGGTTCGGTCAGGCCGGACCCGATCTAGTCTGGCCAAAAAAAATTATTATTTTTTAAAAAGTTAAAAAAAAAATTCGAAAATCCAAAATATGTATGGTTTGGTTAGGAATTGCCTTGTCTTGCATTCTTAGTGTAATTAGGCATTTATTTGCTCGTATTTTGATTATATCATATGTTTAATTCGCATATTTTATTATGTTTAATTGCATGTGCTAAAGTTTGCTGCAATTAGGATTTTGATTGTAGATTGTTACTTTAATGATTGCGTACCCGCATAATTACCTCACATGTTAGTGGATAGGTGTAAAATCAATCCAAACAGCATGACAAAAATATTTTCTCTTAAAATAAACAAGATTAGGTACTGAAATGGCACTAATTGGTCAATTAGTGTAATCAAGTCCTCGACCCTAGTTTCTCTGGTTGCGTAGGAAGTGAGGTACACTCTCATACCTTACTTGGTTTCTAGCCAATTCCAATAGGTTAGTGGCGACTCCTTTTTGCGAAATGTTTTTAAAATACCCTAATGTCGCGCGAGGTATGAGCTTGGGAGAGCCCGCCTAATCATTAGGCCGTGAACCTGTCCTTAGGCAATACCCCTAAACCTATCCCCTCCCCCCGAGTGGTAGGTCGCGACAAAAGATAGTAGCAATTGTGCACACCCACATTGGTTGTATGTGGATAGGAAATTGATATTCGAAAACTAAGTAAATTCACTTTAATGTCCAAATATTTGAAATGTCAAATAATGAAAATAAATTATAGATAACGTTATCATATTTGGAAAGATAATAAGCAATTGCTAGATAGTTTCTTTATCTACCTATATAAAGAGTGTTTTCTCTTATTTTGAATTTGATTTTGGTGGAATTTGCGTGCGCACGAATAGAGCCAAATAACCGGAATTCGAATGATGTGAGGAGACGTGGGTGGTCCGATTTCGAGAGAGTTCAAGTCCCTTGGAAATGGTTATTCAGTATTGGATTTCGTGACATGTAGATAAAGTGAAATATTTATCTCATTCAAACTTTGGATGAAACAGTGAAATTGATATAAATTGGTCCTTTTATTTGGATGGAATGGCTATACAATAGGGGGGCCTAGTTCAATATTAGGTTGGAGGATTGCTATCCTCCTACTTATTAAAGGGATGGTTTTGCTCTTTTTAGAGATACTTGCAACTACTCATGGAAAGAGTGGAGACACATCCAAATCTCATCCACGTTGACTAGTAGAAATAGACTGCTAACCATACAATGTCAAGACATGCCGTTGTCATTCCTATGTCATGAAAGGTGCAAATGTCGGATCTTCATTTCAAAACTAAGTGCTCTTCTCACTGTCCCAAGCATAAGTATAATAATAATGGGAATGTATGGTTTGGGGTGTAATGAGTGTTAGCAATTCCAATAGTGGAAATCCTTTCAGAACTCAATTAGTATTGCAAAGCAAAGTTCATTGCACATTAATGCTAAACTTAGAATATTTATTTGTAGTCTGAGGTTGAACCTAAAACTATCATAAATGAGGCTTGAGTGAGGCAATGCACAATTAGTTGGTCATCAAAATGGGAAAATTACCAAAAAAGTTTTAGACCTATTACATTGGTTTCAATTCAGTCCTAAATTTATCAATTGTGCTGATTCAGGTCTTGGCTTTTTAACGAATTGTCAATTTAGTTATTTTGGTCAATTTTGTTTGGACATCACTAACGTGGCAATCGAGTTAGCGTCGACCGTTCCACATGGTACGTTTTAATTGACAATTGGGTCGTCAGACCGTATCGAGGGCTAGCAATCCTTGCCAAGGGCTGGCGACCTCGTCGAGGGCCACCACACCTAAGTGAGGGCCAATTGTCACACCCCGATCCTCCGAGCACGTGCCCATCCCTCTGCGGTCAATTAATTAGCAACGTCCCAGGATACATCGCCAACCCATTCATTTTAATGCACATACGGAAGCAGGTAAATAATCCCCAAACAACAATTCAATGGGGTAGAAAAGTATGACCATAATTTTTAAAACTAAAACCAAAAAACACTTATACGATACAAACCAAGCCATATATATATACGATACAAGCCGATCTATTCATAGAGTCTACAAAATAGGGGGGGGGGGTTTCATCAAACTACACTTCCTCATCCTCATCTTCATCCTATTCCTCATCCCAATTGGAGCCTTCAGCTGAGTACACCGAGGACCTTGGATCTGACATGTCCAATTCTACGTCAACCACTGAACCTTCTGAACGATTTGCTGTGCCTTTCCCAAAAGCGACCTCCAGCACATAAAAAGGAACCTCGGACTTCGGTATGGGTCCTTCTCTCTGGCCATTTCGCTCCTGGCGATACCATGATCTATATTGGCGGGGCACCTTTTTAGGTAAGCCCGCATCGACCCAGACTATGGATTTCACCAACTCATACACCTATCGCCTAGGGTCTCCACAAAGCGGGATGAAGCACTTCTGTTCTGTCACATTCTCAGGCTGACCAAAATATTCGGGAGGAGCTGCCATCTAAAGGCCTGAAAATGTTATCCCACAACGGGGAAAGACGTCTCAGCGAGTTCAACCCCCTAAGACCCGACTATGAAGAAAATATGCTCTGAGGCTGCCTAAGCACAAGTCAGATGACTTGCCTTTGCCTCGATTTCCTTCCTGCGAGTTAGTACAATTCGTCAAATCACATCAACAAATCAAATCATCACCCCCAATCAAATCACCGACCAATGACCCAGTTGATTGATGTCAACAAGACCATTACATGGTCATTTCAATTACTCATTCCAACTATTAATTACAGCCACACTCGGGCATGGCCTACTAAAAGTTCAGCGGTGAATTATGGCCCAATGGCACAGCCTGTTCCAAGTTTGGCAGTAAATTATGGCCCAATAGGCACAGTCTGCTTTGGCGGTTAATTATGGCCCAACAGACACAGCCATACTTCGGCGGTTATCTTGATTTAACTCATAATATCACGCATAACATGCGTCATTTCAGCTTCGATAGTCATCTTCCTACGACTATAAACTATCACACGATTATTCACCCACGGCCAAAAACGTGGTATTCCACACTTAAATTCCTCAATTAGCATAATACCTTGGCCTATTATTCTCATGTTAAAGATACTCAATAAAAATAATTGTGTGTGAGTACACGGTCGGTCTCAGCCAAAAATATAATATCTTTATTTTATAAAATCCCACTAATTATATGGTCAATAAAAACATTTTGGTGCTGTCAATCAACGCCAAGTGATTTTCTAATTAATTACTGAAAATAAATAAATTTTGGGATAAATACCCAAAATCACAAATCACACTCAATTTACACAAAATAATAACCAAATAAATAAATCAACCACACCATTGCAATTGGCATAAAATTCCGGTCACCTTTATCCCGGTCTAATTTTCGGAAAATAAAAAATTAATTAAATAACTACGAAAAATAATTAATAAATGCCAATAACTCACACTAAGGCCGGAAAAGCCTAATTGAAAGCCGAGACGGGCCCGGAAAATTTCCGAAGCACTGTAGATAAATACTAGAGCTTCTTTAGGCTCTAATTACACTACTTTAACCACCTAACATGCAATAACGGTTAATTAAATTAATAATCTATTCTAACTATCCACCTAATCCATATTTAGTCTAAACTAATCAACCCTTAAACTTCATTAACTTACTAAGCAGGGATTAGTGAGTTAAACTCACTTGATTAATTATCAAAACGACGGGAACGCGGCGGGGATCGGCAAACTCCAAAGCGGGACCGCCAAGCGGGATCGGGAAATGCTTGAAAACGGGCCAAACAGTGGCTGTGAGACCCACTGCTGTTCGGTTTTGTGGCTACGCCGAGAAGGCTGTTCCGGCAGCTGGCTGAGGCGGAAACGGGCTGAGACGAATGGAGGGGCTGAAGCGGGTCCAGGCGGGACCTCACGGCGGTCAATGGTGGCCTGAGGTGGCCTGGCATCCTCTTGGGCACACAAGCTAGGTGAGACGACGCGGCTGAGACAATGGTGGCGCGCGACGAGTAGGCGAGGCTCGAGGGGGCAGCGACAGCGAGGCGGTGGCGTGCTCGCAATTCGACGGGCTGGCGATGGCTCTAGCTATTTGCTGGTCAGTTTTTGGGTTGCTATAACTTCGAACAGTAAGGAGAAGGAGAGGGGATCGACGGGAACGAGGAAGGAAGGAGGGGGGACCGGTTTGCTGCAAGGAGGGGGCCACCATGGTCACTCTTATCCTCTTTGGTCCCCTTGGTGTGTCCCACCCACATGGCTGTCTTCCCTCAATTGATTTCCAGCCACCAAATACTCTTCTAGAAGCCTTGAGTTGGTTCAATTGTTAGGTCCAAGGGGGCACACGAATTTGCACAACATTCGGGTCAAATTGAACTTCAATTCTCCTTTAATCAATTCATTTTGGCTTCTAAAAATTCAACCATCATACCCTCGATCAAATTGGCATTTTTCCTCGCCATTAGAACCCACTTGCATCCCAATTTCGCGATAAAAAACGGTCCTCTGATTTTCCCGGTCGAAAACGGCCCTATATCGACTTTTTCTGCCAAACCTCGGTTTGTAGAAAAATCTTCGGAGACTGAGTCGACGTTCCTAAAATGACTTGTGACATGACAGAACTTTCAATTTTGAAATCGGATTCAAATTCGCGGTTAATTTCAATCCGGCGCGATTTTAGCGTGATCTAGGCTACTGGGTAGCTTTCAAAAATTTTTAGTGCAAATTACCCGTGGTTGATTTTCTTCGAGCCACAATGAACCTCTTCAACACATTAGCGACTCTCGATTGTCGTGAAAATCTCGAGAAATCAAATACTGACACAAGGTACCAAAACGATAGAAAAATTAGCCTAGTGCCGGTCAACGAGAATTTTGTAATTTAGTGGAATCATCCACGTTTAGCCACACATCTCTGTCGAACCGACCTATCTCTAATATCTAATCGACTTTTAACTGTGCCGTAATGATCTCTGCAGATGAGCACGGTTGAGTAGCCGATTCCTAGTCGAATTTCCAAGTCTATTGCATTAAAATCTCTTATTGACTTCCCCAGATAGTCTACTTATTTCACGAGTGATCAACTCTGAGAATAGCACTATAGACGCGTCAATGAAAGGCCCGATTAATTTAACTGAAAGCAGAACTGAAAATTTTAGGATGTCACAACTCTTCCCCTCTTATAAAAATTTCGTCCTCGAAATTCAAACCATCACAATCCTTAAACAAAAAGGTGGGGGTACAATTGTCTCATCGACTATTCACTCTCCTAGGTTTCTCATTCAGTGTCGTGGTGTTGCCAGACCACTTTGACCAACGGGATGATCTTTGTACGCAGAATTTGCTCTTTTCGATCCATGATCTGAACCGGGCTTTCAACGTACGACACTCGGTCGTCCACGTCCAATTCTTCAAATTAAGCATGTGGGTCGGGTCAGGCTCATATTTTCTCAACATTGACATGTGAAAGACGCCGTGCACTTACGCCAATCTCGGCGGCAATGCAAGAGGATAAGCTAAGGTCTCAATTCTCTCTAGAATCTCAAATGGACCTACGTACCTCGAACTCAGTTTCCCTTTCTTGCCAAAGCGCGAAGTTCCCTTCATTGGTGACACTTTCAGAAAAACGTGATCACCAACTTAGAATTCCAAAGGTCTCCGGCACTTATCTGTATAGCTCTTCTGTCGGCTCTGAGCGGTCTTAAGTCTGCCTCTGATAACTGCAACAGCATCCACTGATTGCTGAACCAACTCTAGACATGTGACCTTTTTTTTCCCCAATTTCATCCTAACACACGGGTGTTCAGCACGCTCTGCCATACAACGCTTCAAAAGGAGCCATCTGAATGCTCTGCTGGTAGCTATTGTTATAGGCAAACTCGACAAGGTGAAGTTGTTCTTCCCAACTTCCCTTAAAATCTAGTACGCAAGCTCGCAGAATGTCCTTGAGGGTCTGAATCATCCTCTCAAACTGGCCATCCATCTGAGTATGATATACCGTACTATACTGTAGCTTCGTACCTAAAGCACTTTGTAAGCTCTTCCAAAATGCAGTTGTAAACCTCGGGTCTCAGTTTGAGGTGATAGTCACCAGCACTCCATGGAGATGAACTATCTGACGCATGTACAACTCAGCATGTCTATCCAAACTAATGTCCTTTCGTACTGCAATGAAGTGAGCCGACTTTGTCAATCTGTCGACCACTACCCAAATGAAATCGTTTCCTCTCTGACTTCTCGGTAGGCCGGTCACGAAATCCATCGTAATATGCTCCCATTTCCACTCTGGGATCTCGAGAGGTTCCAGAAGTCCTCCCGACTTGCAATGCTGAGCTTTCACTTGCTGACATGTCAAACACTTGGCGACATGCTTGGCGATGTCCGCCTTCATACCTGACCACCAATAGTGTTGACATAGATTCTAATACATCTTCGTATTGCTAGGATGAATGCTGTAACTACTACGATAAGCTTCTGATAAAATATCCTCTCTAAGCTCTACATCGTCAAGTACACACAATCGTCCTCGGAACCTCAGTGTTCCATCCTCAGAAATCTGAAAGTCAGCTTTTCTCTTATCTATGTCCTCTTGCATAATCTTCTAAACATCTAGTTCTGTCGGCTGAAGTAATTTGATCCTGATCTGAATATCCGGTTCAATTCTAAGGGTGGCCATAAGATTCGAAAGGTGGACTACCTCAAATTTAAACACCGAATCTCGAGCTCTCTTGATTAAATTCCACTCCTTAACCAACATATGGGCAACTGAAAACTTCCGACTCAAAGCATCAGCGACCTTATTCGACGTTCCAGAGTGATATAAAATATCACAGTTGTAGTCCTTCAGAAGTTTCATCCAGCGACGCTGTCTCATGTTCAACTCCTTCTGAGAGAATAAATACTTGAGACTTTGATGATCAGTGAAGATCTGGAATCTTTCTCCGCACAAATAATGTCTCCAAATCTTCCAAGCAAAAATGATTGCTGCGAGTTCTAAGTCATGCATCAAGTAATTCTATTCATGAGGTCTCAACTGACGAGAGGCGCATGCAACAACCCTACCACGTTACATTAGTACGCAACCCAATCCTCTAAATGACGCATCACTATAGATCTCGTATCCTCCAAGATCAAATGGAATGGTCAGTACGGGTGTGGTAGTCAGCTTCTGCTAAGCTCTTGAAAACTACGCTCGCACTTGTCTGTCCAGACAAATTTCTCTTCTTTCTTCAGGAGTCTAGTCAATGGCGACGCCAAAGCCGAAAATCTTTCCATGAACCTTCTGTAGTAACCTGCCAATCCCAAAAAACTTCTGATTTCTATCACTGTAGTCGGTATTGGCTAGTTAATCATTGCTTCAATCTTGGATGGGTCCACAGAGATTCCGTCGCCTAAAATCACGTAACCTAGGAAAGCAACACGAGTCAACCAAAACTCGCACTTGCTGAACTTGGTGTACAGCTGATGAACTCTCAGAGTCTGTAGTATTACTCTCAGATGACTCTCATGCTCTTCAACACTCCTCGAATACACTAGAATATCATCGATGAACACGATCACAAATCGATCCAAGTATTCCTTGAATACTCGGTTCATCAGATCTATAAAAGTAGCTGGAGCATTTGTCAACCCGAATGGCATTACAGTGAACTTATAATGACCATATCGAGTACGAAATGCTAACTTTGGGATGTCCTCTTTCCTAATCCTCAGCTGATGATATCCTGTCCTTAAGTCGATTTTTGAAAATATCAACGCTCTTTGCAGCTGATCAAACAAGTCGTCAATCCTCGGCAGTGGATACTTATTCTTGATCGTCACCCGATTGAGTTGGCGATAGTCGATGCACAAGCACAACGAACCATCTTTCTTTTTTACGAATAGAACTGGTACTCCCCAAGGTGATGCACTGGGGCGTATGAATCCCTTATCCAACAATTCCTGCATCTGTACCTTTAGTTCTTTCAACTTAGACAACGACATCCGGTAAGGAGCCTTAAAAATTGGTTCTGTCCCGGGTGCTAGCTCAATCACGAACTCGATTTCTCTCTCTGGCGGCAATCTTGGCAATTCCTTCGGGAAAACATCTGGAAAGTCCTGCACCATTGTGATATCTTCGATCTTTAGCTCCTTAACTATCGTATCCACGACAGTTGCCAAGTAACTTTGACAACTCTCGTCTAATAAACGGGTTGCTTCAAGCAACGAGATCAATATAATCGAGGGTCTTCCTCGACTTCCAACAAACTCAAAACTCTTGCCCTCTAACGGGTCAAACTTAATCACTTTGCGATAGTAGTCCATCTTAGCTCTTTACTTGGTGAGTCAGTCCATGCCAATTATCAAATCAAAGTCATACATGGCTAGGACTAATAAGTCTATTTTCCTCTCTCGCTCACCAATCGCTAACTTGCAACCAGAACAACCCAATGCAGACAACACCTTATCCTTTAACGGTGTAGATATGCTAATTATTGACTCCAGCAACTCAGGACTTAATCCTATCAGCTTAATGAATTGATCGGCAATAAAAGAATGAGTTGTGCCGGGGTCGAATAAAGCATAAGCAGCATGGTCGTTCAGCGAAACTGTACCTATGATCACATCAAGCGCGTCCTCAACCTGACCTCAAGTGATGGCATAAACTGTTCCTTGAACTGGGGGTTTGATCTGTCCACCTTGCGGTGCGTTCTGCGGCACGTATCCTCTGATCCGACCCATCGGTGGCGGCGGCGGCAACTGCTGTGGTCTCCCCTGTCTTCTGGGACAGTTCCTAGCTATGTGACCCGGCTGGCCACACCCAAAACAAGTACCCAGTCTAGATTGGCATGGGGTCGATCCATGTCGCCTTCCACATAAGCGACACACGCCATTTTAGCTAGGCCCTGACTTCCCAATTCCACCCTTCCTGTTGGGCGGAACTTGAAATCTTCCTCCGATCATGGGACTCTTCCCATGTCGAATCCCTTCTCTGTGCGAACTAAACCTCGATCCAGATGAGGCGACTTGCTCGTTCAGACTTCTTTCAAGCAGCTATGCTCGGTTGTACACCTCACGATAGTCCTTCAGATCCAACGGCACCAGTGGTTGTTTTAGCTCCAACGGAAGGCCATTCCTAAACCTTCGAGCTTTTTCCTTTGGATCCTCGACCAACCTTGGAGTGTACTGAGAAAGCTCTGCAAACTTGACCTTGTACTGGTCAACAGTCATCATCCCTTGGCGGATACGCTGAAATTCTTCCATTTTCTGTTCTTGGGCGCTACCTGAAAAGTATTTGTCATTGAAGGCTCTAAGAAACGTGTCCCACAGCGGGACTACTCCTCCTGGAAATATTGTATCTCTGGTGGCTCTCCACCAGGTGTTTGCGTTACCCTGCAGTTGATATATTGCTAGGACAACTTTCTCCTCCTCATTGCACCTCAGAAGTGCAAAAGCCTTGTCAAGATCCTGAATCCAAAGAGATGCAGTCTCTGGATCTCCTGTACCCATGAACCTCGGCAGGTTCAGTTTCAAGAATTGTTCCACCAACTTGTGAATCGGTCTCTCTCTATCCACGACTATGTTCCCAGCTGGAACTTCGACAGGTGCGGCGACAAGTGCAGCAGCGGCTGCGGCAGCAACAGTAGCATTAGCAATGGCAATAGCGGCGGTTGCAACGGTGGCGGTAAAGGCGGCAACTTGATTCTGGGCCTATTGCCCCATCATATCTCTCATCGCATCCAGCGCGTGCATGATCCCGATAGTCCCTGGATCATCAGGGGCTGCTAACCTAGCACCAATGGGAGGTGGTGCTACGCCACTAGCGCTGGCCTCAGCCTACACTCTACCATGGCCATCTCGGGTATCGACCCTTGTTGGCGTCCTACCCCGAGTTGCAGGACCGATGGTACGCTTCCTAAGAGTCCTCTACTCCTTATCACTCATACTACATGCTCTTTATAGACACATGTTTTTCAATTCCAATACTAGAATAGAATTTGAGTATCCACATCAAACACACAATTCTACCAATCAGCTATCACAGGCATGCACCAACAAGTAATAAAAGTCTTTCCTACTAACTATCCCATAGACCATCGCACCTTATCACTCCAATTACTAAACCAAGCTCTGATACCACTTAAACGGTGATGTCATGCCCCGATCCTCCGAGCGCGTGCCCATCCCTCTACGGTCGATTAATTAGCGACGTCCCAAGACGCATCGCCGACCCATTCATTTTAATGCACATGCGGAAGCAGATAAATAATCCCAGACAATAATTCAATGGGATAGAAAAGTAGGGCCATAATTTTTAAAACTGAAACCACAACACACTTATATATATAACAAACCAAGTCATATATATACGATACAAGCCGATCTATTCATAGAGTCTACAAAATAGGGGGGGGTTCATCAAACTACACTTCTTCATCCTCATATTCATCCTCTTCTTCATCCCAATTGGAGCCTTCAGCTGAGTACACTGGGGACCCTGGATCTGACATGTCCGGTTCTACGTCCACCACTGAAGCTTCTGGACGATCTGTTGTGCCTTTCCCAAAAGCGACCTCCAGCACATAAAAAGGAACCTTGGACTCCGGTATGGGTCCTTCTCTTTGGCCATTTCGCTCCTGGCGATACCATGATCTATATTGACGGGTTACCTTTTTGGGTAAGCTCGCATCGACCGAGATTATGGATTTCACCAACTCATACACCCATCCCCTAGGGTCTCCATGACGCGGGATGAAGCACTTCTGTTCTGTCACCTTTTTAGGCTGACCAAAATGTTCGGGAGGAGCTGCCATCTAAGGGCCTAAAAATGTTATCCCACAACGGGGTGAGACGACGACGCGGCGAGTTCAACCCCCTAAGACCCGACTAGGAAGAAAATACGCCCTAAGACTACCTAAGCACAAGCACAAGTCAGATGACTTACCTTTGCCTCAATTTTCTTTCTACAAGTCAGTACAATTCATCAAATCACATCAACAAATCAAATCATCACCCCCAATCGAATCACCGACCAGTCGACCCAGTCAATTGATGTTAACAGAACCATTACATGGTCATTTCAATTACTCATTCCATCTATTAATTACGGTCACACTCAGGCACGGCTTACTAAAAGTTCAGCGGTGAATTACGGCCCGACGGCACACCCTATTCCAAGTTCGGCGGTAAATTATGGCCCAATGGGCACAGCCTACTTTGACGGTTAATTACGGCCCAACAGGTACAGCCATACTTCGGCGGTTATCTTGATTTAACTCATAATATCACGCACAACATGCGTCGTTTAAGCTTCAATAGTCATCTTCCTACAACTATAAACTATCACACAATTATTCACCCATGGCCAAGAATGTGGTATTCCACACTTAAATTCCTCAATTAGCACAATACATTGGCCTATTATTCTCATGTTAAAGATACCCGATAAAAATAATCGTGTGTGGGTACACGGTCGGCCTCAGCCAAAAATATAATATCTTTATTTTATAAAATCACACTAATTATGTGGTCAATAAAAACATTTTTGGCGCTGTCGACTGACGCCCAGTGATTTTCTAATTAATTACTGAAAATAAATAAATTTTGGGATAAATACCCAAAATCACAAATCACACTCAATTTGCACAAAATAACAGCCAAATAAATAAATCAACCACACCATTGCAATCAGTATAAAATTCCGGTCCCCGGCTATCCCGGTCTAATTTTCGGAAAATAAATAAATAATTAAATAATTACGAAAAATAATTAATAAATGCCAATAATTCACGCTTAGGCCGGAAAAGCCTAATTGAAAGCCGAGACAGGCCCGAAAAATTTCCGAACCACTCTAGATAAATACTAGAGCTTCTCTAGGCGCTAATTACACTACTCTAACCACCTAACATGCAATGACGGTTAATTAAATTGTTAATTTATTCTAACTATCTACATAATCCATACTTAGTCTAAACTAATCAACCCTTAAACGTCATTAACTTACATAAGCAGGGATTAGCGAGTTAAACTCACTTGATTAACGATCCGCTCGGATCAAAACGACGGGGACGCAGCGGGGATCGACAAACTCCAAAGTGGGACCACCAAGCGGGGTCGGGAAAGGCTTGAATACGGGCCAAATAGTAGCTGGGAGACCCACTGCTGTTCGGTTTTGTGGCTGGGCCGAGAAGGCTGCTCCGGCAGTAGGCTGAGGCGGAAACAGGCTGAGACGAGTGGAAGGGCTGAAGCGGGTCCAGGCGGGACCTCACGACAGCAGGCGGTGGCTGAACGGCGGTCGATGGTGGCATGAGGTGGCCTGGTGACCTCCTAGGCACGCGAGCTAGGCGAGACGACGCGGTTGGGACGACGGTGGCGCGCGACAAGCAAGGAAGGCTCGTAGGGGCAACGACGGCGAGGCGGTGGGGTGTTGGCAGATCGACAGCCGGCGATGGCTCCGGCTAGCTGTTGGTCAATTTCTGGGTTGCTGCAGCTTCGAACAACAAGGAGAAGGAGAGGGGATCGACGGGAATGAGGAAGGAAGGAGGGGGGGACCGGTTTGCTGCAAGGAGGGGGCCACCATGCTCACTCTTATCCTCTTTGGTCCCCTTGGTGTGTCCCACCAACATGGCTGTCTTCCTCAATTGATTTCCAGCCACCAAATACTCTTCTAGAAGCCTTGAGTTGGTCCAGTTGTTGGGTCCAAGGGGGCACATGAATTTGCACAACATTTGGCTCAAATTGAACTTCAATTCTCCTTTAATCAATTAAATTTGGCTTCTAAAAATTCAACCATCACACCCTCGATCAATTTGGCATTTTTCCTCGTCATTAGAACCCACTTGCATCCCAATTTCGTGATAAAAAACGGTCCTCTGATTTTCCTGATCGAAAACAACCCTATATTGACTTTTTCCGCCAAAACCTCGGTTTGCAGAAAAATCTTCAGAGATTGAGTCGACGTTCCTAAAATGACTTGTGACATGACAGAACTTTCAATTTCTGAAATTGGATTCAAATTCGCGGTTAATTTCAATCCGGTGCGATTTTAGCGTGACCTAGGCTACCGAGTAGCTTTTAGAAATTTTTAGTGCAAATGACCCATGGTTGATTTTCTTCGAGCCACAATGAACATTTTCGACACATTGGCGACTCTCGGTTGTCATGAAAATCTCAAGAATTCAAATATGAACATAGGATACCAAAACGATAGAAAAATCAGCCTAGTGCAGGTCGACAAGAATTTTGTAATTTAGTGGAATCACCAACGTTTAGCCACACATCTCTATCGAACCAACCTATCTCTGATCTCTAATCAAATTTTAACTATGCCGTAATGATCTCTGCAAATGAACACGGTCGAGTAGCCGATTCCTAGTCGAATTCCCAAGTCTGTTGCATTAAAATCTCTTATTGACTTCCCCAAATAGTCTAGTTATCTTACGAGTGATTAGCTTTGAGAATAACACTATAAGCGCATCGATGAAAGGCCCAATTAATTTAATTGAAAGCAGAACTGAAAATTTCAGGATGTCACACCAATGACCCTCACCTAAGTTTGGTTGAGGGCTGATCTGGGCAAGGGTCGCCAAGCTCTCACCTACCGTCAACATGGGTCACCAGCCTCGGCAACCTTCGCCGAGTCCCCATCAACCCTTTCCGGCCACAAGGTGGCCAGCAAGAGCCTTTGCTCTTGCCTTGGCTATTTTTTGTGTTTTTTTTTTAAATATTTTTTATTTTATTTAATTAAGCTTATGGTTAAAAAATTAGAATTAAACCCAAAATGATGTCAATTTAGTCTAATGTTCCATGTTTTAGCCATGTCATCACCACATAGGAGAGAGAAAATATTAAAAAAAGTCACGTCAACATTTTTTGTTGGTCAAATTGACAGTATTAACTTTAAGACTTGATCACATCAATTTGATAAGTTTTAGGACTTGATTACACTTTTGTAAGTTGTAAAACTCAATTGCACTATTGTGATAAGTCTTAGGATTTCTAGTAAACATATTCCATGTTAGATTTATTTTAATAATTTTTTGAATTTTTTTATATTTTTTTCCTTTTTACCTTTTTCTTTCCTTTTTTTTTCCTTCCCTTCTTCCTCTACCCGATCACTAGGCCTCAGTGATGGTTATAGCTAGCTAGAGGTGACTTGCCAACTACTAGCGATGCCTACCTCACCCAGCGATGGTGAGGTCAAGCCTCGTTAGAGGCAGGTAAGCCTCACTCGATAGCCGATGAGGTCGAACTCATCGTCCATCACCAAGGCTTGGGATTGGCTAAAGGAAGAAGGGAAGAAATAAAAAGAAAAAATGCAAAAAAAAAAAATCATAAAAATTCAAAATTTTATTTAAAAATTGCAAAAATTGTCAACATCAACGCCATTCGTGCCACATGGAATGGCCAGTGCTAATTAGATGGTTATGTCAATGATTTCTAGTAAAATGGTCATAATGACTAAATTGGTAAATTATTAAAGGTTTAGGACTAAATTGATAAATTATAAAAAAGTTTATAACAAAATTGACTAGTCGTCAAAATAGTTAGGATTGAATTGACATGATTGAAAGGTTTATGACTAAATTAGCACTAGTGCAATAGGTTTTTTACTTTTTTTGTAGTATTTTCTTATTAAAACTAAATTTAAACACATGAAAGATCAAATATAGCTTTATCGAGAAATTATTTTTTATTTTGATTTTTGTCTAAGATATCTTTAATTAACTTATCAAATTTATGATAGAAGCATGGTACAAGTGCCAAAACTTGGCATGGGAACACTTAAGTATAAAAAGTTACAAAATAATACATAAGTGTCACTTTTTTTAAAATTGGGACATTTCAATGCCAACTCCGACGAAGGGTCCTAGAAATCTTACGTGACATTTTTTTTTTTTTAATAATTTAACTCGCCTACATGACTTGCCGGAGAGTTGATCAACCTAGACTCACTCAAAACGACGTTGTTTCCATAGTTGGCCAAAGTAAAAGCCCTAAATTGGCCAAAACGACGTCGTCTCCCTAATTGCCTTAAACCAAAAATCGGCCAAAATCCTCATTGAAGCGCCCAAACCCTCATCTCGAACCCTAATTTTGAATCTTCCCAAATTCCACCATTAAATATTGGAAATGGATAGGAGGAATTTCAGTAGCGGTTCAAATTCCTATCATCAAACTGAAGGAAAAGGCAAGCATTTCTATTATTATGGGTTACCAAGTCCAAGAAGAACATCATGGACTTAAATGAGTCCTAAAAGAAGATTCTATGAATGTGACAAATATAAAGAAGGGTCAAAATGCAAATATTTCAAATAAGTCGATGTGAAGTTCTTTTACCAAGCCATAGAGTTGATATCGAACCTACTTAATGGACGACATAAACCTCAATCTATGTTCGTAGACGACTTGGATGATGTTGATTCAATACAATCTAAAGCATCTTCAACTAACCATTTGAAGAACAAAGTTTCAAGAATGAAAATTAAACAGAAGTATTATCAAGCATTTATTGTGGTGTTATTCTATCGTCTAGCCTACTTAACGATGAAATGTAAAGCACTTAAAGATAAGAAAAAGTCTCTAGCTACCATGTTGGAAATAAGTGGACAAATGTAATTGTTTTCGGTTAAATGTTGGTTGTTTTATTTGTGTTTGTGTTGTCCACAAGATTGTTGTGGCCTTGTTGTTGTTTGTGTTACCATATGCATTATGGTTTACTTCTTGTGCTTTTGGGGAGGTCAAGAAAAGGAAATAAGTGAATGAGATGCTGATTGTACTATGTTTTTACTTGTTTTTTAATATAAACTAGCAAGGTGTATTGGGTCAATGTGTTGTGGTGACTTCTTTGCTTGAATTGAATGTAAACTAGCAAACATTGAATTGAATGAGTTGCTTCTCTGGTTTACTGCAAACCGGCATGTACATAAGATAGACACAAGTGATAACTCGAATGCCATAATCTATATTTAGTGATCACTTAAGTACTAATCGTAATGAGAAATGATCATTTAAGTATCAAGTTATTGTTAAAAGTGATCACTTAAGTGTCACTTGTAGTTAAAAGTAAATATTTAAGTGCCAAGTTTTTCAGAACATGATTAGTTAAGTACCAAATTTTATAGGTTTTCCCTAAATTGCACTAGCCACCGACCACCACTAACCACCACTAGCCACCATCACCAACCATCAGTCACCGCCACCAGCCACCACCATGACCATGAGGCACCACCACCAGCACACTACCAACACACCATCACTATGCCGGTGGTGTGCTGCTACAAAAAGTGTTGTTGCAAGCCTTGCACTAACTTGTACCAACACCACCTAGTACAAGATGTGCACATTGCACACTTGCACTAGGTGCTTGCACTAGCCCCCAACCACCACTAGCCAGCACCACTATGAGCCACTACTATAACCACTAGCTGACACCACCAGCCACCACTATGGTGGTGGTGTGCTACTATAAAACGTATTTGTGCAAGCACCAGCTTGCATTAGCACCACCTAGTGCAAGATGTACACACTGAAAACTTGCAGCAAGTCTTGCACAAGCATCTCGATCACCACCACAGACCTACCATTAGTAGCCACCAGCCACAATTACACCACAAACAACTAGAACCACCAACAACCACCAATCAAGACAAGCAACAAGTATACGTAAAATCCAAAATATGAAAAAAGCAAAAAAAAAATAAAATTGACATATACCAAGATTGTTCCATTGATATTGAAATTAAGTTTCTCAAACTCAATGATAAACTAAAAAAGAACACCATCCATAACAAGTTACAACAAAACTGGCTCCTAAACCCCACAAATATTATCTTATCTTATCTCATCAATCAATATGCACAACCCCCCCCCTCTTCGTGCTCCTTTGATGCATATATGTGTGCACTTAACAAAGAAAAAGTGTCCATCGCCACACAGTGTTGGCAGCGATGTCTTATTCATTGAACGGGATGCCTTGGTTGAGCTGAGATACCCTAGTTGAGCTAGGATGCTTAGGTCTTGAACCCGGAAGCCTCGGGAAACAAGCCCTGAGAAGCCTCGGTTGAGCCGAAATGCCCTGATTGAGACAGAAAGCTTAACAAGAAGCTGGAAGCCCCGGTTAAGCCTGGAGAGCCTAGTCGAGCCAGGACGACAATAAATGAATTTGCATGAGTGCTGGTTATGCATAAACATGATATATTGATGTGTTCATTATTAAGCCGAAGGTATCATACATAACATTATGTGTTGAGTCAAGGCATGGCAAGTAATTTGCTATTGATCTGTCATTGACATTGTTTGCGAGTGTTGTACTTGCTAGGCTTTGATGATAAGATGCTTTATTAGTAGAGAATTAGGAATTTTACTTATTGAATTCCTAAGACTCACTCCCTCCCTCACTTTTAGTCTTGTAGGCATGAAAGTCTCAAGCAAGTTTTGGGAGCTATAGTCACGCTAGAGGAGATAGCAATTTCCCCTAGCCTATATGGAAGCTTGTGGTGTGATGTAAAAAGGTAAGAGGGCCCATAGAGAAAGGGCTTGTAAAAATACTATTACAATATAAACTAATGTGTTTTGTGTGATGTATGTCCCAATCTTCTAACTGTTATTTGTTAGGAGAGTTGTTTATTCACGTTTCCGCATGTACATGATAATAAAATAAAAAGAATAGGGACAACAACAGGTCTGGGACGTCACGAAAATAACTCTTGCCGCTAAAGACGCTAGAGATGGAGTTAAGTTTGTGACAAGCTTTGGCCAAGCCTTCATGTGTCATTCTTGTCACTTGATAAAGATATTAAATACAAGACAATTGAGGTTATGTACAAATATGTAATAAACCAAAAAACAACATAAACACAAATGTCATGACTTATTAGATTTCTTATCATTGATTAAAGAATAGTCGACTCACTTGACCCTTCTATTTGGCCTTCAGCTAGCCTTCTAGCTATCCTTTCACTAAGCTTTTCGGCTAGCTTCTCACCTAACTATTTTTGTTGCTTCCTCAATCAACAACCTTTAGTATTGTGCCTCACTACATGGTAATAAAAGCACATCATCTTTGTACCTATCCCACTCATCCTTTGTTGAATCAAGACCTCCCTCGACGACATTCTTCATTTTCATTTTGGCCTTCTTATTTTCTTCTTCAGTGACAAAGATTGAGGTACTTCACGATTTGTTAGCTCCCAAAACTTGCTATTTCTAATTAGCTACATCATGAATTGGTACGAAGTAAGCTATTTCATTTTTGTTGTACCAATCATCAATGTAATCTTTTGCATTGTGGCCCTTCAACTGGATGTCACATATAACACGTGTGCTCAATTCCACTTAGTTGCCATGCTTTACATGAACACTTTCTCCTACCTAGATAGATAACATACTTACCAGAACCCTTTATTATCTCATATCATTCATTCTCATTTCAAATGGGATAACAATACCTTCTTGTAGCCAAATTCTCATCCAATTTCTTGGTAATCTTGAAACCACATTGCCTAGTCCACTTTGTAGAATCATCTCTTTGTTTATGTAGCTAAGTCATGACCATAACTCATATATCTTTAATTATAGACATGATTGGTTTGCATCTAACATTTATCATTCTACCATTAAATGCTTTGTAAATATTGTTATTGAAGTTATCGCACTTGAATTCCTCTTTGAATAAGGCCCCGCACCAATGCTTCGGTTTTGTTTGAAATAGTGCAACAAAGCCTTCCTTCATTAACTCAAGCAATCCTTCTTTGGCCATCCTAAATCAGTCATATTTGTGCTCTTTGTTAGCTACCAAAATTGTAACTACAGCTTATCCCCTTTCTAGGTCTTTGTCCAATTTGCATATATATATATGCCACGCACACATTCAATATTCAACATAGGACATCAACTTGGCTAATGCCGGAATCAGTTCTTGCAATAATTCAAATCAAGAAATGTAAGCAAAGAACATGCTGTTGATATGAAAAGCAAAAAATTAACCATGACATTACTTTTTGTTGGTCGCTCATGAACGCCCACCATTTCCTATTTATTATCTCTAGGTCAGCTATGAAATTTTTTAGGAATGATGACCCATTATCCTTGTTCTCTATCTTCACAATAGCCCAAGCCAATTGATTTTGATTAAGGTGATGAAGAAACATTTGTTTATTCACATTTCTTCCAATTACGGCCAGCAATTCTGCCTTACATTAGCCCTTCAAAAAACAACCATTCAATCCTATAATCCGTCTACAACCAAATAAAAATCCATGTCTGCATGCATTGAAGCACACATAGAGCTATATCAAACTTGGTCCCACTATTAGGAAGTAGCCTCTTTACAACCTCTACATACACTATAATTGAAGAGTTTTGAAAATTGCATTCCTAAGCTTAATCCCACACCTGCCCATATTTTTTTTTCCGTACTAACCAATGAGTATCCTATCACCTTTTGCTTCGTTCTTTTACACTGATTCCTGGATATGTTGATGCCTACATGCTCCCTTACCAGCTACTTGAGTTCAATACTATTTACCTTGGGCATCACCTTAATCAAAATCGAAGAAATGCTTGGACAACTATACACTTATTGCCCTTTTGTTTTCAAAATTAATGAAACAAGCATGTTGCTTTAGGAAAGCTCTAATCTGGAAGGACCCATTTTTCCTAACGAATGCACCATAGATTTTCTATGGATAATTCTATTGTGAACACCTAACTCTTACAAAAGCCTTACTGTTTCTAATAAAGTTAATATTCCTTTGTACAACAGTGGAGTTCTTTAGTATAGCTTCCCTAAATTGATTCGCATCTTGGAATTTCATACCCACTAACAAAGTAAGAGAGGCAACAGATGGATCATAGGAAGGAGACTTCAGAGAGGCAACAGATGGATCATAGGAAAGAGACTTCGGAGAGGCAACGGATGGATCATGGAAAATAAACTTACTTTTCCTTCTAAGCATAGCTTCTTGATTTTCTTCAAGCTTGTCTCGAAAAGTAACATTCTCGACGCTTTCTTCATAATCAGTCTCATCACCAGCAACATCAGCATCTATAGCTCCTTCGACCTTGTTTGGAACTTCCTCAGTTACCTGTAAAGGTACAGACTTATTTAACAAAAACTCCATTTACTTTTTCCTTGATTGTGCAAACTCCTTCTTGTTGTCGTCATCACTTAAGAAATTTTCAAAAGACAACCCTTCATCATCATCATCACTGGATTCAGCTACTTCCTAATCTAATCTAATAATTGTGACATCACATAGGTTATCAGCACTTTGCTGAATTGCATCTATGTCCCTCTCCTCCCCATCTTGTCTACTATGCCGTCCTTCATCCCTAACTTTAGTATTAATTTGAATACCATCTCCCATTTTATCTATTTGGGTGCTCTCTCTGTCATCATCTTCGTCCTTAGAATCACTATTGTACTCAACATATACTTTCACTTCTTGGACATGAAGACAATGGTCCAAGACATCCCTAAAACTATTATTATCTTTTAAGCTTCTCAAATCATCTCTTAAGCCCTTCTCAGGAACACAATACAACAACTTTTGTCTTTGCATGGCAAATATTTCACTATATTCCTAAAAAATCTAATATATGATACCTTATATATATCGACAAAGATAGTGCCTTCATTTCCCCCTCATACTCCCATTTGTCCTTTCCAATCACAAAGTTCCCACTATAGCAAAAAATGATAGTAACATAATCCTTATCATAAGCCATTTCTACAATCAAGGAAAAAAAGGAAACAATTAACTTTTGAAACCACATCAACAAACGACAATAGACAATTGCACATGGAGGTCCCCATGCTCTCATAGACTTTATTAAAGAAAATGGAAGAGCATCTATCATTTAATTTAGTCGAAAGAAATGACAAGATGTCCCCACGATAGCCACTTCGATTACAAGAATTTGTTAAAATATTGACCAATAAACAGAGGTCTTCACGACAAGCATAGGTCCCCATGACACCCATTTTAACATTTCAATTAAAAAAATGACCAAAGGTCCCCATGACAACCCCGAGCCCAAAAATCGCCCTCACACATCACAATATCACATCCGAGTCCTAAAAATCGCCCTTGCACACCATAATACCACATTCAAGCCATAAATCACACATCACAGAAGCATACGAGCCCTTATTTTTTCGTGGCCAAGCCATACATTTTGAGGCCAAATCCTAAATTGCCAATTCGAACCCTTCAATTGCTCTAGCACCACATCTACGCCCTAAATTTCATATCATAATACCATTGGAGCCCTACATTTCCCAGCTGAGCCCCAAATTTCCCATCAGAGTCCTAATAACCAAGCCCAAATGTCACACCACAGGGGAAAAAAGGACAAACTCAAGCGAGCGAAAGTAGCGAGCGATCATTGACCCTCAATAAGCATGAACGACGATTGTGGATGGCGACAGAGAGAAGAGCATGAGACTCGAGCACAAGAGACGGTCAATCAAGAGACATCGAAGTCTTTGAGGAAAATAAGATAAACAATGTCATTTAGCACCGAAGACAAAAGTCGTCGATTAGCATGGCCAAGCCAGTGTGGATAGGGCGACATCGTTTAGCTGGTCCACGTGTATTTTTTTTTTTTAATATCCACCTCAGTAAAGTATGTCGCCAGAAAATGCCACGTATGCAATTTGGCCATATTTTCTCATCGTTGATAATCCATTTTACTTTATTTTGGCACCTAAGTGTACTTTTCTAAACTTTTGGCACTTAAGTGTCCTCCTGTACTAAGTTTTGACACTTTGGGTATCCAGCATTCTAAATTTATCAATCTTTTATGGTTTTTTTTTTTTTTCAATTTTCAGGCTGGCCTATCGAATAGTACTATAAAAAAATGTTAGAGGAAAGTGCGAGAAATTAATGGAATAGCCATGTTTATGGTTGGTTGTGACTATGAACTTTGTCAAACGATGGAAATGAGATTTTATAATGTAAGTTTAACAGTTTACTAGACGATGGCAACCACTTATCAAGAAATAATGATTCCATAATAGGTCTAATTAGAAAACCCAAGTTCCCACACACTTCATGCACTATAATTGACACCATCCATCACATCATGTATAATATAGTCTTCTTAATTTTTTTTCTAACAAATTACCCTTAAACGGATGGAAATTAAAGAAATAATGAACCGCGTGTTGCAAATTGAAATTAATACATAAGGGATTGGATGCACAAACACATTAAGTTTCGTGGATAGTACTAGGCATACCAGGAATAGTTATTAAAATCGGTTTATAAAGTGACGTGACTTGTTTTTGTTGGGAATTAAATAAGGCCGATTTGTTTAAACACATACACCTACAATTTCCCATATTTTTTGTTTTGGTGTCATAATATTTAATATAGGGGTGCCCATAAGAGTATGATAATTTAAATGCTAATTAGATGAACGAGGAGTTTCGTTAGTGAAATTTTTTTGCAAGGGTAACTGGTATATTGGATATAGGAAAATGTTACATGATATTTTATTTTGGGGTTTCCGGTTTTTTCATTATTTATATTTTTGATTAGTCACCATATATATAATTGATACTAATTTATGAGCTCTTCCAATGCGGTGTGGATCAATCATCTTTATGCATATCTCTTGAGTAAGGAAAGCAAGAAACGTGTATTGTTGGCAAAAAAAAAAAAAAACCAAGCATCAAAGATTCATTTAGCAGAATGAGATTGTCTACATGCGAATTACGTTAAATTAATCAATAGTACCACAATCAACTTGGGGGAGACCAGAAAGAAACAACACAACTTCAAAGTCTTCGTTCCATTACATGGAGGATTTCAGAATTAATAAAAATGGGATAAGTATTGCTGACTTGACTGGCCGTCATGCAGGGACGACCTTCTATTCAACCATGCAAAATAGCATCATCAAAACATCTATGGCAAGAAAAGAATCTAAAGGGTATCTTAATTTGACTGCAACACAATCCCGTTCGGATTCTTATTGAAGTGCAAAAGAAGAATAAAGAATAATGAAGCCTGATCGATTATGTCCTAACTTTGACTGGTATAAGCTGTTACATGAGTTCGGTGCTATCAGAACTTAGAAAGCTAGAGACGTATAGATCATGCAGTTAATGAAGTGGGAGGACTTGCAAAGTGAGCACGTCCGTGGGGAGACCGAGCATGGCGAAGCCTCTTCTCTTCAGAAAGTAGCTTTGCAAACCTCTTGAGAGCTTCTTCGTTAGTCTCTTGATTCAGTGGCTCAAAGATTCCGGTGTCCAGATTAACCCTAGACACCGGCTTCTTCAATAGTCCTTCCACTACTTTGACCAGATCATTCATGTTCTTCTTTGTGGCTACGTCCACGGAAGATGTGAGCCCACTCAACTTATCATCCTGCAAAAATGGTCGAATTTTATACAAAATCATATGTAAATAGGCAAAAGAACAATAAGCGGACAAATATATGCACACATAAGCGTTTCTGCATACGTATTCCTTATGTATTCTAGTGTTGATAGACACCTGGATGCGGAGATAACTCTTTCCAGAATGAAGAGCCTGGAAAACAACAGAGAGATGGAGATCAACCATATCTGCAGTTGCTTGGTTGACAACATTAACTAGAGGCGTGGACCCTCCGCTTGTTAACCAACCGATGATCCCCCACTTTGCTGCTTCATGTGCATCATACTGCTCTTCGGATTTTGCTGAACCCGTTCCCAAGGATATCACCAGAAAACGCCCATAGTCCATCGGCTTTATGGGGAAAAAGTCTGGGCTTCCCTTGATTATCTCTTTCGTCACTTCACTGATAGCAACTAAAGTCTGCACATCATCCATTGCAATAACAATAAGTTTTAGTTGGAGCACATATTAACCTGCAAGCCGCTGCCTGCACCATTTATTTATCATCATAGTGGAGTTTCTTTCTTTTTTTGTACTGACCGGATTATTTGCAGCCACCCCACCATCTATCAGATTGAACTCTCTCACTGCTCCTGAGTGATCTTCAGTTTTGAAATAGTCGGCAGGGAAATAAGTCGGTGCAGCTGAAGTTGCAATGCATATATCAGAGAGCAACGCATCTATGGATGGTTTCTTCTTCACCTGTCCAAAACAAACGATACGCGACTTGCATATGTTAGATGATACCAAAAAATTCGAATAGACAAAAAGGCAATCGAGTATATATAATTGGTGAGGGAGTGTCATAATGCGGGGCCAGGATGCACACCTGGTAGGTGGAAAAGATGGTTGGCTGGAGACGCTTGATGTCAAACGTTGGGATCACAACATGGGTTAACGTCTGGTGCAACCTTATGTCCCCTAGCTTTTCCCTTACGAGGCTATGAAGGTAGTTACCATCATACTTTGGTCCTGTTAGAGTCTTCATCATCTTTGCAACGGGAGCAAGGGGACAACTGCAGCACAGCACATTTGTATTAAGCATTGACAGGACAAGTTAGAATCTCAAGCACGTGAGGAAATACTAATCATTCATTGAAGCTTCTGACATGATGATGAGGAAAAGTCAAGAAACTGAATCTAAACCTGTCCTGAGGAAAGATTTTAGGGCCATTTTGAAGGTAGAAGTCCTTGATGTCTTTGGCAGCGAACATGGGTCGATTCTTTTCATTAGGGCTGGTCAACATGGCAGTCAGAAGACCCCCTGTGCTTGTTCCTGCTATCACGTCGAAATAATCCGCAAGTCTTGCATCTTTACCATCCAGATTCTACAAAATAGATTCAGGCGTATCGGAAATTAGAATTGTCTACAAAACAGATGCCAACCATGCATGCAGCATTAGCATTAGTTCAGTACCTGAAGTTCAGACTCTAGGAAACTTAGAATAGCAGCTGGAACAATCCCTCTTATTCCTCCACCATCAATGCTGAGAATCGTGATAAAGTTTCCATAAGCTGGAGGTTGAAGGGGTACGCTGGTTTCTTCCATTACACTAAATGAGGCTATCTAGTCAAAGAAGCGCAGAGCTAGCAATGGGAGAGAGACACACGAAAAGCTTTTTAAGGATAAAGCTGATTTTTTTGAGAATGGGGAGATAATGAGAATTTCTAAAGTTGTTGGTTGTGTTTTCTTCAAAAAGGATTGGGTATTTATAGCCAATCCATTCTTCATATTCAAACTTTTAAGCGTGTCTGCTTAAATCAACCTCAAGATTTTGGCCGGACTCTTACTACGGTGGACATTATTTTATTGCTTTGTTACACGTTCATCAACCTTTATAGAATAATAAATGAGTCCCATTACAGTTACTATTTTTGCTTCTCCAGGAAAAGGTCCATAGAACATACATATATGACTTGTAGGTTGGACTTTCCTCTTGCTGAGACTATTGGTTCCACATGGAAGAATTGTAGGTAAGTATTGCTAGGAAGGAGCGTCAAAGGCTAAGGCAAAACGTTCAAGAACAAGGGCTAACATTTGTTTCAGATCAGTCTAATCCCTATCAAGGGGCAGAGATCATTGATTGACTAAATTGAAATGCATCAAGCCGGTGCACAAAGATTGCTGCAAATTGCAGATTTACCTAATACAAGATTTGATCAACTTAGTTTTCATTCGCAAAAGGCGGCGCCTCTGATCAGCACAAAACCTATTATGTTCCCATAGAGTCAATAATCTCCATTATCTGGTCAAAAGCTCCAGGGCACCAATAACATTGAACAATTCAAAGCAGATGTCCATCAATTGTAATCCTTCAGAATCATATAAAATAAATGTGGGACAAGGCAAAAGGACACAGGAGGCAGCAAATAATTTGATGTTGTACTCACAAGCATTACATTAGTAAAGTTTTTGGCAAGTTAAATTGGTGAAGATATTTGAAAAATATTGGTGCAGTTTTTTTGACCAGTAAGATACGGATGCACTTTTTTTGGCCCGTAAGGTATGGATGCTAATGATGATATGGTCTAAAAGGTAAGATAATCTCATCTCTGGCTTTTGTCATGATCGTATTATTCTTCGTGTTTTGTACTTATCCTTTTTTCAGCAGCTGATGTGAATAGTAAATGAAGACATACATCAAAGCGTGACACAAAGGGAGCAACTTGGAACCAGATGCCATTTACTAAGGAATCGAGTTGCATTATGACTTAAATGAAAAGTCTAATCTGCAAAAATGCTGCTAAGACATTAAGATATCGAGTTGTGTATGTCAATTTTTGTGGAGAAGTAAGGAACAAACGCAGGAGTACATTGTTAAGGATTCAACTGGAGCAAGAGGGACCTAATTCCCTGAGGATAGGCTAAACTAACCGATGCTCACATATCCATTTTCTGAAGAAATGTACCGGAGGGCAACATGATCGGTCTTTTATATGGCATATTAGAGAAATATTGGTTTTTTACTGCTAAAAAGGCTGCTTTTCAGCAGATGTTAAGTTGAATGACTGGAAAAACTTAAACAAATGGAGCATGACACATGATGATGCATCCTCAAGACACATTAGCTTTAGGGGTTATGGTGATAGTGACAATAAATATAGAATATGAAAATGAAGATGCAGATTGCAGACGATTTACATCCTTCTGAATATGGTTCATTGACTTCAAATAGCTAAAATGTCAAGCATAGTAGGATGCAGGCAAAGGGGGTAGGCATCAGCCAAGGTAGAAAATCTAGAGAAGGAAAATTAATATAATCTATGGTGGAAGATTGACCAAACGTGGAAAAATCATCTGCCAGGCAAAGAAATTTGAAAAATGGGCAGAAGAGGAGAATGAGAAGAAACCTGGGAACTTTTGCCAAGTCTCTTAGCAATAGTCTAATTTGATATTGCTCTAGCGAGCCCGTAAATTTATCAAGTTACAAATTGGTTTACACGTATAGAGAAAATACAAGACATCAGATTCCTGAGGACGAATGTTTCTTGTGTGGCAATTGTATCCACAATGGTATTATCCATAATTAGGTTTATAGAGGAACAATAAGTTAAGCAGATGATGAGTAGAAGATGAAACTCGGGGGACATTATTGAGTATTGGCTCTTTCTATGTAAGTGGAGATGTGCACCATTCTATACTTAATCAGAATTCACACAGGATTTCACTTTTACTGTTTTACCCACCCAAGTCCTTGTGCAATCTACAGCTGAAGATAGTTGCTATATTTCTTTATACAAAAATTGGGGCTGCCTAATCGTTTAGGACATTTTTCATGGTTCTATCCACTGCTGTGGAGAAAATTGTGTTTACTGGGTATTAAATGAACTCCCTGAGGTGTTTCTTATTAGGGGAATTCATATCGAAATGTGGCTGCCGTGCAGCTTCTAACTAGGCTCGATTAATTTCAGGTGCATTGGTACTGCTCGTTGTTACTCATATATATTAATAAAGTGAACTTGAGATTCAAGATTGGATGAAATCGCCATTTTAAATATTATGTAAACATGACATGATTGAACTCTAGAGAGTAAATCCATCCAAACAAAAAATTAAACAAGAAAATGGTTCAACAAAAGCAGGATGAGATTTATTGGAAAAACATTTCCAAGTGATTTTGATGATGTCCAAACTATCCTTAGTATAATATTTATTATGATTTATGCAGATGTTTGTTACAAGGGACCAACAAGATTCATGGTATGATCCAGTGGACAAAAGATTGCATTATATCCTAATACGGATTTTCCATAAACAGCACCAACGGATTTAAAATATTAGTTGATGTCAATATCCATGTCGATGTTGTACTTACCGGGTCGCTGGTGCTATGGCAGTAACATACATTTTGATAATGTTCAATGATTTAGTTAATATAGCTATTGTGGCTGTGAATTCACTCAACAGTAGAATTTAGTAAGAAATAATAATCGAGTAGCTAGATAGTCTGACAGGTCTATCAAAGACTATAGTAAAGGGACAGTGGCCAATGCTATTTTTTGATAACCTGCAAAAGTTCAAGACAAGACTATATAGGCAGTTCTAACTCTGGACAACAGCTCAACAATAACTCTTATAGCTCTTCACTTTTCTAATCCACCTCCAACGAAAAAATTGAAGATGGTTATAATAAAAATCATAGATGTCAAATGTTAGAGAAAGAGTCACATATATCAAGATCTAGAAATTTGCTTTTAAACGGTTTTCAGCGATAAGTTATCTTCCGATTGTTTCACTGAGTATCGCATTCATGTTGTTTGAGTGATTGTGCTCCAGATTAAGTGTGAAAGAGTAAGAGTAGCAGCAGCTGAGTCTTAATAGTATGATCTATCTTGTAATCGGATTAGTGCTTGCCGATTGTAACTTTAGGAGCAGATTACTAGTAGAATCCAGCCCGACTTATGTTTGTTAGTTTAAAAAGTAGACATAGACTTGGGGATAAAGTTGAAATATTATATATCATTGTGTGCTATTGTTTTACTCTATTTACTCTCACAAGCACACATTACCATCACAAGTTTTGAAACATCACCCTAACCTGATCTTTACTTAGCATCAGCTATTTTCTGCAAAAGATTGTCAAGTTTTTTAAAACAACCTATTATCTCCCTTCTAAATTGTATTGTTAGCTCCTAACAATTGGTATTGGAGCCCTATTGCTCATCATTTGAAGTGTATTTATTCTAAATATAAAGATCTTCTCTTATGGCTAAATTTTGGCAACTTCTTTACCAATGATGCTCAAGCTCCTAACAAGCGAATTTATTTTGATGGAAGCAACTATAAATATTGGAAGTAAAGAATGCAAATACATTGAAGCCACAGATCTTGAAATGTGGAGTGTGGTTGAAAGTGGTGTAGACGTACCAACCCCTGCTCTAGCTCCCGCTTGATAGGAAGGTCAAGCTACAGTAGCTGCTATTGATAACATAGAAGAATCATGAAGAAGAGCTGCTCTCAATGCCAAAGCTAAACACTTGTTGTATTGTGCTTTGTCACCATCTGAATTTAATAGAGTTTCTTTCTTGTGTTACAACCAAGAACATTTGGGATTGGCTCCTACTAACACTCGATGGAACAAACAAGGTGAGGGAAACAAAGATGAACATCCTCCTCAGAAATCACGAGCTGTTCAAAATGAAACCTGATGAAATGGTGACATAGATGTTCACTCGGTTCACTAAAATAGTGAATGGTCTTGGATATCAAGGAAAAATGTTCATTGACACTAAAAAAGTGAATAAGCTTTTAAGAGATTTGCCTAAGGAATGGAGCATGATAAATACATCTCTATGAAAATCTAAGAAAAAACAATGAGGATTCAACCAATCATAATGGATGAACTAATAGGAACATTCATGTTCTATGAAGTTGGACACTTGAACAAGGAAAATAACTCAAAAAAAGGTATGAAAGCTATTGCTTTTAAAGCTGACTAGGATGATGCAGTTTAACAATATCATTAGAAGGAGAATATAGTGATGAAAATATGGTGCAATTGACTAAAAGATTCAGAAGCTTCATGAGGAAAGGAAGAAACCACAAAGGAAAAAAGACAAATGAAGTCCTTGGATGACAAAAAGCCTTACAGAAACAAAGAATAATCAAAGGTAAGAACATCGTTTGTCATGAATGCAGGAAATCAAGTCACACAAAGTCAAAATGCCCATCTCTCAAAAAAAAAAAAATATGAAAAGCAGAAGAAGGCATTGAAGGTTGAATCGTGGAGCAACACCGAGTGAGAATCAAATGATGAAGAGGGAGCAAATTATTGTCTAATAGCCGATTCGAATCATGATGAAGACAATGAGGTAAATAATTTTGAACTGACTTAAGAATGAGGGAAATGTTTGAAGAACACGCAAAGGCTACAAAAAGAATTTCTATTTTCAAAAGGAAGTTTATGATCTCACCACTAAAATTCTTTCTTGCGAAGTTCTTATCGAAGATTAGAAAAATGAAAGTTTTCAAACATTAGCACCAAATTTTCACTAGGTTCAAAAACCGTGAAGCACATTTTTTCAATTCAAATTTCTCACTACAACAAATATGGTCTAGGATATGAGGAAAATGAAGATGAGAAGAATCCCTTTCCAAAAACCTTGGAGCACAGTTTTTCAATTCAAATTCTTGGTCTTCCTCCTCTCACAATCCCATTCCCAAACCCTCCTGTAAGTCACTTCCTTTCCCACTCTTCTTTAACGGAAGAAGTACAGCCTAAGTGCCAAAATTTGACACAAGAGGACACTTAAGTGCCAAAAGTTAGGAAAGTGACATTTAAGTGCCACTTTTTTTTAAAAGTGGGACACTTAAGTGCCACGTCCACGAATCCCGCCAAAAATCCTACATGGCAATTTTTTTATTATTTTTGCTCGCCTACATGGCTCGCTGGAGAGCTGACCCAATTCTAACTCGCCCAAAACGACGCTGTTTCGATAGTTTGCCAAAATAAAAGCCTTGAATCTGCCAAAACAACATTGTCTCCCAAATTGCCCCAAATCTAAAACCCTAAATTGGCCAAAATCCCTATTGAAGTGCTCGAATCATAGTCCCAAACCTTAATTTTGATTTGCCCAAAATTCCATTATCGAATATTGAAAATGGAGAGCAGGACTCTCAACCTCTTCCCCTCGACCACCACCTCCACCGTCTTCGCCTGGCTCCACCACCATCCGCCTCACCCCATGGTCTACATATCCTTCGGCAACATGGCCGACCTCAACCCTCCCAGTTTTCCAAGCTCGCCCTCAAACGTCTAGGTGCTTGGGTGCGTGGTGGTGGAGATGGCGATGGGGAGGTTGGCGACTGCCATAAGCAAGCTTTAGCTCACCAAGATCAAGTGAGCAATGAGCTCACCAATCTCGATGGAGTCGGAGCTCGCCGGCCTTGGCGAAGCTAGAGCTCGCCTAGATCTGGTGAGTTGCGAGCTTGCCAGTCACAACGAAGCTCGAGCTTACCTAGATCCGACGAGCCACTGGCTCACTAGCCTTAACTAAGCTAGGGCTTACTTAGATCTAACGAGCCACGAGCTCGGGGCTCGGGCCGATGAGCTTGGGTTGGTCATCACCAGCAGAGGAACAAGGGGGAAGACGAAGGAAGAAGAAGAACGAAAAGAGAAAAGAAAATTAAAGGAAAAAGAAAAGAAAAGAAATAAATAATAAATTCAAATTTTAAAAAATAATTAAAATTTTGATTTTTTTTTTATATATATTTTTGGTAGATGGATATCCATATACATACCGGAGAAGTACTTTTAGAGGAAGCTTGATGTTGTCTAGATTGAAACTCAATCGATATCGAAATAGAAATTCTAAACATTATAATGTAATTTTTAATTTGGTAAATCACAATTAAGAAGTTACGCATTCTTGTATCCGAGAAGATTTATTATAAAAAAATTATTATTTTCATGTCAATCATTAACTATTCAAACTTTCTCTTAGCAAGAATTTTCCAAAAGTATTTAAATTAAAGGTTTTTCACTTTTTATTTTATTTACTAATTTTTTTATTTTTTTATTTACTTTTTTAATTTGATGTGAAGTTTCTATTCAACCAACGTGTGTGTGTGTGTGTGTGTGTCGTGTGTGTCTGTGTGTGTGTGAAGAGGTTAAGGTGAATTAAATGGGTGAGAGTGGATTTTTCTGAATTGAGTTAAATATTAACGTATCTCATAATATGAGTCAAATCATATATGAATTGGATCGGGTATGGGTCATCAAATTTACATACATGAAAATGGGTCAAAATAGGCTAAATACAATATGGGTTGGACTATGTTCAATCCGACCCAAATCTGACCTAACCCACCTATTTCACGGCCCTCTAGCTTCAATTTGGGGCTTCTTCAAATTTAGTCAAAACAAACAATTTTGGACAAAATTTCTATTAGTTCAGCTATCGGAATAAGCATGAGAGTCACATTGCAATTTGACCAATGAAGATTTGGCTATATGGTAAGCTTGGGCCATTATTTGAGATTAATTTGATCACTTTAGGCCATTATTTCAAACATGTCAATTCATGTCCTCTTTTGAAAAAATGGCCCCACTTCATACTCTTATTTAAAAAAATTTCCTTTAAGTATAGGGAAAAAGCCAAAAAAAAAAAAACCTCAAACTTTACTCAGAGTGACACATTTATAGTAAACTGTTTTTTGTGATGCCAAAAACCCTAAACTTTTCTCATTATGGCATATTTATCCCAAACTTTTTCCTATGACACCAAAAATCCTAAACTTTTATATATAAGACACATTTACCCCAATTTTTTTACAAACTTTTCTCTATGACACAATTTTTTGGGGTAAATGTGTCGCACAGGCAAAAATTTGGGGTATTTTGATATCACCAAAAAAAATTTAGAGTTTTTGCTGTCACAAAAAATAAGTTTATGATAAATATGTCATATATTTGGAGTCAGTGTGTCACATGAGTATAAGCTTTGGATTTTTTTGTATCACAAAAAAAAATTGAAATAAATATATTATGGTGAGCGAAGTTTGGGGTTTTTGGTGGCTTTTACTCTAAAGTATAAGCATAGTTTTGCTTTTTATTTGGCTACTGCAAATTAAAATTTTATAAGTCATTAAAAAATTGATAATTGATTTGAAACCAAGTTGGAAATGTGTGGAAGATATGAAGGAAGAACCTAGCTAGTGATTATGAATGTGATTTCATATTTTATTTTATTTTATTTTTGTGATTTAAATGAACTAAAATGACTGGTTGAACTAATTAAAAGGGCTGGCCTCACATGCCAATAACTTCATGTAAAACGAATCAAGTTTAAATTGATATCATATGATCGGGCTATTCTTCGAACTTTCAAATTTAAAGAATTGATTGATATCATATCTATTAAATAGAGTTAAAATTTATTAGATGACATGCTGGAAAAGATAAGTATCTAACAATTGTCAAAAATTCAATGATGAAAAAGGGTTAGAAAATGCCTACCTTCTTCGCCCCCACATTTCCATTTCTCAATTTAAGCACGCTGGTCTCATTGGATGTGCCAAAATGATGTTTCATTAAAATTTGTCGCACAACAAAAAATCTTTTATCAAAAGTCGTCATTTGATTTTTTAATTGAATGAGATAAGTTTTGTGGCAACTCTCAATAAGAAATATCATAGATGAAAAGGAAATCAACAACTTGAATTCAAATGAGACTGTACAAACACAAATTATGCCAGAATTAATTGACAACATGGCCTAGAAAATAAAGACAATGAGGAAACCGAGTGTAAATAAATTGTGTCGGAATTTAATCAATAACAAAGCCTAATCACGTAGAGATGGTATATTGAAATTTAATCAACAATATAACACCCAAGATAAAGATATACACTAGAATTTAATCGACGAAGTGAGTCTAGAAAATAAAAGCACAACGTTGGAAAGTAAAGAGAACTGAAGGATGGTAACTTCATTTGATTTGTGTGTGCTTTCCAGTAGATGATCGATACTATTTATATTAGTTGTGTCATAACTAATTGTAAGTGGTTTTCTAGCGGTTGTATCTATGTTCCTTCATGTCCAAAAGTTATGTGTCCATATTCCAATAATGCCATGTTCTTTTCCTTGGATGGTTGTTCCTTTGAAAACATATGCCCATTGCTCCACGACCTCAATCACTTTGTTTTTTAAATAACTTCCCTCCTGTAATCGCAACGCGATACTTTATGTGTTTAACTTTCTCTTAATGCCCTAACAGCTTGCCAATCTCATTAATTCATATCTATGTCAACTATCATTAATCATACATTGTTGTATATCAACAATTGGTCAACAATCATTGATATGCGTCGATATCAATATTAGTCCTTATGGTTGTCAGTAATGAGTCACGTGCTTGATAACATTTACACTCTAGTCACTTGCTTATCCATATAAAAGAATTGGACATTTTTTGGTGCAAACATCATACAATTAATATTTCAGATGATTTCGATACACATGTTCTATAGGCCCTTGCTTCTATAAGGGTAGTGGAACTGGAAAATTTTCTTTCTTTAAACGCTCCATGGCCTTGAGCCAATAATTAAAGCTAATTCTTGCAACTTCCCAAAGCAAAATCACACATAGGGAATATTAGACATTGAGATGATTACGGAAAGATCATTATCGGGAAGAACGAACTATGTAAATTGTAGCCCAACCATACCTGGTTATCTAGAAGAACGGGCTTGCAGTTCACTTTTCCAGGCAGGAAAATCTTAATAGCATGTCCTTTTCTCATGAATAAAAAAAAAAAAAAAACAAATGACAAAAAATAGCATCCGAGAATATAGCCGAAAAAAGAATCAAAACAATCCCATCTTCCAAAGCAATAGAGATTCCCAAAACACATACAAAAAAAAAAAAAAAAAATTCCTGAACTGCTCAACCCCATTATTTTCTTCAACCAAAAACAAAAAACAAAAGTAAAAAGTAAAAGAAATTAAAACAAAACAAAGCAGAAATTTAAAAAAAAAAAAAAATTATCCATTTGCTAGCTACTCCTAAGAGACTAAGACCACAACATATTACGAGGACCCAAAAGATTTTTCATTGCAAGCTTTGCGAAAGATCAGTTAAAATTAGATGCTATTCCGTTGATGATGTCCAAAATTGAGCATTCTTCACTTTTGCGACGCTGGCCAGAACACCAACCGGCGTTACGTCTCCCACAACGGTCACCTTCTTAGCTGCAAAGTCTATGTTGAATGACGTCACGCCTGCAATTTAAATCTCTAGGGTTTTGTTAGCCACGAGACTAATTGAACTGTGAAAACACGTCATGCAAAACCGATTATAGATATTGTGTAAAGTCATCACTAATCATATAATAGTTGAGCCCACCGTGAGTAAAAACACAATGAATGTCGCCATTTCATGAAACATATTCATTTGATTTATATAGCCTTAAAATAAGCTAGATATTATACAGTAAGCTTTATAAATGAGAGATTAATTTTGGCTGCTTGGGAACTTTGGGTTGTAGTGAAACTGATACAATTATAAAAATTGTACCAAAAAAATAAAATGAAATACAATAGACAAAAAACCGGCCTGTCCAAGTAATGGCAATGCATACCTTCCATTCTTGATAAGTGTTTTCTCACTTTCCCTTCGCAGCCTTTGCAGTGCAGTGACACCCTCAAGACGACCACCTGCGCGACAGACGCCACCTTCACTCCGACGTCTTTAAATAACAAGAACGATGTAGTTTTCTTTACATTTTTTTTTTCTTTAGTCGATGTAGCCCATAAAAGAAATGTCCTAGAGCTAATTGTATATATAGTTAAAATTAGCAATGTTATGACGTGGATTTGAGCAGACTCAAAAAGTTCGTGAATTGAAAGTTAATCAGTTTTTAATTAGCATGTTAAATGACAGGACTTTCCAAAGAGTGCTCCAACGACTGTTTAAGTGAACAATTAAAAAAAAATTAAAACTATCAATGCACTTCTAATTTTTAGGTGTCACGTCTAATAACTCTTTTGAAAATTGAAGTATTCATAATCGGGCATGATATATAGTAGGCTGCGATGAAACCAACTAACACGAATTTATAAACCGAATTAGACATTTGAACATATATTTTCTATCCTGGTTCAAATATATTTATGAAATTAGAGCATCTGAATTTGCACGTAGATAATTTTCTTAAAAAAATTTCCACCGGCAGACGTAAAAATTGCTCTTACTAAAATGATGTAAATGTAATTACTGGTCAAAGCCTATCGATTTGTAGAAGCTTACTCACAAGCAAGTGAACCAACAGAAAAAAAGACTCTTACCTGGTTCGAATCAGACCCAGAGCGAGATGACAAAGAAGACGAAGTGCGCTTGGGAGCAACAATTTGTTGATGATGATCTTGACTATCGTTACTCCAATTGTGAGCCGAAGCAGGTGCCAGAGCCGGGTCGTGATCTGCAAGCCCGTCAACAGAACCGGTACCACCCAAGAGATACCGGGTCGACCCAGCAGGAGTTGTTCTCGCATCGCCGAGCTCGGGCTTATGGCGGACGCTCTTCCACGCAGTCGACGCAGTCTCCGTCTTGCTAGAGAAGCTCCTGGTCAAAATGCTATGCACACCCCTCTTCTTCTTCTTGCTCTTGTTCTTCATTTGGTCAGTCCTTGACTGGTTCTTGTTCGGGTCGTCGACGCTTGATTTTGGAGGAGAGAGAGAGTTTGGTTTGGCTTTCTGGTGAAGTTGGCGGTACGGGATGGGGTCGATGGGAGGGTAGTGAGAAGAGCTGCAAGGGGGAGTGATGGAGAGGGACGACCGGACGGACCGCCTCGCGTCTCTGATGATGGGATTGTGGCGGTCGATGGCTCGGTCGCCCAGATGACGGACGGAGTATAATGAGGATGAAGGGTTGGCCCTGTTCTCCATGCTCGAGCATATGGCCGTTGAGGCTTGGGATGAACACGAGATGTCTATTCGTCTCATGCTGGATAGGATGTGGTGATGATTGAGGTGGCTGGTGTTTAGATAGAGAAGGTGAGGCTGTCTGGTTCTGCATTTAAAGCTTGGCCAGGTTGTGTCCACAGGGGATGTACTTGCGTGCTCCGAGCGCAGTGAGCCCAACGGCACATCTACCGTTATATTAGGTGCGAATCATGAGAATCCTATCTCATCCAATAATTTCACATGCATCTCGAGCATTCCTTGCAAATGGAAAGAATTTTTAGGGGACCATGGTCCATCCAACGAGACTCAGACCACATTTATGTTCACATAACTCATGTACTTAAGCCTGGGACTAAGCTTGAAAATGCTTGACTTGAGTTGAGATTTTTAGAGACAAATTTTTGGACTTTTAGAGACAGTTTATGCTCTCTCTCTCTCTCTCTCTCTCTCTCTCTCTCTCTCTCTCTCTCTCAAGTACCTAAACAAGTTGAGTCTAAGCTTGATAATACTATTAGAATAATTAAATATTATACCATGTATTCATCTAATAACTTAAACCTTTAGAACAATTGGCAACCCACAAATTCTCACATGATATTAGAGTTGTATATCTTGAGTTTGAATCATTCTAGCCCCTATTTGCCTCTCCAATTACGTATTTCCATACTTAATACTCAACAAAATGATCAGATTAAGCATGAGAAAGAGTGTTAGAATAATTAAATATTAATTTACGTCTTCATCTAACAGCTTCAATTTTTAGAATAATTGGCAATAATCCCACAAAATCTCACATTATATTAGAGTTCAAGATCATGAGTTCGAATCATTGCAAGCCCCTATTTACGTATTTACATGCTTAGTATTAGACAAAATGACTAGATTAAGTGCGAGGGGAAATGTTGGAATAATTAAATATTAAACACACATTCATCTAATAACTTAAACTCTTAAAACAATTGGTAGTGAGCCCATAAAATCTCACGTGATATCAAAGCAGGAGATCCTAATTTCGAATCATTGGAGGCCCCAATTTGCCTCTCCAATTATATATTTACATGCTTAGTAGACAAAAGGAGCATATTAAGCTTGTAGGGAAGTGTTGGAATAATTAACTATTAAACTCTGCCTTTATCTAACGATTTAAATTTTTAAAGTAGTTGACAGTAGTCTCGATGGTCCACAAAACCTCACAAATGCTTTTAACTTGAGTAATTCACAAACCTAATCGAATATATGATTTTTCTTTTTAATATTTCCAAGTTTTCTTTTGGAATTTGAGCTCGTATTGGCTTTAGTTTGAGCTTTATTCCTATTTAGAATTTGATTTATTAACTTATTAAGTTGAACTCAAGCTTGAGCTTGTTGAAATGTCAAATCAAGTTCCCAAACTCAAGAAAGTCGAGCTAGAGTCATGTATAACGTATGAGTGTTAAATTGCATCGACTTGACTCGATTGCAACTCACGATATTCTTCTTGTGGCAACCACCATCAGCCAGAAGTCTAATGAAGGGAAAAGAGAAAAGGAAAAGGAAAAAAAAGTTTTTAAAAATTCACAAAAAATAGTAAAAATCATCCACGTTAGTGCCAATCATGCCACAAAGAATAGCCGATAGTAACTGGATGGCCATGTCAACAATTATTGGCCAAAATTGGCTAGAATTACTTCATTAACAAATCATCGAAAATTTTTAGACTAAATAAGTTGTAGTACAATAGGTTTAGGATTATTTGAACAATTTTCCATGTAAACCTTGAAACATAGGTTCATAAGTTCAGGGATGGATGGACTGATGGAACATGATGCATTTCTCGCACTAATAACTTTACTTTAGTGGACCTTTGTTTTGCATTAAATAATATTTACTTCCCAGTTAGATTAAATATTGACTACGTTGGGACTAGGTGATCGAGTACCTAGTACTCAATATGTAAAGATGGAACTTTCTATCCCCCGCAGATCTGTCGACGAGCAATGCTAGACTTACTGAAGTTTGTTCACTCCGGCATACTAAAATGGGTGGCTGCTTGAGTGGCCATATGAGCTGCCATTCTTAATTTCTAAGTTAGAAAGAAAAAAAGAGGAAAATATAATTAAAAACCCTGCTAAAATAAAATGAAAACCCTAGCCAGCACTTTTGACTTCCTTTGCAAGGATTTATTCTCCAATAACAACTATTCAATGTGATTAATTTCCAAAGAAAGCTACCAATCTGATTCAATATACAAAAGACCTATCATTTCATTTGCTGATCCTGCTCGGTAAAGGAAATGGCTGTACTTTGCCTGTCTCTGAATTTATTTTTATCTTAGTTCACCTCGAGGGCCGATCATAAACTATTTAATTTTGATTCAAATCGCTGTGATTAAGAAGTAAAATTTGTACAAGTTATACAACGCATGTTTTCCCTCGTGGGACTAAAATCAGAAAGCCTTATGTTAAGTTTTAGAGGAAAAATTCTTGTATGGTCATCTGACCCTGGGTCGATCTCGCCCACCTTACTTTTTATCATGAATATTAAACTAGACTCGTTTTACATAAATAAATAAATGAATAAATATATAAATAAAAACGAGTCGCATTTTCTGCTTGTATAAGTACATCTCAGTGAAGTCCCTATTCTCATCGTAATGATGTAAGTACTCAAGATTTTCTGGAGCATTCTTGCTGTCATGCCAATATTGACATATTTCCTGTTTACCAACTTGTGGGTTATTAATATAGCAACTAGTACTACTTCGCACGTAACATTGAATTGCTTTTTTTTTTTTTTTTTTTTTTTTTTTTTGATATGTGCACTAGAAATCCTAAAATTTATCATGAAAGTGCGATTGAATTCTAAAACTTGTAATAAGTGCAATCAACTCCTAAAATTTGTCAAATTAGTTCAATCAAGTCCTTCCATTAACTCCGTCCAATTTAATTAACGGAAAATGCCGACGTATCTTATTTTATTACTTTCTTAAGACACGTGGCAATGATGTAACACCCGCCAAGCGCCACGTCAAAAAAATATTAAAAATACAAATAAGATTAGATTAAAAATAAAAAGCTAAAAGTTAAAACACACATACACAAACTCACCCACGGCTTGGCCAAGCCCTCACTGGTGGCCATCGCCACAGCCGTCGAGAAGGGCTGGCAAAGGTCGCCCAGGCCTTTTTGAAGCCCAACAACTCTCGCCGACCCTACGCCCTCCCCCAGATTCAAGCTAACAAGGGTTGCCGGGCTTTGGGACTAGGCGACCTCCGCTAGCCCTTCTCTACAGTTGTGGCAGCGGCCATCAGCAAGGGCTTTGTAATGACTTGACAAGGGTTATTGTTGTGACGTCCCAAGCGCGTTACCAACCTGTTTCTTTCTTTTTTATTTTATCTTGTTCTTATGACCATGCAGAAACATGTACAACACCCATCTCCTAGACAACACAGTAATCAAGCAACAAGGAAAACACAGCACAAAACACAACACAGTAATCAAGCAACAAGGAAAACACAGCACAAAACACACTACTTCTAATTAGCATCAGTATATTTACAAGCCATTTTTTTACGAACACTTTCTTGTTTAAATTAATTTTCTATCAACTGTAGGCTAAGGGATTCCTATCTCCTCTAATGTGGCCTTGGCTCTAAAGGGGTGAGACTCTCATATCTATGAATATGAGGAAAAACAACAAGGTGAGTCGAAATCTCCGTAAGTAAAATCATTAATGCTCGGGTAGAAGGATGACTCATCATCGAACCTAACATGTGAACATCATTCATTCTAATGCATCAATGGCAGATCAATAGCAAATCTATTGCTACATCTAGACTATATCCATGTGATCAATTCTAACTCACAATCAAAGTATGCCCTACCTTTGGGTTATTAACAAACATAGCAAACAATGCATATCAACATGCACAAAAGGTTCATTAACAATCTCAAATGGTTCTTCCCATACTTTCAGAAGCTTCCTGGCATTAACCAAGGCATCCAGCCTCAAGCCAAGCATCACCACCGAGCGACATCCTTGACAACCCTTCCACATGGAGCCTCTCATTTCCCTAGCGAGGCATCGCCCAACTCCTAGCAGCATCGCGAAAAACTCTCCTCGAGGCTCACGTTGACATGGGGACATCTTGTTCTCATGAACGAGACAACGTCATGCGTCGTTTGGCGTAGAGGCGTGCTCTTGAACCATCCCTCATCTTAAATTGGTATTTTCCTCTTTAGGACATGCTCTTAGACCATCCCCCTCAAGGATTTGTCCTTGGCGTAGCGGAAACTACTACCAAGATGCATCGATGACTTTTTTATCTTTCATTTTTTGACTACACATCATGTATCACACAAATTGGTTCAGTATCTTTCATCTTAGCTGATGCAAATAAGGCCCGAAGGCATACTCATGTAAGTGTGGGTATGCCATGACCTATAACATTATAACCATACTAATATGCTGAGCACGACTCGTGACTCATGGCTTGAATCGACATGCCTAGACGGCAATCCAAAGCCAAGTGAGACTCAAATTGGCACACCTCAATGTTGATCCAAGACCAAGAAAGGTTCAGATACGTCACGCATTAACATCGATCCAAAACCAAGTGAGACTCGTCTGTGACTCGAGGCATGAACATACTTATGCATGCAAAGACATGGGCAAACCATGCAAAAATAATTATCAACATGTACATAACTAAGCCTAAATGAGAACACGATCAAGCCACCCAAGGCTCAAACCGACACACCCCAATGTTGATCCAAGGCCGCGCGAGACCTGTTCGTGACTCTAGGCATGTACATATTTATGCATGCAAAAATATGAGCAAATCATACAAAACACTACTCATCATGCACACAACGAAGCACAGGTGAGCACACATCAAATTCAACAATGCAACACCTCGCTCTAGTTGAAGGTTAAGAATTCTACTTACAGTCGATGAAGTGGTGGCAATTGGCCAAGAATGGCTAAGCGGTGAGGGCGAGTGGCAAGTAAGGCCGAGAGAAAGAGAGAAGGCACAAGAGGGAAGGAAGTGAAGAGATGAGCCAAAGGTGTTGAGAATAATGGGGGTGATACTCTATTTATAGGTCAAACCTCATTAAATGATCCTCACAAGCCTAATGAGCTCCTTTGGAGTGGCAAGCCTATCTTGATGGCATGGCACCCTAAGTTCTAGAGGAAATAATGAAGAACACTTATCAGGCTCCTCATTGGTCTACTTAAGCTCATGAGCTATCACATAATCATGACCTGGCCTACTTGTTCTCCAAGCCAAATCTATTTTAATCATTTCCAAATCTTCCCCTTGCCACATAAGGTAGTGAAGGTTCTACAGGGACATATGGCATTCTCCTCATTGGTCCCTCTAAGCTTATGACTCATCCTATAATCATGATTTCGCTTTTCTTGTTCTCCAAGCCAAATCTTCTAGTGATCATTACCAAATCTCTTCCCTACCACCTAGGATGATGAATCCTTTCTACATAAGTTACCTAAGATTTGGTCATCATTGGTTTTGGATTTTGGTCACATGTTTTTTACTACTCAACTAGCTTGCTACTTAAGTTGTCACATGTAATCATGACCAAATCCTCCTCTTTGCCACCTAAGTTCTTTGCTGCCTAAGTTGAAAAAGTCATTTTCTTCATTTATGGACTACTTTCCAAAGAACATTTTTGCAAACATGAGAAGGAAGCCGATGGAAGCGTGAACATTATCAACGAAAGCTTGTCATGTTCATCCACAGTTGACTACTCCATTCAGGCCGAGGTTTGTGGCCAATTCACAACCAGGCAATACTACTCGTAGCCAAGCCTAACCAACGTGGCTAAGTCGAAGGCCTATCTTAGCTTATGCATGGCTAGGATTGACTAGGTGCAGGGCTGAGTTGCCCGAGCTCAAGGTTGGCTCATAGCCTGGCACAAGGTCGAGCTTATGGCTTGGCGCATGACTAGACTAATTGGTGCATGGCCGGGCTCATGGCCTGGCGCATGGCCAGGCAACAGGGTTGCTAAGCTAATCCACGATCGATCCGTGACCGATCCAATCCGTGATCCATCGCGAGTGATCCATGACCAATTCATGACTAATCCATGGTCAAGCATAATCAACCCGTGATCAACTCTTGTTGTCATGTGATTGTGTGGAATCAATCGATTCACAACCAACACACAATCGCATGTGATCGATTCATGGTCCCCCACGGTCAATGCATGACCGAGCAAAATCACCCGTGACTAGTGCATGACTGCGAGGGATCGATCCATGACGATACTTGATTGTCCCACGACCAACCCTTATGGTTGAGCAGTCAATCCAAGGCCGAATAGCTTGGGTTGACTTGCGTGATCAGATAATCGATTCACTACCAATCTCATGATTGATCCACGGCCGAGCCATCGATTGGACCATGGCCGATCCCTCGATCGTCCTTCTAATCGGGCCAATCGATCCATGACTGATTCTTAGATGGATCCATGGCCTATCCCCACTATTGGCACACCAATTCCATGGCCATTTCTCATGCCCTAGAACCATGGATGTCATAGGCTTGGCCAAGCCATGGGTGAGAACATGTTTTTCTTTTTTCTTTTTTAAATAACTTTTAGCTTTTTATTTTTTAATCTAATTTTGATTGTATTTTTTATTTTTAAATATTTTTTTGACGTGGTGCTGGATGGGCTCTAGTCATCGCCACATGTCTTACAAAAGTAAAAAAATAAGACACATCAATAATTTTAGTTAGCTAAATTAGATAGAGTTAACGGAAGGATTCGATTAAATCAAGTTGATAAATTTTAAGATTTGATTGCACTTGTTACAAATTTTTGAAATCAAATTTATTTTTATGATAAATTTTAGGACTCTAATGAACTTACCCTTTTTTATTATTATTGAGGCGCCAGGCATGGGCCATGAATAAATGCGTTTCCTATTTGTCCTCGCAGAGACTCAGAGGATGCTGTCGAAGATTCAACCAAAAAACAAGATTGTCAGCAGAAACATTGGTAAATCTGGGACAGAGAGCAACGTTAAAAGAAAATTTTCAAAGGAATGAAAAGAGATGACAGCGGCAAGCAGCTCAGAGAGGTCACGTTTAACGATACCCGAGACATGGAGTAATGCTAGAGTTGTTCACCATCACGTTCGACTCGGGTAGAGGGAAAAATATTACAACGACTCGGTCTATGCGAGGCTCACGTTTGATGGCTACAATGGTGTCGGTCTACAATGGCTAAGGATGACTTGCTGCTTCATCTTTCCTAAGAATCTGAACATGAGATGAGAACCCAGCTAGCGGAAGAGGTGGTTGTAGAGACGTTAACCTGAGCCCGAGGGCATTGGGACCGCTGTTGTCTGAATTCACCATTCAGTGTCACACTTTATGAACGTTACACAGAAGTAAATAGCAGAGTCACAGACCCCACCTCTACAAGAACGTACAGAGAAGATGATACAGGCTGCATGTGCATGTGGTTGCAGAGCCCTACTCTTTAAAGTCTGGCAAGGGGACACCCATGATTTGAGATTTTCAGAGCAATTATTTTTGGCTCCTTGCGGAACATACACTGGCCACCCAAAAATTTGTACTGCGGATGCATTTGATGAGACACATGAGCCTTTTTTATTTATTCATTTAGATAATCTAGAGGCACGAGATAAAGCCGACTACTTGAAGACCATGAAAGATCATTTAAGGATCATCAACTAATTAAATCCAAGCTTTTGACCTGTACAGATCACCTTGACCTGTGCAGGTGGCCTTAACCTGCCTGTAATTAGTGCGACTTTTTTTCTCAAAAAAAAATTATATTCATTACTTAAAAGAATATATGAGAAATAAATAGGTTTCAAAGTAAAATAAATCGAAATAAAGCAAAACTCATAATATTATAAAAACAAAGCAAAATCCAGAAAATAAAGAGGATCGACAGAGCACTAGCAAGGTTAAACACACACTCATTCCATTATAACAAATATGTCAAGCAAATAATCAAACTGATTACTGGATCTCGAATCATTATCAGTAACGAGTACATGCCAAAAATTCCTTCCCCAATAACTATGGTGTTGTTAGTTGGCGGTCCGCACCTAGATTCAGCGTCTTCTCCACCATCGTCTTATAGAGATAATCATAATAGTTGAACAAACACACATCTAGTATTTGGAAGAGCAAATTTTTGTGGTTCGATGAAATGCCATATCTCATGAGACCACCATTGAAGCTGTTGGCAGAGGACTTGTACACTAAAGAGCACAGGGTATCGAATCCATTAAACTTCCAAATCTAAATGGGGAGAGGATAGCTCCTAAATCCAAAACTAGATTGAGAGAGTTTAAATTTTCAAATCTAGAACTAAACTGGGAGAAGAAAGCTCTCATATCTAAATTGAAAGAGAAGAAAAAAAACAAGAATAACAAAAAAACACAAATAAAATCAATAAAAGAGGGAGGAGTGGGTAAAACTAACTCAAACTCTCCCCCATGATTGAAGGTTGAAAGGACGATGAAGAGTGAAAAAAGAGAGGGAGAATGCTAGCCAAAAGTTCACTAGTTTGGAAAAAAACAGCGTGGCAATGTTAATTAATTTTCAGTTTGTGGGACTTTAGTAAGTGATCTCCAGTTTCCTAATTAGAAATCTCCATCCTTGCTAATCGAATCGTATGATTTTATAGCTTTCTTCGTCTTTCTCCATTTTTCTCTAAGATACTGCATTAAAAATCTCAAAATTTATTACAAAAATAAAATCAAATTCTAAAACTTTCAAATAATATAATTAAATCCTAAAATTTGTCAAATTGATAAAATCAAATACCTCCATTAATCCTGTAAAGATGACAAATGAAAAATGTTGATTTGATACTTTTTATCATCTTTTGGAGAAAGAGGCGCCGATGCGGCATCCGCAACTCAAGCATCTTCCTCTTCTTGGCCCATTGTCACGCCAATCTGTACACTACCGTCGTCGCTCGATTTTGCACTACTCTACCAACCACTGCATCCCCCAACTCTGATATGCCCACCGTTGCGAGCGTGAAGATGGCTATGCTTCGACTTCCCCCAGCTCCGATTCGCCCAACACTGCATCCTCCTTGTTGCCATCCTCAAGGGTGACGTCCATGAATTCGAAAACTCGAGTATGTCTGAGCTCGATGAAGCTCAAGTGGCTATGGCTGCGGGCTTGAAGAAGCCTAAAAGCTGGAGCTGCCATAATCGGATTTGACAAAACTCGAGCAGCCATGACCACAACCTTGAAGAAACTCGAATGGCCATGGCCAAGCTCGACAAAGCACAAAGCTCGAGTAGCCATGACCGTGAAGCTAAAACACTTAACCATTCACATGAAGCTTCTTTTTCTTTCCTCTTTAAATTTCCAAGTATTTTCTTGACGTGGCAATTGATTAGCGCCATGTGTTTTAAGAAAGTAATTAAATAAAAATCGCAGTAGTTTTTTTCATTAATCAAATTAGATGGAGTTAATGAAGGGACTTAATTGAAAGAAATTGACAACTTTAAAACTTAATTATACTATTTGAAAGTTTTAGGATTCGATTACACTTTCACAATAGATTTTAAGACTTCTTATGCACTTGTCCTTTTTTTCAATATTTCTCTTCCTATCTTTTCACATTGCATACATAAACTCTATTTTTTTTTTTTTTTGTCCTCCTTATCAAGTCCTTTAGCAATACCAACTCCATTTGATTCGCATCGTACAGCACCAACGCAGATTCAATACTTCCCAATTCTTCACATAGCACGTAATTAAATTCTTGGTCAGATACATATGTACATAGATGAAAGTACCTGGAAGAGGTGCCCCTTTACTTCTTTTGTTAATGGCCAGTTGGGACCAGAGCATCAAGGTAGATCATGTCTTCTCTTTTTTCATCATATGTACCCAAGGCTAATCATCACATCAGCTCTGTTTATTTCGTAGAAAATAAATAATTTATAAAGTACTTCTTTTCAAAATAATTACTTATATTGTTTGAAATAATTAGTCAATTGGAAATATTTTCATTATCGATAACGATTTATATCTCAACATTTTTCTAAATGATGAAAACATTTTTTATTCTTTCATATTTATAAGCAATCGTTTTTAGAAAAATATTTTTCAAACCATTCATTTACTCCAAAACAAACAAAGTCCAAAGATGGGTGATGACTGGCATGATAAAACTTGTAGAAGGCATGTGCCACAGTTCTTTAGCCATTCGAGAGAGGGCTCTACTTTCTTTGGCAACTGGACATCAGATGAACTCCCATCCTGAGGAGAGGACTGGGAGCTAAGGCAACCCTCATGAAATGTTAGAATGTTAGAGATAGAAAGAAAACAGCATCACAACCTCGGATAAAAACCATAGCCTCTCAAGAACATAAGGGAAGCATTCGTAAATAGCAACAATCGCCTAAGCATCCACGGAAATTAGGCAGAGAAACAAAAGAAATGCATAGAGACTAAGCTAAACAAAACGCCAATTTACTATTTGTCTTGGACATTGTATACCCCCCCAAAAAGAATGTAACATTTAATTAGTAATTGTAACAGGGAATTCTGAGTAAGGATGTGCATAATAGAGCACGTCTAGGCACACCGCAGATACAAAAATAAAAATAAAAAAATGGCTACAAAATTGGCAAATGACAAGCATGATTCGATATAAAAAATCATCAAGATACAAAAATGCTCTTAACGCTATACAAGCTTGTTCGGTGATCCATGTTGATTAGAAACCTTTCCCTTCATCCTCGTTCAAGATGCGATTCCGGAAATCAGACACCATACGAGGCAGTCCATCTCTCAGCGATATTTTTGGTTCCCAGTTGAGAAGCTCTTTTGCCCTGCTGATATCTGGTTTCCTCTTGTGCGGATCATCAGCAGTATTTGGTTTGAATTCTATTGAGGCACTAGGGTCAATCGTTTCTTTGACAACCTGTGCCCAAAGTGTGGTAGAAGACAGAAGCATGATTGAAAGAACTGTTCATGCACATGCATGCTTGTGCCCACACAAGGTGATTCGACAACAAGGACAGACAAGGAAAGAACACCAAAAAAGCTTGCTGGAGAAACAGAAATTCAACGTTGAGCTTTTTCCAAGCTATGAGGATTGAAACATATAGATGAAAACTTGAAGAAATCAAACCTCAGCAAGTTCAAGCATGGTAAACTCCCCAGGGTTGCCAAGATTGAAGGGCCCCACATGCTCACCCTCCATTAATGCCACCAGTCCATCAACCTGACATCAGGACTTCGTAAATCACCATAAACAGCCAAAACATGGAAGGTTATTCTACAATGGAGATCTTATAACAATCCACTTTCGCCCATCTATGAAGTACTCTCTCAAAACTTCACAAATCTAGCTTATAGACCATGAGTTCATCAGAGTATGCATACTTGCTCATGATTAACATTTTGAAGACACTGTATAGTATCCAAAGTATTGTGAATGTGAAGTGTGCATACCCAAGCATAAATAAGCGCAAAATTAAGTGGCCATACCAAATCAGAGACATATTGGAAGCTCCGTGTTTGCTTTCCATCGCCATAAACTGACAATGGTTGTTTGCGGATTGCCTAAGAACCATAGTTACATGGTATAATAAATGAGAAAACTCAGAACATCCCAAATATAATCCTCTAATCATCAGAAACATTTTGTATGAGAAAGACAGAAAACCAGATACCTGAGCAACAAAATTGCTGACAACACGCCCATCATCCAAACACATACGAGGGCCATACGTGTTAAAAATTCGAGCAATGCGCACCTGCAAGAAAGAATCTAATAAATAGCAGAACATTGCATGTGACAGTCAAGGGAAAGACTAAATATACCTGCGCTATGATTATTACTAAAAAGCAAATGCACCACACTCAATGTGGAAATTGACATAGAGTTGAGCTTGGAACACAAACAGTCTGCCAATCTTAAATCACAGTCAGTCTATTTTAATCCATTTGTTTAACAATCTGCAGTAAAAACAGATCTCAAGATGTTGGCCTCAGTTCTAGTGATTTAAGAAGCAATATAACCTAGGCTTAACAAAGTCAAAGCATTGTCATTTATTTGGATAGCTCATCTCTAAAGGGCATCTGCACTTATTATTGTATCACATCTTCATCGATAGATCTAAGAAAATGAGCAAAATTGAAGAAAAATAGTGATCTGGAGGTGGTGAGCAGCAATTTGAACACAGCTTGCCCTCCTAAACATAGGAACTCTATCAAAAAGAAAGCAAAACAAAGAATGCAGGTCTCACTGCGGAATTGAACCAAATCAATCCCGCTAAGGTTGAAGAAGCTGAGTCTCATTTACACAGCCCATAGCACCATGGAATTAGCTTATAAAGTAGCTTATCCAAGTTTTCTTCCATCATTGCTACAACATTTCATCTTGGCTCCAACCACTAGAAGACTTGGACCTTCCATCATATGCCTTTCCTCTTTTATGGAACATCAATTTTACTTCAATCACGTGACTACTTCCAGTGAAACACTGCCATCAAAGCATGAAATTGTTCCTATTTATTACAACACTCCAATCAAAGTTGCAAAAACGAATCCATTGATCCTCTAGAATCTGCATATCACTCCCATTCCATATCTTTTGCCAACAAATATGCAACTTATGGTGACATTAAGAATTTGTGATCACTTACAGGATAAGAGCCATCCTTGATTATAGGATCAACTACTCCATTTGCAATCAAGGTAGCACTAAAGATTTGTCCCATTTCTATAAAAGCAAACTGAAAAGGCCCAATTAGCCCCTACATTGCACCCTTTAGTGATGTAGGACCTGATCAGATGCTAATCAAGTCTCCAAATACTGTTCCAGGAACAATACTCATGAACAGTCTTGGGAACAGTAAATATGAACAGTAGATTAGGTTAGGCTGAAAATTGACATTAGTACCGGAGGAATCAATATTTGTAGGAAAAGTATTGATTGGAAGTACTGAGATTGAATTAGGTATTATCCAATGAACCCGTCAAGGCATTACGTCTGCAGTTAAAATCACACCGTACAACTGAATAGCAAACACTTGCGGAAAACTTAAATTTCATTAATTCAATCATTATTAAACAGTCCATAGGATGCACATTTTATTCAAGGACTCCACTAAACCCTATTCCAAATTGAATGGGAAACTCATGATTAGGAAACCTGATGTCCTAATTTTATTTATTAAAAAAAAAAAAAGGAAACATAGTATTCACTTTGTAATTGTCACATAGTATTCACTTCATAATTGACACGTAATTTGAGATTCTTAATCTAATAAGGAATATAACTGTAACTGTCATCTATCAGTAGATCTTTATTTGGCACCTTTTATAAGTCCTCAAAGATTGTTGACATGATTCTCCATAATTAAGCCTTCTGGCCAACACCTGAGCTAAAACTTTGTGGATGACTCCCCCTAGGGTAATCGGCCTTGAGTCTCTACTGTGTAGAACAGAACACCCAAAAGATCCAAACCTCCTATTTCCTTCACAGTAGCATATTATGTCCACCATTATTCTTCTAACTAGATAATTAAGCAAACTTTGAGCGAAAAAATAGTTCCACCAGAGGGAACAAAGAGCATTCTAGATATTGAAAGAGCTCAAGATCCATTAGTTAGTGTTAGTGTTAGTGTGTGTGTGTGTGTGTGTGTGTAACCTAGAATCTTTTGACATCTACCAATCGATTTTCACGAAAATAAGTTTCATTGTAAACATATCAATCTTGAATACCCAATGGTATTTAAGGTAATCTCTTCCCTTTGAAAGATATTTTTCTTACCATGATAACCAAAAGCTGTAGAGGGACAGAGCCAGGGGAGATTAGATCCTTCTTATGAAAGGCAACTTATATTGTGAAAAGCCCAAGTGGTATTATGGTACAACTGCTCTACATATTTGACCTTGAAGATATACATTGAATGCACAATGGTCTGCCTAGTTATCATGAAAAACCAATGTGGTCGAAATATAAGCATGAACCTCCCAGCTACAATATTTGCTAGAAAAGTTCTAAACTGGTCTATTTGCATCCAGTCACCAAAGCATGCACATTAGCCCTTTAGCCTAATTATATGTATAAGATGAAGATCCCCCCGTTGGCACATGTGACATAGAAAGGCAAACTGATGAAATACATGATTAGAGCCACTTATGAGAATAAAAAAATTTAATGCTTTTAACTATGTTGAAGATATCATGAATCTGGATCATAGATTCAATTTCAACTTCTCACACTTTCTACTTGAATGTTCGGACTATTCTGTTTCTCCTATTAATGACATTTAAAGTATAATCCTCATTCAAAATGAGTTATATTTCTAAGAAAGTCCAAATAGTTATCACATTAATAAATATAACGTTGGATATGCACTTACGTGGTTGTTCCATGTGGTCAGTCAAGTATTATCTTCTCCTCCCTTGGCTTTACCTTTTGCATTAATTTATTGTCTTTGAGACTTTGCAAAATTTCTTTGACATGTTGCTTCTATGTATCTCAATTGCACCACACAAGTTGACATGACACGTCTTTCTTATTATAGAAGTGAGCCATCGAGTGGAATTTAGTTAAAACTTTCTTGCATGTAGTTGACAAGTTTAAGGATTTCTCCATTATTTGCTCATACTCTGTGTATCTGCAAGATGAAGGAAAGTGAAATTATTCGGGCTTGACCACATGAGGGTTATACCCTCTAGCTTCTTTGGCTAGTCACGTTAACTTCTCCCACTAGTTATTGAATGTTCATGCATTTTTACATTCAATTATCCTTGTTGTGTATTTATTTATTGCCGCTATGCATGTGAGAAAGAAAAATTAACTACATTAAATATTACTAATAATCACCATACAAACACAAATAATCTATGAGAGAGGAACTTTTTCATTATTCTTTATTAAGTAGTGGATAATAGATATCAGGACTTGGGTGAGACAACATGGAGATCCAGGTGAAATACCCTGCCACTGATCAGATATGCAGAAAATCTACAGAGTTTGAAATTACTCTAAAGTCCAGTACAGCTATAATGATATGCACCTGAGTATAATACAGTAACAGCCTTAATGGGTCTGCACTCAGTTGGTACTTAATCCGATAAATTGAAGAAACTATCTTCATGTGTTCATGCGAGATAGGTAACTATATTTATGACAATGACTGGGAAAAGCAACCTACTAATCCATGACATTCCCAGACAGTTCACAGGGAAGTGTAACTTGAAGTTGAAGCAGTTCAGAACAAGAGATCGCCTTGTTTGAATTAGAATGATATGTGATCAGTTTATGGAACAAGAATGTAAAGGTAACTTAACTAAATCCATACGGGGCTTTGTATGGGAACGAATTCTTGCCGGTACTTCATACCCAATAAATTTGAAATTACAGAAAGTAATAGCATCTTTAACATAAGATTCAGAGTCAGAATCAGTCACCTCCACTTCAGCACCTCGATGATAATCCATCGTCAATGTTTCAGCAGTTCTTTTTCCTTCATCATAGCAGCTCCGAACACCTAAAAATGGTTTGCGGGTAAGATAGACATGGAAGGGCAGTGCACCAGAACAATAAGAAGGAAAATACAAACTAGCACAGTACCGATTGGATTGACATTTCCCCAGTAGGTTTCCTTCTGAGGATGCTCGAGAGGATCACCATAGACCTCACTTGTACTAGTCAGCAAGAACCTCGCTCCAATTCTCTTTGCCAAACCCAACATATTGAGAGTTCCCATCACATTTGTCTTGTATGATCTCAGTTAAGGATATCAAACTCTATAAATCTTGCCAATTTAGCAAACTAATCACAAGCTGCTGGGTCAAACTAAAAGAATGACAATTAAAAAGAATACAGAGAAATGAAAGTTCAAGATAAAAGGAAAGCACATAAGTAACAGAGCCCCAAATGCCAAAACAAGAAGTCAGTAAGGATATGATAGTCTTGATGGGATTATACTTGTAATGAACGGGAGAGGCAGGGCAAGCCAAGTGGTAGATCTGATCGACCTCCAACAGAATCGGCTCCACGACATCGTGCCGAATGAGCTCAAACCTCGGGTTCGCGAAATGATGGACGACGTTCTCCTTCCTCCCCGTGAAGAAGTTATCGATCACGATCACGTCATCGCCCCTGGCGATGAGCTTATCCACGAGGTGGCTCCCCACGAATCCCGCCCCGCCCGTGACGACGATCCTCAGCCGCCGCCGCGCGACCGAGGCCGGGACGCGGCCGTACCCGTGCACGAGCCTGGGGACGGCGGCGGTCGAGGCCTGATCTCGCTCCGGCGAGCCGGGGGCGGCCGGGAACAGGCGGGGGAACGAGGCGCGGGCCTCCCCGGGGCCGAGGCGGGAGAGCGTGGGCTGGAGGATGAAGAAGGTGGAGCCGATGAGGATGCCGACGAGGACGAAGAGGAGGCGCTGCTCCCTGAGGAGGTAGTGGAGGGATCGCGGGAGGGAGCGGGGGTGCTTCAGGGCCTTGGGGGAGTACGAGGACGGCTTCGGGGCGGCGATCTCCTCGTCGCGGCGGGCGTTGATGCTCGATTGCTTGTGCAGCTGTTTCATGGTGGTCCGGATCGCCCTGATTCCTAGTGAAGAAGAAGAAGAAGAAGAAGAAGATGATGACGACGAAGAAGACGAAGTAGTTGAAGGTGTTTTTGCCTGGGATGGAAGAAGCAGGGGTAGGGGGAGGTGGAGGTGGAGGTTGGTGAGTGAAGATACATTTTTTTCTTTTTCTTTTTTATCAGCTTCATTTTTACGAAGAGCCATTCATTTAGAAGTTAATACCACGAAAAACTTCAACTAATAAATCTATGATAAATTTATCCAAAATTAGTATATATATTGAGTTTCAAGGATCTTACATTATTATCGGTATAGTCTGGAAACGTTGTATGAAATTAAATTCAAGGGATTGACCGAAGGGTTAAATGTTTAATTGGGATACACGGTAGATTCTCTATCTAAATACATTGTCTCATGTTGAAAGCAATAATCGGACCATGTTGCTCTGTGAGTAAAGCCTTATTCAATACATGTGAATAAGGCAATTTGTTTATATTTATAAAAACTATTTAGGTACAGAGTTTTGGATATTTGTATTATAAGAAAACGGCACTAACATAACATATTTACATAACATATTACTTGATCTCAAAAGCACTCCAGGTCACTTTCCCTCCTTAGGAACAGGAGTGAAATGTAGAAGCTGGTCTTTTTTGTCAATTAATTCACAATTACTGATGCAGTTGGATTTAGCCCATCACCATGGCGGGCCGGGCCAGCTCGGCATGGTTGCCTTGGTGTGCTAGTCGAGGCCCAAGCCCAGAGAGCTACAGAGCAACCACCAGCCAACAGCACCCATCAAGCTTAAGACTCGAGGGCGTCAAAACCAAAACGCAAAGGCTAAAAAGGCTCAGAACAGTAAAATTAGAACATAAACTAAACAGACCTGCTACATTAGAGAATCCCAAAGCCGACTAAGCTCACACATACATTATCGTATATATATTTTCCTTAGATTTATTGTATATACCAACTATGTACAGTGTTGGTAATATTCTAAATGTTTTTTTAAATTATGCGAGCACTTATCTTCAACATTATATAGAGAAAAATATGTAATTTTGTAAAGGTTTAGTTTAATTAAAATAATGGACCAATGCGTAATCCATTTATGTTTCGATCCGCTTGTTAAAAAAAAATAAAAATAAAAAAAGGGTTAATCGGGACATATCATTAAAAAGAAAAACGGCAAATATAAAAAATTAAATCAGCCGACCACAGTGGGAGTCGAACCCACGACCTTTTGATCCGAAGTCAAACGCGCTAATCCACTGCGCTATGCGGTCCGGTTTGGAGTCATCTCAGCTTATTTTAAATTTAAGGTATACTTATGAGCCTATGCGGTTCAAATACAAGATCCAACTTGTGTTTTTTTTTTTTTTTATGTATGGTGTTCTTTGTCTTTTTCTATTGGGGATCTACTCCGATGCTTACTGGAGATGTACTCCTATCTATGCTAAATATCTTTGTTTGGTTTTATTCCTTACATTTGCATGTGTGGGAAAAACCCTCGTGTAAAATATTTGCTACTAATACTAATATAATTATTATATTACGCTCAGAGATGAAAAAGTCTTAAATGCCTCTTTTTTGGGCGTAGCAGATGATTTTCCGTTATTTGCTCGTTAATCAATTCGAATTTTATTGCTAGTTCAATATTTTGATTGCGTCGTGCAATTAAATTTCTTTATTTTATTTCAATTGTATTTACATATCTTTCTTACTTGTGTTGTCCACAATTTGCTTCCGAACAAAACTTATGCGAATATAAACATTTTATTTTTTTGGTCTGTACACAAGTATGAACATTACATGCGCTGAAAAGGGAGGAAAGAAAGAGTATATAAAGGCAAGACTTGTGTATCTCTTAATTACAAAGATGGCCTACCTCTGATAGGATCGACATGATGGATTATATCCGATGGGCCAAAGCTGATTTAGATAGCACCTAACTGCTATACAAAAGAGAGAATCAAAATTTTGTGAGTAAATTTAAATAATTTTGATGCGAATTACAGTGGTCCTCAGCATTTTCAATCATCCAGATTCATAGAATAATTGGGAAAAAGAAAACCCAACAACAGAGAGATTGGCGCAAAATAAGAGGATCATAAACTGGGCCTAGTCGCAAATTCATCAATCGGTCAATCTGTTTAATAGTTTAGGCCCATAAGCCTAGAATGAGTGACCCAATTGAATAATTTTGCTCCTGCCCAAACATGAACTCCTAAAGTCTTGCCTATTATGTGTGGCCGACTGCCTAGCTCGAGCCCAAACGAAAAAACGTCTCCCACGGAATTGGCTTTCTTACCCGCCTCAAGCCCTATGGGCTCTACTTTGTAATGATGCCCCTCTTATGGGCAATTTTGGTTTTGAGTAGTAAGTTTATACAAAAAAATTTATGACCAATAAAAAATAAATTCTTGCCCATTATGTGATTTGACTTATGAATAGGAAATGATAAGAGCATTATAAATCCTAAAACTTATTTCGAAAGTGCAATTGAGTTATGAAACTTTTAAAAATTATAATCGAATCTTAAAATTACAATAGAAAATTAAAAGTCTAAAATGCCTTCATTTTCTTAGAAAGAGCTTAAAGTAGACCTTATTTTAAATAAAAGCTTGAAATTGTTATGTTAGTCACAAATAAGGATCTAACCTCGCCTGGTCAAATATTCCTGTCGATCAAGGGTATTTTCAACCAAATTTTTGTTATTATATTTCTCTCTTTTCTTCTCTATTCATCTTCATCTTGTTCTCAACAGAGGAAACTTGAACATGGATAAAGAGAAAGGGATCGATTTCCACTAACAAAGCCCCCTACCTCCTATAGAGGAAATAGCTTCTAAATCACTGGCCGATATTTCCACTAACAAAGCCCCTGAGCCGCATAACTCAGTTACAAGTTCTTGCCATGAATTTGTGATAACCTATTTCCCTTCTCCTCCTTATTTCACTCCTGTGCATTCTCCTCCTCACCCTCCGGCTCTGGCTTGAGGAGGGGTTGGGGGCTAGGGAGGGGCAATGGGTGAGAGGTCTTTGAGCTCATTTTCCATGGCGAAGGGGGAGATTTTGTTGATGTCATGGTTTTGCGTTTGGGTTTATTTGTTCCTTGGTGTGAGAGTTCTTTTTTCTCTTTTCTTTCTTTCTTTCTCTTTTTTTGGCTTTTGTAAATGTGTCCCCAAGTGAAGTGGTCCAATTTGATGCTGGTATTTGGGCACTCTTCCCTATTCATCTTGTTAGACAAAGAAGAAGATGAGCAGGGAAGACAAGAAAGAAAAAAAAAAGAGTTTTTCGATGAAAATTTCCTTGAATAGTAATGATATTTGGCCGACCATCGAGATCAAATCCTTATTTGAAATTGTCATGGTCACTTGAAGCCCTTATTTAAAATAAGATTCACTCTGGGTCATCTTTTTAAAAAGCAAAGATACTTCAAGTACTCATTTAGAATTTTCCCTGGATACAATTAAGTTCTTTCATTAATATGGCTAATGAAAAATGATGACGTGGCATTTTCTATTTTTTTCTTTTTCCTACATGCATTTTTTTTTTATAAAAAAATTCCTCAAAAACTTACTTATCCCAAAAAAGAGAAAGACAAGTATATAGGGATAAAACTCATAAATAAGGGATGCATATAAGCGATGAATGAATCCATATGCTAATGTAGATTTTAATTCGGTGGCCATTTTTTCCTCTGTGATCTGGATATATTAATCTAATTCCAATTGGATTTCCTCACAGGACTACTGTTTCTGTCGTATATGAGTTTATTTTAAGCATATTAAGAAGCCCCGCAACTAAAATAAGTATTTTGTTAAAGAGTATGTGCAAAAAGTTTTTATGCAATCAAATAAAGAAACTGACTTTTCTCGATGCATGGGCTTTTCTCGTAATATATAACCAATCCTTTGAATATCAAACTTGTTTAGTGAAATATACAAGGAAATTGTTTATAAGATCTAAACAAGAATGCGCTTTGTCACTCGTCAGAATAAAATTTCCAATTAATCTAGCCACTGAAATTGAGATTTAAATTAAGGTTCTAGGCCTTTCCACACTATCCCTGAAGACGAAACAATATTTATCTTGTCCTTGAAACAGTCTAAAATTCAAGTATGGCCACAACTATTCAACTAAGAAATGTCATCACATCATTGATCACTAATGTTAGTCACATCACAACATTTAATTTGCGATGGTACAAGCAAATCAACTAGTGTAACTAACTGGGTCTCTCTAAGTGGAACTTTGAATTGAGCTTTGTGGTCCTAAGTACTTAGACATTTAGGTCCTAGAAAAGGTCAATGTCTTTATTATTTGGATAAGATCAACAATTTACATGAACAAGCAATCGCTAGCGGACGTAGATGGAGATTAGAGTATCTTTGTCACCTTCAATATCGTTGTCATGTCACATGACATGACATTTCAATTGCAATAGTCCAAGTAAATCAACTAGTGCAAATAACGTGGTTCCTCCAAGTGGAACTTTGAATTAAGCTTTTGTGGTCCTAAGCAGTTGGACATCTACGTCCTAACAAAGGTCAACATCTACATTATTAGGACAAAATCAAGACTTGCGTGATTGCGTGTACATAGATGGAGATCAAATTTCTTTGTCACCTTCAGTATTTATGATCAGTGGACACAAAGAGAGGGAGTTGATAGAGACGCTCTAAACTTGGGGGTTTATTTTTTATGGTAAAGATGTTTGGACACACCCACTGCTAGGCAAACAGATGCTTAGATAAATCTTAGAAAAGATAAATTTGTCGGTCCTTTAGGCAAGGCTCGATAAATCTTAGAAAAGATATATCTTAGATAAATCAACTAGTGTAAAGATGTTTCGCCGAGCCCAGACCCAAACTCGTTGGTCTAGCCCGATCCCAGATTTGGTGTCACCCAAGCCTTGAGCTGCGAATGGGCAAGGCTACTGGTCATCATTGCCACTGGGCCCTCCCCCTGTAGTCTTCAACTTGGGGAAGGAGACGGGGAAAATGAAGCGGCCTGGCCAGCATCGTGATGGTAATGGGATGATTAGATATGATAGTTCTTTTTTTTTTTTTCCTTTTTTTGTCAGATATATGATATAATAGTTGAGACTTGTGGCAATGAGAGGAAAGTCTATATTCACGTTCCTAAATGAAGAGTACAAGTCCTCCCTTGGGGCTCTATCGGGAGATTGGAGAGAGAGGAGATAAAATGTCAATCTTCAATAGTTTTAGGGCCTCGTGTATAAATTACTTTGAAGAATTAGAACTTATTTGGTAATCATTATGCTTTTTATATTTTTCTATTCTTTTTTGTTCATTCGTGCACAGAAAAAGAACAAAAATTCTATTTGATGACGTCGTCTAATTTTTCTATTCCCCAAAATAAAAAGATAGTCAACAATATATTTAGAAAAAAATAAAAAGTAAAAATATATATCTTTTTTGTTCCCACAAATATAAATGGAAAGATTGTTTTCATAAATAAAAAAATTATCAAATGCATCTTTGAAATACGCATCTCTAGAATATTTTGGTCCAAAAGTAACTTTACCAGGTAAAAGTGCTCGTGCACAGCTATAGTGCAAAGGTATGTACGGAGACTTCTCAACATGTCAAAATGTCTCCTCTTTTTTTGTTCGGTAGTGTCTTGAATTGTTAGACAAACATCACTAATACGAGAAAATATCATGTTTTGTCTTCTCATTTGCCATGCATATTTTTATGCATGAAGTTAATTGTTTCTTCAATTTACTATTTTCATCTAAATACAAATACCTTTTTTTTTTAATAGATTTAGCAGATGGACTAACGAATGAAGGTCATAAGCATCTTAATATCAAGTCACTATTGAACGGAATGAAAAGCACATATATGGCATCATTGTGAGCATAGAATTTGACCCTCATAGAAATCCATCCATTTATTTCGTACGTCATGGGGATAGTGAGAAATACATTCTACATTCCACATGGGCTATGATTGGTGATATCATTGTATTTTGTTCATAAGTTTCTATAAAATGGGAAATCCCCTATCAAAGTAGTTGATTGACGTAATTGGGTTATTAACCATCCATGTCGTTGTTTGATCTCATGCTTTTTTTGGGGGGGGGGGGGGGGGCATTCTCAAGAGTGTGGATTGGGATTTCTCGGCAATCAAGAGAGGTAGAGGGCCAGAGGGGGGGGGGAGGGCATTCTCAAGAGTGTGGATTGGGATTTCTCGGCAATCAAGAGAGGTAGAGGGCCAGAGGCGTGCATCAAATTATTCCAATGTGGACATCTCGTGGGCATCCACATTGGCCAAATTTTGTCCACATCATACTCCAACGCAATCTACATTAGATAGATTTTTCCACAAATGTACATATGAGCATGCACGTATTTTATTCGCATCATACTTTAGGAGTTGAGTTCAGTTGTAGAAACCTGATTAAAAAATTTAAGAAAGTAGAGTCTGATTAGACAAACTAAAGTACATGGACTTGATAAAAAAAAAAAAGCATGGAAGTATTAGAATGACGAGTATAAAATTTCCTTTAATTTAGTTTTCATTACAAAGAGCATATGTATGTATGTATTTAATTAAAGAGACCATATTAAAAATTTAAGAGGGAGAGCATAACTTGAGCCCATCGGCAACTTAATTGAATCTATATTCACTAAAAAATCAAAGTCCATAAATTTTGAGCGAACTATGATATATTAATCAAAGAGGGGTTCTGCATGCTAAAATCCCAACAAAATTGGCAGTTGACAATTTTAGATTAGGTATTCACGTTTTAATGAAAAATCTTAATAGTGCTAACGAGTAAAACAATCTAAGTCCCCGAAGCGGGAGAAAAGAAATTAAAGTTTAGAACTTAATATTTAAGAGGGGAAAAGCTTAGGTTAGTAAAATTTAAGGCCTAACGTGTAAGAGAGTGAAATTTCGTAAATTAAAGTTTATACAAAATTTAGGATTTAGTGTGTGAGATGATGACTGTTCATTGGAATAAAGATGAAATGATCCCATATCAATTAACCAACATTACCCCAATGACCACTTTGCAAAATTCTAAACAATAGACGACTCATAACTCTATGATTGCAAATCATATGGAGTTGGCTTAATAGTTGAAGCGTACTTAATATGTGGATTATTGGTGTTGCGATTAAGCGAGCGATCGAACAATAATATAGACAGATAAAGAAAATAAATCGGACACCAGATTTACGTGGTTCATCGTAAAGACCTACGTCGCGGGGAAAGCGGCCGAATTTCACTATATATCAGCGATATAAGGAGATTACACACTCGCTCACTCAAACACTCTCTCGGTGTTTCCTGCCCCAATTGAACCCAAACCCAACTCACGGCACAAAATTATCACGCAAGCTCAAAACAAACGCTGAAAAAGAACTCCTTTTCTTGATCACGCTTCAGCTTGAAGACATGCGGCTCCTCCTTTTCTCTCGTACGGGTGCAGCAGCAACACACCGAAAAGAAGAGAAACCCTGCATAAAACACTTCTGTTTTTATACGTGTGCCCAGGTCAAAGTTTGACCTGGACCCACCAAGAATTGATACGCGTGCAGAGGAGTTCGGCCAAAAGAAGAAACCCCATCCAGAATATTGTGTATGCGTGTGTGCCCAGAGTCAACACTTTGACTCTAGGCCCACCACTTCTTCAACGTAAACAACTTTCGCAGAAGGATGAAAAATTCTTCTTTTATCTTGTTCACGTCGGATAGAAAAATCCAAGAAAGAAAATTATTTCTTCTTTCTTCATCCGAGTTGAAATCTATTTGAGAAAACTTTATCGACAAATTCGGTTTAACAAATCGTTATCCGAATTCAAACTCAAGTCATATTTAACAATTGGGATGTCACATGTTCGATTTTTCATATCACCAAGTGCGAACAAATCTAATGTTAGGTCACATATCCCGATTTTCATTTGCAATATACCTTGACATATATAATGGGATATTTCACACAGATGTGGTTAATGAGGCTAGGAGGGGCAAGGCATTATTTTTTGATTCCACGTAATGTTCTGGGCAAATATTTTAAACTATAATTTAGAATTCTGGACCTAGGGGGCAGAAGCCACTGTTGACTCCCTAGGTTCGAAATTTTTTTTTCCTCGAGTTTGGAATTCTTACCATATAAAAGTGAGATTCCTCATATAAAACTCTATGCATACATAGAATTATTTGTACATTGACCTACTTTCATAATTATATCGTGGGAGCGACTGTAACATGACATCGTCACATGTTTGGATTCTGATATGCGTAGCATCATTCGCTTGGTTTGCGTTTTCAATTCGCATGTTCATATTCTGCACTAGATGTTTCTCTTGCTTTGCCTCTTCAACTCATATGTTTTGGTTCGTATTTGCGTGGCATCCTTTGATTGCTTTTGCGTTTTCTACATCCATGTTGGAATTCCTACTCTCACAGTATCATTCGCTTACTTTGCGTCTTCAGCTCGCTTGCTCGAATTCATATTTGCATAACATCGCTTCCCTACTTTGCATTTTCAGCTTGCGTATTTGAATTCTTATTTGCATGGCATCATCATTCCCTTGATTTGCGTTTTCAAACTCTCATGTTTGAATACTTATCTGCATGACATCATATATCGCAAGTAATTCGTGAAACATAATAAAATATAATCGATAAAAGAGGCGATCGCTGTGAAAGGTGACGACACACACCCGTTACACCTCATTCTAATAGATAAAATACAAGATCAATCTAAAATGATTTTGATGAAAATCTAAGAATAATTGTGGAAGGAGTTTTGTTAATTGTTGGCATCCGGGACTCTTGACATGATTAAACTCATATTATGCCGATAATGACACGTCGCCTTACCATGCATAATAAATCTTTTGAAATAATTACCTCATAAGTATATTAATTAATTATATAGATATCGGTTTGGTTCTAAAATTTTCGATTTTGCTTATTTAGTCCTAAATATGTGCATGAAATTATAATGAAGTCATTGCAATCAATCTTCATTGGAATATGTTGATGTGGCGGTTTTGTCATCGCCGGCTATCCTTTATAGCATACCGCTACGTCAATGACCTTTAAAGAAACTTGGCCAGAAGAACTACATTAGAATTTCGCATAAAAGTTAACACAATTAAATTGGAAGGAGTACACTCCAAGTTCCAAAACTTGATATGAATGGACAATTAAGTGTCAAAAGTTAGGAAAGTGACATGTAAGTGCCACTTTTTTGGCGAATCTCGTCGGAAATTCTACGTAGCAATTTTTTTATTATTTTTTTCTCGCCTATGTGGCTTGCCGGAGAGCTGACTCATTAAAGAAACGCAAAAACAATGTTGTTTTGGTGGGGATTTCAATTTTAATATAAAAATTAATTAAATTAAATTATAAAAATAATAATAAATAAATAAAAGAGGGAGGCGACGGCAACGAGGGCTCAGCCCTCAGCCGCGTGCCTCCTCCCTCCCCCTTTTTTTAAATTTTTAAATTTTAAAAGAAATTTAGTTTTAAATTTAATTTAATTAATTTGTATATTAATTATTTATCACGTCAAAAGTAAAATAATGTTATTTTTGCATTTCTCTAGCCATATCAGCTTGCAAAACGATGTTGTTTTACACTTACCTCGTCGGAAAATTGCCACGTCAACACTTTGACTGGATTTTCTCGCAGTCGATACTTAAGTGATTCATTTTGCTCCGAGTTTGGTACTTAAGTGTCACTTTCCTAATTTTTGACACTTAAGTGTGCCAAGTTTTGGCACTTCAGGTATCCGGCACTCCAATTAAATTGATAAAATTGGAAAACTTATGATTAAATCAACATATGTACCATAGATTCGGAAATGATTAGATAATTTCCCCTCTATCTTTTCGTTCTTGAGAGTCTTCGACGTGCTGGGATATTTGAATTACATCACATGTTATCTAGAAAAAAAGGACTGCTTCAGGATTTTGGAAAATGTAATGCACGTGCTTTAACGTTCCGGATCTTAGTAGTCCTCAATAATCCATGGCGTGTTTTGTAACAGAGACAACCATGTCCTGTGCACACCAAAACCTACAAAACCTGTTTGTTAGTCGGTTGAACAAGTTATGTCTTCTAGTCAAATAATTACTAAATTATGACGATTCTAAAGAAAACCAAATCAACAAACAAAGTCAGAAAATGTGGGTTTTGATGTTAGAAACTTAGAATATATTTCTAGCATTCATCTTGAACGGAAGCATTCGTGAATACTTAGTCATTGGCCCGTGCCTTTGACAAGACGGAAAAGTTCTTGGCTTATAAATTTATTTGTACCAATATAATTTTTCAACAAGGGCGAAGAGGAGCTATAGGATTTCAGAGTTCCTATCCATACCCTTTTTCCACCTAGGCTTCTATTAGTTAGTGAGAATGGACCATCGCGATGTATTTTTCCGTTCAATCAAAGAGTGGAAATTGCATTAATCAAATCGTCTTTCACTCTGTTTTTAATACCTTGAAAGAGTGCTACCTTGTAATAGTATTTTCTAAAACCAAGGATGCAAACTTACTCAACATAAAAGGAAGATCAGTTTTATTATTATCAAATGGAATATTAGATATAACAAGAATCCACATTTTAAGATCAATTTAATGCCTTCCCATGAAATATGGGTAGACTTGCAAAATCAATGTTAAATATATTATTTGGATTTAGATTCAATCATAAACATCTTAATTGAACCAATATAGTAATGAATTCTTAAATAGAAGTGCACTCAAATCCTTCCGCCACCTTTGGACTCCACGACAACCCCATCGTAGTCACTTAGCATTGAATTCAAGCCTACGACCTTGGAAATCTTATGCCGACGAAGGTTCATAACCTCGGATTCTTGGTTGCAGACCTCAAAATTGGCAAAAATTAGGTTCGTGACCTCAGATCCAAGGTCGTGTACCTCCTTCAGGGTCGATCTGAAAAATAGATCTCAGGGAGAGAGAGAAAGAGAGGGAGACGAACAAATGAGGGGTGGCAAGGGTGTGGCAGTGCAACGTGATTTTACAATTATCCCCAACTCCTATGCATCCCACAGCTCCAAAATCCCAAGTGACAACACAAACACACCCCGCCACGGGCGGGTAAAGAATAGGTAGGTGAGCTCCTGAAGCTTAGGTTCAGCTATATTCCAGTCTTCGACGAGCTTAGATTCGATTGAAAGATCGATAACTATTTAACACTGTGCAATCGATTTAGCATTGATATTGCAATCCTCCATGAAAACAGAAAGTATCACGTACGTTAACAAACATGCATGGGGTTAAATTAACATATATAGAGTATGATATGAATGCACAATTAATATATTACGTAATATGTATTCAAAAGAGATCTTAGCTGGACACAGTCAATTCAGAATATGCAAGTTAAATTTGAACATTATCATTTTCCCATTATACAATGATTTTCCCAGCGGAGTCAATTTCGTGGTGAAACTGACTATATATCTATTACTATGATGGGAATTTCCACATCCACATGCCTGCATTTTAAAGAAGTTAATTTTAGAACATAGTGATACATTTTTTTACGAGGATGCAATTAAAAATTGTTTATTTTAGCCTTCCAAAAGTTAAAATCTCCATTTGATTGAATTATAAAGGAAAAAAATTGGACTTGTTAGATCATTGGACTGGAATTGATAAAATGGATTACTTCAAATCATTATAGCATGATTGAAAGGTTACTCTCTTTATCGTGTTCTTCTGAAAGTCAACGTTCATGCATTCTTACACTTTTACGTTTTTCACATGTTTGATATTTCCTTCTTCTTTGTCAGGTCAAGTGTTTCCCTATACTTATTGCTTTTACACATCGAATTACACATACTTTTGTCAACTCAACATTGCGTGAATTAAAAGACATTCACATTAAGGGTCCATTCGTTTCACGGAAAATGGGCAATTTCCGGAAAATATTTTCTCGTAAGTCATTTTCCAGGAAATTGACAATATTTTCTGGTGTTTGGCTAAAACCTGAAAATGTTTGGAAAATATTTTCCGGTGTTTGGTAAGGAAAATATTTTCTAAGACTTTACCACTTAGGCATGCATCATTACCGACCTATAAATCCATCAAATATGAACTTGCCTTTACCATGCAAACTTACTTCATATTTTTGTTCTCTTATTGTCACTAAACGCTCATCTACTCTAAAAAATATTCGTATGGATTTTAAAAAGAAGCAAAAGAGAAAAGAAGCAATCATGTACAGCTCTCATGAGAATCTTCCAATTGAGTGGCCTGTTCTGCCCCTGCGTCTTTTGTATTCTAATAAACAAAAGAAAAAAAAAAAAAGCAAAGCATGTAGAGCCTTTTGCTTGAGCAATGTACAACTTGTAAGGTAAAATAAATAAAAATAATAATAAGCAAGAGTGCGAGCACAAGCTTGAGATCGACGAGCTCGAGGTTCGCCCAAAACGGCCGACAATTAGCAAAGAAAGAAGAAGATGGGAAACAAAGAAAAGAAAACGAAAAAAAGAAAAGAAAAAGAAATAAATAGAAAAGAAAAAGGAAATTAAAAATAATTCTAATTAAAAAAGAAAAAGAAAATTAAAAAATAATTTGAAAAAAAAAAAGAAAGAAGAAGAAGAAAGGGGAAGAGGAAGTGATGATTTGTAAATGTGTGAGATAAGAGAGATCAAGTGATGTTTCCCCTGATTTAGAAGACTTTTTTCCTTTCATGCAAAACATTTTCCCCAATGAATTCATTTTCCGCGAAACGAACGCCGAAAATCCGGAAAATGTTTTCTTGGAAATTATTTTCCGCGAAACGAATAGACCCTAAGACTAAAAGATTGTGATGTGTTTTTTGTAACCAAACCTAATACTGATCAAAACTAAGATTGTCATACCGTTAATCCTTTTGCCATCATGCCAGTCTCACATGCCTCTTTTCGATGTTAGCCTTTCTTCATGGGAGCCATGTCAAATTTTGGTGTCAATAGGACCTTTGCACAATTTTAGCACCGAGTATGAGAAATGGTGTTTCTTATTGACTTTATTAACTTGGTTTAAAAAAAAAAAAACTAACATCTAACTTTACTAGCTAACTGGTCATCCTTACATATTGATTTATATATTTTTGCCGTTCAATTCCGTGATCAATGTAAACAGTCCAATAGGAAATTATTGAGAAAAGTAAAAGTAGAATGTCTTGTGAGGCAATTAATGACAACTAGCCTTACGACATAATAGTCTGATCAAACTTTACATGCGTAAATGGAAGTTAAATTGGGAAAAAAATCGTACATAAAACCAGCGCATGTGAGTCTAATTGGAAAATTACCCAATTAATCTTAAATCTATTGTATGGATGTGAATTCAATTTTACTAATTTAGTTATAAAATTTTACGCGACAATTCAATGTAGTTATTCTCATCAATTTTCTTCATACAATGGTTTTAGGATAAAATTAGAAATTTGTAAATAAGTTGATATCTGTATGATAAGTTTATGATTGATTGGATAATTTTACTCAACCTTATTAATGTGGGGCACTAAATAATATAAGTTATATATTAGATTCACCTAACTAGTCGATATATGTGAATTGGGTTTATATCCAATAAATACAGGTCGTACATTTTTTGTTCACGTGAGGCGAGGCATGCCAAGTCCAGTTGGTCCTCATCGAGTCCAACGTCGAGACCCGCGAATAGCAATTCAATTGGTAGGCCACACGACAGACTCAGTTGCACAATTGGGGACGCCTGAAGTTTCTCTTGTTATCTCTCGTTTATGGTAGAGCTCTTTCTCGCGACATGCTCGAGTCTCCTTCAATGTCTTCCTCTAAATTTCCTTCCTCTTCTCGTTTCTTCTTTTGTACTTTACGTTCTGCGTGCATCATCCTCGTTGAACCCTGTCGTCTTGGCTTGACTTGCAAGTGAAGCTTCTAGCCTCCCCTGTTGTCATCGAAGTCTTTCTCTCCTTCTCACCCCCGTCCGTTTGCTTCTGGTATTCTCAATTTGCCTTATTTTCGCAGTTTTACTGTTGCATGTACTTGATCCTTGACATGCAACCACGAGAATTTGTTTTTGAACTGGGTTTCGTCAATTAAACCATATCAGTGACTTGATGTTTCATTATGGCTACGGATGAGAGTGATAGTACCTCGCGAATTGCTTCGCTGTGTCACCGTCTAGGACGACTATGTTCGGAACAAGAACTGGAGGTTTGGGATGACGTACCTGCATCAGACAAGCTTAAGGAGTGTCGCCTCATCCTGGTGGGTAACATCTTTACAAATCCTGCTGTCAATCTACCTGCATTTCAAGTAGCGATGAAGAAAGCGTGGCGTGTTGATCAAGTTGAAATTTCTCCTAGCGATGGTGGGCTGTACATCATTAAATTTAGATCTGAAATGAAAAAACAGCGAATATTAGAAGGAAGCCCTTGGTTATTCTCAGGTCATCTGGTCCATTTGCGTCCATGGCAACCCAATACTCTTTTACTCTGTTATGATTTTTCCAAGTGTGCATTACGGGTTCATGTGATAGGTTTACCTTTGGAGTGGAACACTCCACGGCTTCTACGTAGGGTCATGCGACGGGTGGGACGAGTTTTGGAAGTGAAACCCGATACATGCGGGAGGGTTCGAATTGAAATAGACCTGAAAGCACCTTTAAGGTCAGGAAAGCTCATACGAATCGAAGGAAAACCTCTGTGGCTGGATTTTCGCTATGAGCGGCTATCCCACTTCTGTTATTCTTGTGGAAAGCTCGGTCATTACGCAGCATCATGTACAGATTATCCTTATGAGGAAGCTCAATTTGAGGGTAGAGAGACAATGGTCTATGGCCCGTGGCTGAGGGCAGAGGTCAGACAGCCTAGCCCCTATTGGGATGCTTTTTACAATCCTTCAGAAAATATAGAGCAGATGGAAGAGACTGTACCTGAAACCCCTCCAGCTACGTCGCTCCCAGCTTTACCTCCCATCGTTCCTGCTTCAGAGGCCCCTGTTTCGACTCTTGTTATCCCCTCAGGGACTTCCTCTGTGATAGACCCTATCAATAAAGCCACGAGAACAACTGACTTGGTACCTGCAAAAGCCAAGTTGAAGAGCATTCAGCATCCTTCATTGGACATTCCTCAACCAAAGAAACCAAAAATCTCTAGAACAATGACAGCTGTGGGATCTAGCAAGAAAAATACAAGATATTCACCATATGAAACTCGAGCTGCTTACTTTTTCGATTTGGATGAAACTCGCTTTCGGAAACCCCCGTGTTCGTGGTAGCGTAACCTACTCCTTGGGCTTTGGCGGCTGGCCCTCAATAGCCACCGATCTCCAAATGAAACTACTGAGTTGGAATTGTCAGGGGTTGGGCAATCCCCTGACAATTCAAGCCCTTAAGGCTTTGTTAGCCTCTGAAAAGCCCGATTTAGTTTTCTTAATGGAAACAAAGAATATTGAGTCAGTTGTGAAGCGCTTACAGCGTCGGTTTCACTTCCCTCACTCTTTCTTGAGGGATCCTGTAGGATTGTCTCGGAGGACTTGCGGTGTTTTGGACCGACCTTTTTGATATCACCGTTGTACACTCGGAGGAGAATTTTGTAGATCTCATAGTCCTTAATCCTTTGACAGCTACTTCGATGCACTTAACATGTCCGCATGCCCTTCAATATATCGGGCTCGGCAGGAATTTTGGGATACAATCAGGGCAATCTATGCAGCAAATCATTTACCTTGGCTGTGTGTAGGGGACTTTAATGATTTCCTTTCCCCCTGGGAGAAAGTAGGCAAAAGACCAGCTATTTACTCTCGAATGATAGCATTTTGGAATTTAATCAATGACTGTGCTTTACTAGAATTGGAAAGTAAAGGGTGTGAATTTACCTGGTCTAATAATAGAGAAGGGGATGCTGTGGTAAAGGAGAAGTTAGATCGAGTTTTCTGCTCCTTGGATTGGAGGTTATCATATCCTTCTGCTGAAGTGCTAGCTCTTCCACCTATAGGCTCGGATCACTGTCCTATTCTGCCGCACACTCATTCTCAATCTGTCAAGCGAGCAAAGACTTTTCATTACGAAGCTTTCTGGAGTCAAGATCAAGAATGTAAAGAGGTAATTAAACATGCATGGGAGAGCAAGAATACCTCTTTGGCCTCTAAATTACAGGCGTTTACGTTAAGCTAGCTAGCCGGAGTAAGTCACGGTTTAGTAATGGCCATCGGCGTATACTCCAGCTACAGCAACAACAACTATGAAGCGATTACTAACAGAAATTCTATCGACCGGAGATAAGGAGTTAGCCACTTCCATTCGAGTTGAAATTCAAAACCTATGGAATCAAGAGGAGCAAGGTTAAGGCTATGCGTTCACGTATTAACCGGTTGAAATGGGGTGATAAAAACTCAAAATTTTCCATGCCTCATGCAAAGTGCAAAGAAGACAGAGAAATAGAATTAGTATGCTTAAAGATGAAAACCAGAACTGGATAAGGGAGCCAGAACAGCTAAAGGCCATGACAATGGGTTTCTTTTCTCAATTATATCAGTCAGTGGGATACCGTGATTTCAGCCCCTTTTTAGAGCAATGTTCAGCTGTGGTAACAACATAAATGAATGAACAATTGATGAGTGGGGTAACAGAAAAGGAGGTATACGAGGCTACTTTCCAGTTGGGTGCTTCCAAGGCTCCTGGGCCAGATGGCCTTAACGGCCTTTTCTATCAGCATCACTGGAGTATCATCAAAACAACTCTCATCAAAATAGTTCAAGATTTTTTTACCTCAGGTAGTATGCCTCCTAGATTAAACAACGATTATTGCTCGGTTCCTAAAGTTCATCATCCGAAAGCATAGACCAAGACCGTCCCATCGCCTTTGTAATTTTGCTTACAAGATTATTTCAAAAGTTATGGCTAACGAGACTTAAGTCTTGGCTTCCTAGTTTGATCTCAAAAGAACAAGCATCATTTGTAGGTGGCGAGCGAGATACAAGACAACATAATGGTAGTGCAAGAAGTGCTTCATCGGTTTAAAGTGAGAACGAGGCACAAAACGATTCAATCTTATTCTGAAAACGATATGCGAAGGCGTATGATAGGGTCGAATGGGATTTCCTAACAGCCTATTTGCGAAGTTGGGTTTTACTAATAGATGGGTTACTATGGTCATGGCTTGCATCACAACGACTTCCTTTAGTATTCGTATTAATGGGGAACGGCTCCTTATTTTCAGCCTACTCGAGGCATTCGACAAGGTGACCCCCTCTCCCTATATATTTTCATTTTACTTGCAAATGCTCTGTCAACTATTATAACGCAAGCTATGGATATGGGACACTTACGGGGATCCAATTTAATAGAGCCTGTCCTAAGTTATCCCATTTGTTCTTTGCGATGACTCGATCTTCTTCCTAAAAGCCACGGTTCGAATGCCAAAATCTTGCTAATATATTAAACCGCATTGTCTCGCTACGGGTCGCTCATCAATAGGAATAAATCTGGTCTATTTTTCAGCAAACACTGTCCTATGCCTTTACAAAACAATTTAGCAAGAGAACCGAGAATACCTATCGTGAGCGAGTTATGGAAAGTACCGGCATCCCTTCTGATTGGGGCCGTTCCAAACGAGAGATGTTCTCTTGGATCCTGGCAAAAGTAAATGCTAAATTAGCTGGCTGGAAGGAAAAATTCTTATCAAAAAGTGGCAAGGAGATTCTACTGAAAGCAGTAATTCAGGCATTACCTCAGTATGCCATGTCCATATTTAAGCTCCCCCTGTCACTCTGCAGATTAATAGAGAGGAAGATATCAGCATTCTGGTGGAGCAAAAACAACAGCAAATCAGGTATTCATTGGCAAAACTGGTCAGATTTAAAGCAATCAAAAGAATCAGGGGGTATGGGATTCCGAGATCTGATCAATTTCAATAAGGCAATGCTTGGTAAGCAAGCTTGGCGTATTTTTCAACAACCTAATGCTATATGGAGTCAGCTTTTCAAGGGATTATACTTTAGGAATTCCTCTTTTCAAAGTGCCAAATCAGGCTATCGACCTTCATGGGGGTGGTAGAGTATGTTAAAGGGACGAGATACCATTATTCCTAAACTTCGTTGGTTAGTTGGGGATGGATCCACGATTAACATTAGAGAAGACATCTGGCTTCCAATTGGTAAGATAGGAGGAATAGCAAATGGAGGGTGAACCCGTTGTAGTTGCTTGATCTATTAGATTCCTCTAATGCGAAATGGAAGGAGGATCTTATCACTACCCTCTTTGATGCCCGTGTCGGTGAAGTGATATTAAACATACCTATAAATCCTTCACTTCTACATGATCAATTAGTTTGGACTGCAACCTCCTCGGTGACTATACGCTTAAAAGTGTTACCTTTATGTGTCTTCGACCCAACATCCCCCACTTAATATAGCTTCATCCTCTTATCAGAATCCTCTTCAGTTATGGAGGAAGATCTGGCACATGAAAACTGCTCCTAAGATTCGTGTTTTTATGTGGTTAGCCTGTAAAAATGCCATTGCTACTAAAGCAAACCTCTACCAAAGACATATTTCCCCTAACCCCTACTGCACCCTTTGCAACCACAACGTTCCGAAACAATCGAACACCCGTTTTTTTCTTTCGCACTTGGACAAGAGAAATCTGACTCATTATAAGATCAGGGTTTCGATTTCACCTACCTCTGTGCGTCGTTTTGACGAGTGGGTTGCAGCCAGAGCCATCATTCCTAAGGCTTCCCCGGATTTTGAAGTGATCGCCGGTTCTTTGTGGGAGATCCGCGACAAAAAACAATGCGATCTTCAGCAGCGGAACCCGGATCCTATCCAAGTCGTGGAAAACGCCCTAGCCCGAGTCGAATTTTGACGCTTCTAGACCCCTCTGCACATCGGATTCAAAAACCAATTGTCGCCCGGATCGAAGATGGAAACCTCCGAGAAAAGGTAGCCTCAAGTGTAATATTGATGGGGCTTTTATACCGGGAACGAGGAAGGATCGGTAGCGTGTATTTACGAAATTTCAAAGGAGTACTTACCGATGTGATTACACGAAGCGTTCCAGCACATTCGGCATTCCAAGCTGAGATATACGCTCTTATTTTGGTCATCCAACATCTCGATCCAAATAGGGGCTTCATCTCGAACGCGTAGTGGTCGAGTCCGACCGCCCACATCGGTGGAGATCGTTCTGGAGAAGCAGCAGCCGCCATGGACGGAGCGCCACCTCTTCGCTGTTCTTCACGATGTGCTTGCTCGATGCCCTAATCTCTCTCTCCAGCATGTTCGCAGAGAAGCAAACCTAGCAGCTGACTGGGCTGCCAAAGCCCACCGGAATCAAGGCCCGGTCCGAAACTGGCTTATTTTCCCTCCCTTTATCTTCCAGGATATCGTATTTAGTGAAGCTTTAGCATCAGGTTGTACCTCATGTTGATCTAATATATGGGTAGTTTCGACCAAAAAAAAGGAAGTTTCTCTTGTTGATTTGGCAAACCACAAGCTGGTCTACGTGGTATTGGTATGACAAGTTAGACTGCCCACTTCGCCCCCATTCGTCAATCGAGTTTGAAAGCTGAATTTTTCTCGCGGGTTAATTTGAAAAAAAATCAAATTCGTTTATCCATAATAGATTTAATAGATTTACTTTGAATTAATTTTTTAACAATAAAAAATTATAAACTATACATCTAAGACAAATTTAGCATACGTTATTTTTTGTTAAATTTTACCATCAAATTACTGAATTAGATTATACGTGATAATTGACGAGTATATTAGTTTGGAGTTTCACGGAGTATATTAATTTGTGATTTTTCATGATATTAATCTAATATAATAGAAACTAAAGTAACTTTGTCACAAATGTATTAGTTTGAAATTTTTTATAGTGAAAAAATTAGTTTGGGATAAATTTTTTACAAATATTCCAGTTTGGAGTTTTTCGTGATATTAATTATTTTCTCAACAAAAGAGACTACAAAGAAATTGGGAATCTTCTCACGTTATAAGCTTTGAGAATTTGCTTTATTTGATTTGGTGAGAGCCTTTTCGTGCCCTTAGCTACGAGTGGTCAATGGTCCTTGCTAGCACAATTTAAAAAAACAAAAAGCAAAGAAGAATAAAAATACAAATTCAAAATAAATAAAAAATACTATTTGCGTAGCACCGGCTATGTCATGTAACACATTCATGTTAGCAATTTCTAATTATAGTTCGCGAACGACTCAATTAGCAAATTGTGGAAAATGTTCAGGACTAAATTGACCAAATTAAGATGTTTGTTGTTGAGTTGACAGGAATGCGATAGATTTAAGGGTTTTTTGATAGTTTCCCTCACCCAACCTGTCCAGCTGATTTTTAGAACCAGCCGCGTGAGGGATACATAAAACCTCCATTTTCAAAATAAGGTCATCTTATTTTTGTGAAGAAAGGTGCATAGACCGGCCGACCTAGGAGGGTCCATTATCCATTATTAAACAGAAGCCTTCATGATCGGATATGTTATTGAACGCTTACTGATATGTATGTCTTCCGCTGCAAGAGGAAGAGGACAAGCTGACGGATATATCTGCTAAGAGTCTCATTACGGTCCAAATGTGTAAGTCCTCGTTGTGATGCTCATCAGTCGGCCTTAAGGTGTTCTATGAAAGACAACCATGACATGCCCATGTCCCCATTGTGAAAACGAAGATTTGCCCCAAGATGCAAAGTCACCTCGAGAGAACGATCTCCAACATTTTGATTGCTCTTAGTGATATGTTTTGTTCTGTGCATCCTCACCGACTTCTTCTTAAAGGATTTTTGGACCCTCTCAATTTTATGAGAGAACATAAATATAGGTAAATTAGTGAAGAATGTCATATCATCTCCAAAAGATGTGAAAACCCATTTGGGCTAGGTTACAAGTTTATGTTAGGGAATTTTGATTGGTGAAGAAAATCGAGAAGTAACTGTTGATCTTTGATGCTTTGATGCATGATGACGATTACTATCTTTAAGGTATTATTTGCCCCCATTAGTGTCACAACTGGGTTTAGAACAAATATGCCTCTGGGATATACACCAAAGCTATAGAGAAATGAATTCAGCAATTACTCAATTTTCTCTTGGAATTTTACCTTGAATGTGTTAAAGTTGCCAATATGAAAAGAGAAGAAGAGAGAGTTTTGAAGAAAAAACATTTATAAACAGTTGTGGTTAATATAAATAATATGTGAATTTGTCTCTATTCATAAACAACCAATTAACACATCTATTGGGAATAGGTACTTTATCCCCAACCCTCAATACTTTTCATGTCAAAAATAATTTCCTTTCATAACTATTGATAATCTCTTTTTAGGATGAAGAGTTGTCGCTTTTCAAACCGGGAGTCACATATTCTCTTAATCTAGAGTCATGTTTTCTCTTAATCAAGAGATACTTCTTTTGTGATAACAAACTATTTCAATTGTTCACACCATAAGTGCAAAAAATTTCCATTTTTTCTCATGCTTTCAATCTTTGACTTGATTTTTACTTGATGACCCATGAGATTGGTTTAGCTTTTAGAAAAAAAAAAGGGGTATTCCTTGTTATGCAATACAAGATGAATAGATATTATGCATCCACGATGCTAAGAAAATAACTAATATTGACCACTTAAAGTTGAACTTTACTTCTTCCTTTTTTTTTTTCATCACTTAAGTAGTCATGTGGTGTTTGAACTAGCTTTCGTGTACCTTGATTGGTGGCACTCGACATCGATCTGATACGTTGAGCAATTCCACTCCTAAATTGCTTCTAATAATGTTTCGCACCAAAATCATGAGGACGGTTCACCATTTACGCACCAATCTTTCTAAAGCAATTGAACGACTTCCCATGGGCCAATATGATCAAATCACCGGTCAAATTCCTGCAACAAGTTACTATCTAATTAAAGAGTGTCCAAATATTTCAACAATATGTAATCTCGTCCATTTGGGACTCTCAATCGATTCTTTTTTCTTAAAGTCAAAATGCAATCAATATGTCGCATCAAAATAACCAAAGTATAAGGCAAGAGGAGCCTCTCTTCAGACCGGCAAGGCGTGGTGAGAGTGTGCACCGTGCACTCAAAGGTAATAACTGACCAGTTGGTGATGTATCGGTAAGACGACGTTCTTCGAATAAGCTGTCACAGCGTGTGGATTAAGCCGTCGAATAGGACCCCATGACAAGTTGAAGTGAATAGAATATGCTGTAAAGCTTGACCCGTTGATTAGCCACATGTCTTATAGCAAAGAAATGCGATCGTGGACTGAATTTAAAATTTGTAAGCCCTCTTGCGATTCCATATTCTAATACTTCTACGTCAAATATTAGTTTTAGATGTGCAATTCTTATGACATTACGCTCTTAGTGGTTTAGTAGTTACAAGAACGTAGCATCCTCTCAGGTCTTTTCATCCACATCGGAAGTCACGGGCTCACAGCGGCAAACGGTCAATTTAGAGACTCCAGATACATTGGCTTTGGTTGAAGGTCAATTAGAAGGCTCCATGTTGATTTGGGATTGTGGCCGGCGGGCGGATCACTTGCTAGGAAAGGTGTCATGATGTTTACTTTTAGTGCGACGTGGATTCTCGGTCACCTAGTTCGTGTAGATGCATAATTTGATCCTTTCATATTTATAAAAAGTAATTTACTTTTCCTTTATATAATTTCTTGAATTTATCAACAAATGTGATTATTGAGGACTTGTTACGGGTTTACTTGAACATCGCTCTACAGAAGAATGACTGATGATAGGTGGCTGGATCTTGGGTTATTAATAATCGATTGTCAAGTTTTAGAGAGTTTAGGCATGATGGGTTTGAAGGGGGATTCATTAGGGATGACTCGATATATTGCCTAACTCTTCTATTGTGCTTGGCACCAGTCCTTGTCCTCTTGACACGCAACAATTTATGATCGGCCCTTGCCCCTCTTGGCACGTGAAGACCTATCTACTGTTGGTTCCCTACACCAAAATTGCCACATGGCATGATCTTGTTAGCCAATGACTACCGCTGCCCTCTCACTATAAACACCCCAATCAGTTCACTCATTTTGGAGACTTTTGGACAACTCTAAACCTCGAGACTTCAAACTTTTTCACGTTTCCTTGCGTTTCTTGTTGATGTAATCACATCCACAATCTATCTTTCAAGAGTAACGGTCAATTTACGCAAGATGAAAAGTAGTAAGAAATATGTTATAGTTAAAGCATCTATCTATTAAATTTTGTCTACGTCAAATAGCGTATGCTTCTTCAGCAGTTAACAATGACCTCACATATTTTTACATGATATTTGAGCTGAAAATCCTGAGTTTAGATCTTTTCATATCTTTATTTGCTTCCTCATATATATTTTCACACTTTAACTTTAGGGCAAAATCCAACTTATGTATAAACATAATTGTTCAAATATTTAAATATTAAACCAACATGTTTCATCTTTAGGTATAATTAAGCCTTTGAATCATGACAATCTATAGTCAATAACTTACGCGCACAATTAAAAAATTATCCTAACGGCTGCTCTCTAAACCATGATACGGAGAATATTATTGAAAGCACATTGCCAGGCAAGTAAATTCTTCTCTAATCGGCTATGCTTATTCAGGTCAAACGAGGAAGATTAAACGCGCAAAAGCAAACAGTTTCGTCATCGATGATTTTGCAGTCCGAGCGCTTTGTCGCTTAGCTGCTAATTAACCATTATTTCTTGATTCTCGTGATCTATTCACTGACGTCTTTGCCTTGTAAAGAACGTAAAGATAAAAGAAGACTTGAGATCCGTCAACACTGAGATCTATATGGGCAAAATTACTATTAATCTCTCATGTCAAACATTTTGCGTTCAAAGCGAGAGGCCAGGACCTTACCGTTCACTCATCTTTTTCCTCTAATGGAAATTCTATGGACGTCACTCGTTGGACCGACCGAGGGAAAGGCGTCTCTCTCTTATATATCTTCCGTCTCATACAACACTTCACCAACAAGGGTTGCATGAGATCCACACATTCAAGCATATGAATTGCTAGATGACGATGCTTCATTCTAAAGGCAAACATTGCCATTGATAGAGGTTTGGTTGATCCCACTCATATGTGTCATGTGCATCCTATCTTTTTATGCTCTATAAACTTGTATGTAATCATTGAGAGTAAAGATATATTATATAGCAGGGCTATTCCATTAAAAAAAAATCGATTTTGGGCAACGATTGGTAATTCTAGAAAATAAAAGGAGTGAATGAAAATAAATTATCAAGTTATAAACACAACTCTCCCATTCTGACCCTGCTCTCCTCATTTTATTTGTCTAAATTATTCTTAGATCAATGAACAATTTAAAAATTAAAAAAAAAACACTAAATGGCGACTAGTAACACAATAGTAGAATTTAGGTCGATGAAGCATTTTAAGACTTGCTTCCTCCTCTAAATGAATTTTTTCGGACTAAACAAGAGTAGAGAGAGTGGAATATAAAAAATTATCGAATACTTTGACTATGTTTGTTTTACGGAAAGTGAATGGTTTGGAAAATATTTTCTTAAAAATGATCGCTTGTATCACTTATAAAAATGAATGAATGAAAAATAATTTCATCATCAATGAAAATATTTAGACATATATTGTTGTTAACGATGAAAATATTTGTCATTAATTAATTATTACAAGTGATACAAACGATCATTTTTAATATATTTTTTTTTCAAATCATCAATTTCTCGTGAAACAAATGAGGCCTTTATAGAAAATTTATTCATATCGAACATGTGAGATTTGGCAAGACTACTGCCAATTATTCTAAAATCTTCAGTTATTAGATGAAGGTATGATTTAAATATTTTAACACTTCCTCTCACGTTTAATGTGATCTTTTGCCTAGTAGTAAACATGGAAATTTAATTGGGAAGGTAAATAGAGGCTGGAAAGATTCAAACTCAAGACCTCCTCTCACGCCCCAAACCTGTGCGCGCACACATCCTCGGCCGTAGACTAAAATTTTCGACGTTCCCCGAATGCATCGCCGACCCTTTTAATTTTATGCACATGCGGAAGCGAATTAAACAAACCCTGGACAACAATCAAACATGGGATAGTAACAGCAAGACAACCATTTTTCACGAACCAAACTTATAAATATAGCAAGTCGGTCCTACCGGTCTATACACATAAGTATCGTCTCAAAGAAACTACCAGGCCACCTAAACTTCGGACCCTTCCACCTCGGACTTCGGATCCTCCATTCTAGGGACCTGAAAAATTGTAAACCACGACGGGGTGAGAATAAATCTCAGTGAATCAACACTTTAAACCCTGATTAGAACGAGAATTCGCTCAAACGCGTTAGCTCTCTAGTTCATGGCGAAGGTTCATGAATGCAACAAAAGAGTAGAATTTCTTTTTTCTCTGTAACTCTCTCGTTCATGTTGAAACTTCACAAAAGTCACGAGAAAGTCAAATGAGAAAAAGTATAGTGCTTCGACTTCCTCATTGCCTTTGTGAAGATTTTGACTTTCTTGTAGCTTTTGTGAAGTTTTGACGTGAACTAAAGAATTACAGAGGAAAAAAAGTTTCAATTCTCTTGTTGCATTCATAAAGGTTTAAGATTAAAAGTTGAAAAGTTTATGACCGAATTAACATCTGTATGACAGATTTAACACTGATTAGATAATTTCCCCATATTTACGTTCTTTAGAGTCTTCCACATGTTGGAGACTCTTGAATTACATCACATGTTATATAGAAAAGAAGAATGCTTCAGGATTTTGAAAAATGTGATGCACGTGCCTTAACGTTCTCAATCTTCTAGTAGTTCTTAATAAACATCCGCGTGTTTTGTAGAAGAGAACCATGTCGTGTGCCCACCCAAACCTACAAAACCTGACTGTTAGTCGGTTGAACAAGTTATACCTTATAGTCAAATGATTACTATATTATGACGAACCTAAAGAAAACCCAATCAACAAACAAAGTTAGAAAATGTGGGTTTTTGTTAGAAACTTAGAATATATTTGTAGCATTCATCTTGATTGGAAGCAGTTTTGTGGATACTTAGGGCATGCATGACAAAATTTCTGAAATAGAAATAAATTTCTGGAATAGAAATCAATTTTTATTCCATGGACGAAGTTTTTGAGTAAAAAAACGCGTTTGATAACAATTCAAAATTTCTATTTCTGAAATAAAAATTTGTTTGATAATGTAGAATAAAATTTCTATTTCTAGGAGCGGCAACGACCGGCGCCTGTGGCTAGAGTCGACATTTGGCGTCCAAAGTGACCGGCGGCGAGCGGTCAAAGTCCGAAGTCCGATGTTCGGCGCTAAGTCGATGACCGGCGGCGGGCAGCCAAAGACTGGTCCGACACTGAAGTCGACGACGGCAACGGCGCCCAACGTCCGGAGTTTGACGTCTCGACGCCCGACATCCGGCGACAGGAGGTCGGCGGCGAGTGACCGGGCCGGAGTTCGGCAAACGGTGGCAAGCGGCCGACATCCGGCGAGCGGCGCGCAAGCGCCGACGAACATCCGGTGGTTGGTGGTGAGCCTTTGGCATCCAATGATTGTGATGAGCGGCCAACGATCGGTGGGCGGCGACCGGCGGTTGGCGATGGGTGGCCGGAGTGCGGTGGTTGGCGGCCGACGTCCGGTGGCCGGCGGTTGGTGGCTGGTGGCCGGGGCGTCGATGGCGGGTGGTCGACAACTTGCGGCGGGCATTCGGCACCCACAGGTGGTAAGTGAGCGACGAGCGGTGGCCGAGTGAACGATGAAAAAATTTTGATTTCTCATTTCGTCTAGAAATAGAAAAGCTAAAAATTTTACCTTTTTGATTTATGTTTCAAATTTATTTCTCGGAATAGAAATCTGTTCCAAATAAAAAACGAAATTGCTTTACCAACCGATTTCTATTCCAAATATGTTTCGGGAACAATAAAAAACAGAAAAATAGAAAACATAAATTTTGTCATGCGCCTCTAGTCATCCGCCGAGGCTTCGACACGACGGAAGAAGCAACGGCAAGTCAAGTGGTTGTTTATTTAATCTTTTTTTACTTATAAATTTATTTGTATCAATAAATTTTTTAGCAAGGACGAAGAGGGCACAGCTTCAAAACATGCCCTTTTTTTCGCCTAGGCTTTCACTAGTTAGTGAGAATGGACCAAATGATTTTTTTTGGATACCGAAAAGGGCATAGCTGAATGTTACACCACAACTCATCTGATGAAACTAGATTCAATTTGATATTCTATCAATAAAGAAATCAAACCTCTCAGTGGCCAAAGATTTTGAAAGATTCAATTTGTCATCAAAAAGTATGAAAATAGTGAATGACCCAATTTGTTAGAATCAGTCAATATATGAGTATCCTCCCCTTACAATTATACATAAGTTTTTTTTGGTCAAAAAGGTTTCTTATTTAAGTAGTCGCAACATTACATCCATAAGTCGCAGCATTACATCCAAAGCTAACAGTACATCCGGTATTATGGCATCGGCCGATACAAGATCTTGCAAAATAAAAGGAGTAAAGATATTCCAATCAGGCCAGTCAATTGCCATGGGCTTAAAGAGCCCAATCTACAGCCTCTCGTTGGCCTCGCTCTACGTAACCGAAGTCACAAATTACGCTAAAAAAGAAGTTCTCCAAGTTTGGCGAACATCGCCTATTCTTCCCATGGCGGCCGCCTTCTTGCTTTAACCGTGTCGATCAAAATCTCTGCACCGACTCAATCACAAGATTTTCTCGTATTGAGACCAAGGTGTAGCATATGATGCAGTAAAGGTAAACGCCTACACATCCGTTTGAAACGCTGTGGGTGCTGTAGGAATCTTTGGTATAGACGTCTCGTGAGCATCCCCTCGATAATTTCGGCTAATGCACGCCATCGTACCTTCTCGACATCAGGATGATAAGAGCCGTCGATATTACGGTGACGTGGTTGCCACAAATTTT